>JADMNF010000050.1:0-196147 GCA_016097085.2 Sporothrix curviconia
CGCCCGGTGTCTCGCAGGAGAGCAGTGCCGAGAAGGACGAATTGCCGCGCTCCAGGAGTACTCAGCCAAAGAGGCCCAACGTCATCCGCAACAACGGCACCGTTGGCCCGCATCAAGGCCGACGAGCCTCGTTCCCGGCCTCGACATCGTCTCTGGTCTCCGTCGGCAGCCGCCATCCCGGCGACTGCCGCCTCGTTAATGTCTAGAAAGCAACAACGCCTTGTCTCGAACCAGGCCATCCTGACGCGACGAGCAGAGAGCGTGGGCAAGACAGGCAACGCCGTGTCCAGACGACACAGGCACGTCAAGCAGGACGCAATGTCAACATGCTCTTCTCAGGCACCACGGTGGTTACCGGGCCGCGCGACGGCCGTCGTCGTGCTCACGGGTTCCAGCACGGCGATTGGCGACATCCACGAGAGCATCACTGCGCAGATTCTCGGAGCGACGCCGCTCAAGCAGAAGCTCAAGACTTTGGCGAC
Organism: Sporothrix curviconia; assembly: GCA_016097085.2. Lineage (NCBI taxonomy): Eukaryota > Fungi > Ascomycota > Sordariomycetes > Ophiostomatales > Ophiostomataceae > Sporothrix > Sporothrix curviconia. The sequence continues at coordinate 483 of JADMNF010000050.1, forward strand.
ACGCTGGCCAAAGTGATTACTGTTATTTGCATCCCTCGTCTGGCTGATCAACATCCCCAACTTTGGCGACCCCAGCCACGGCAACTGGACCAAGGGCGCCATCTACTACCTCAAGATTGCCGTCTCGCTGGGTGTTGCCGCCATCCCCGAGGGCCTAGCCGTTGTCATCACGACCTGTCTGGCCCTGGGCACGCGTAAGATGGCCGCCAAGAACGCCGTGGTCCGCAGTCTGCCATCCGTCGAGACCCTCGGCAGCTGCAGCGTCATCTGCTCCGACAAGACGGGCACGCTGACGACCAACCAGATGAGCGTCAACAAGATTGTGTACATCCGCGGCAAGGACCTGGAGGAGCTGGCGGTTGAGGGCCACGACGTTCTCGCCGCGCGGCAACATCAAGAACTCCCATGACGAGACTGTGGTCGACCCTGGCCCAGACGTCGTCTACGTTGCGCCAGATGGCCGAGGTTGCAGCGCTCTGCAACGACGCCCGTCTGGCCTACGACTCGCTTTCCAGCACGTACATCAATATTGGCGAGCCACCGAGGGCGCCCTGCCGTGTCCTGGCCGAGAAGATCGGGCCTGTTGCACCCGTCGAGACCAAGCCCACGACCTCGTCCACTATGCCAGCGCCTGGTACGAGAAGAAGCTGCCCCAGCTCGCCACCTACGAGTTCTCCCGCGATCGCAAGAGCATGTCCGTCTTGGTCCAGGACGGCCAGGCCGAGAAGCTGCTGGTCAAGGGCGCCCCGAGTCGATTATCGAGCGCTGTTCGCACACGCTCGTTGCGTGCCGAGGGCAAGAAGGTTCCCCTGACCCGCGGACTTGGTGGATCTACTGCTGCGCGAGGTGGTGACTACGGCAACGACGATCTCCGTGTCATTGCTCTGGGGGCGTTGACAACCGTGGCCGGCAACGCACTCACGCGTTCGGCCAAGGACGACCGCGGAGTACGCGCAGATTGAGCAGGGCATGACGCTGCTGGGTCTTGTTGGCATGCTGGACCCGCCCCGCCCCGAGGTGCCCGAGTCGATCCGTCTGTGTAAGGAGGCCGCGCATTCGCGTCATTGTGATCACGGGCGACAACCGCAACACGGCGCGAGAGCATCTGCCGGCAGATTGGCGTCTTTGGCGCAGACGAGGACATTCGCGGCAAGAGCTACACGGGCCGCCGAGTTTGACAACCTGAGCGCGACCGAGCAGCTCGAGAGCGGCCAAGACGGCGTCGCTGTTCTCACGCGTCGAGCCGTCGCACAAGTCGCGTCTCGTGGACCTGCTGCAGCAGCTGGGCGAGGTGGTGGCGATGACGGGCGACGGTGTTCAACGACGCGCCGGCGCTCAAGAAGGCAGACATTGGCGTGGCCATGGGCTCGGGCACGGACGTGTCCAAGCTGGCGGCCGACATGGTGCTGGCCGACAACAACTTTGCCACGATCGAGTCGGCCATCGAGGAGGGCCGGTCCATCTACAACAACACGCAGCAGTTTATCCGCTATCTGATCTCGTCCAACATTGGCGAGGTGGTGTCTATTTTCCTGACGGCGGCGCTGGGCATGGCCCGAGGCGCTGATCCCCGTGCAGCTGCTCTGGGTCAACCTGGTGACGGACGGTCTTCCCGCGACGGCGCTCTTCGTTCAAACCCCGCCCGACCACGACATTATGCGCCGCCCCCCTTCGCAAGCGGGACGAACCCCTGATCAGCGGCTGGCTTTTCTTCCGGTACCTGGTGATTGGCACGTACGTTGGTCTGGCCACGGTTGCCGGCTACGCGTGGTGGTTCATGACAACGCCGAGGGCCCGCAGATTACGTTCTCGCAGCTCTCGCACTTCCATCACTGCCCTGCGGACTTTGCCGAGATTGGCTGCAGCATGTTTGTCGATGACCGCGCCAAGGCGGCGTCGACGGTCTCGCTTTCGATCCTGGTCGTGATTGAAATGTTCAACGCCATCAACGCACTGTCGTCGAGCGAGTCGCTGCTGACGCTGCCGCTGTGGAAAACATGATGCTCGTGTACGCGATTGCTCTGTCCATGGCGCTGCACTTTGCCCTGCTGTACATTCCATTCCTGCAGACCGCTCTTCTCGATTCTGCCACTCAACTGGAGTGAGTGGAAAGGCAGTGCTGGGCTGAGTGCGCCCGTCATCCTCATCGATGAGGGGCTCAAGTTTGTCGAGCGCCAGTTGTTCCTGGAGGCGCCGACCAAGGTCAGCCAGGCGAAAAAGGAGAACTAGAGGTGAGGTGAGTGAGGGTGAGAGGTGTTGCGTGGTTGAGGCCACCTGTGACAGCTGTTTGTTGATAGAAGAGCCCCGAAGTGGCTCCGTCATAGACATTTAGAGATCAATCTGTGAAGGAAAGACAGGGAACCACAAAAAAAAAGCTCTGTGCTTTTTAGTATGAACGAGAAGGACCATGCATTTTTATAAGCAATCTCGGAATCTATGGGTGGCCTTTTAGATAGAAATGAAGCCCCGGCCAAATCATAAAAAAAAAAAGAATCAAGAGTTATTCAAACACAGCGAAGCATACTCCGTAATACATAACCCCTTCATCGTCATAGTAAATGTTGTATTTGATGCGCCGCAGTGTGGATGAAACTATATCTTGCCATCCATCAAGAAGACGAATGGTATCTTACATTGAGAAGCCCCGAGAGGTGCAGAGCACAAGACAGAGTTGGAGTTGCCTTCCTCCTTGTATTATCTTGCTTCCTCTGCACCTCTCTCTTGCCCCCCTTTTCTTCCTTTCTCCTCCGCTAGTCTTGCGGCCCTTGAGCAACCGCTTGGTCACCTTGTCCTTCTCAAATAATGTACACGTGCGCGCCCCAGCCCGACAGCGCGTCGCGGTCCACGGCCGTTGAGCAGTGCCTGCGAAATGGTCTCGAATAGGTCCTCGGCGCCCAAAGTCCGGCTCCCACAGGCTCTCGCACATGCCAAACAGCTGCTCGCTCGCGGTGCCCGAGACAATAAAGTCCTTTGCAAAATCGATGCAGCCAATGCTGTCAAAGCCGCAGATGAACGGCTGGCCCGTCTTGGGCTCGAGGCCGGCCACGACGGGGCTGACAAAGTAAGGGCCGAAGCGCTTCTCGTACAGCGACGAGGACACGAGGTTGGCAAACGTCTTGGGCGCAAATGTGGCGCTCTTCGCGCAGGCGGTAGAAGATTTGACTTTGTAGCGGAACAGGTCCGAGACGGTGCTGACGTCGGTGGCGAGGCCGGTCAGGCCCAGAAAGACGTGGTCGCCGTACTGGAAGATCTTGGGAAAGTTGTTGGAGACGGTGAGCGCCTGCATGCCGAGGCGCGGGAGATCACAGGCAATGGCGACACCAATCCTTGGCCCGACCATGGCGACACACGCGCCGCCGTCTGAGGGAGAGGAAAAACGGAGCTACGTTAGCAAAACAAGGCAACGACAAATCGATACAGTGGCGGGTTTCACGGCTGGGAGCAGGACGAGGCGTACTTATTGAGAAGGGAGAAGACTAAATTGCGACGATTGAGGTTAGCTTTCAGGGTGCTCCCGGGACGGACAGACGGGCGGTTCAGGGTGGCTCGCTTCCTTACCATATTGACGGGATGGGAAGAGAGTTGCTGATGGCCAGAAGCAGCGGGCTGCTGTCGTTCAGAGGACAATCAAGAGATGGAGGAGGCTGTCCGTGGCGTTGAGGAGGAAACTCGAGGAATGCTCCCAAATCGAGTGATTGCAAGTCGAACGGCGCCGTGCGATGCACTGCAGGGAACCGCGACGAGATGGGGGATGAGGCAGACAAATTCGCAGATGGCCGTGAAAGTGCGGGCAGCGAGGGATGCGGGCCGTTGTCGACGTGATGGATGTGGTGATGGTCGTTTGGGGCGAGGAGATTGGGGGACGTTGGAGCTTCACGAAGGCAATCACGCAAGCTGGCGCGGCTGGAAAACGTGACCTGGCTGGAGCGGCGGAGGGCGCTACGAGTAGCTGCTGGGCTGCTGTGGTAGGCGTGGTTGGTCCGCGCGTTACGGTCACTGCCTGCCTGCTGGCTGTTATTGGGTGGCTGTGGTCGAGGCAGGCACCCACCGCCAGAGCTTATTACTAAAAACTGTATAGGCAAGCACGCTGGAGAGCTCTTTCCCGCCAAGCGTTAGGACCCCTCCCTAGCCCTAGGCGAGAGGCAAGAGCACTCCGCGTAGCCTCCTTCCGCGCCGTTCTGTCGTCTTCTGCAATACTTATATATCTTACACCAGACGCATATCTCGCCCTCTCATCTGTCGACTTGTCCTCTCGTGGCCTCCTCAAGCTGCCCAACCCACCCGCAACCCGCTCTGGCACGCGCTTGCACGATTCTAAGATACATTCTATAGCTGTGACGGTGACGAGTGCTGCTTCTGTCCTCGACACCCGCATTTGATACACGATATAATAGGTCGAGGACTTTATTTTATTTTTATTTATTTGTTATATCTTCCTCCTTTTCATCTTCTTCTTTTCTGCCCAGCCCCCATCTTCACACGACCACTCGCCCGCCATGGCGACCTCTTTTGTCGTCATCTCGACCGACCTCCGCCGGGCCACGGTCAAATTACCCAGCGGCGGATACATGATCGACGTGCTCGAGGAGGCCTGCACCAAGCTCAAGCTCAACGCCGAGGCTACCAGCTCAAGTACGCCAACAAGCCCATCAGCCTGGCTGACCGCATCAGCATGATGCGCCTGCCACAGGGCGCCAAGCTCGAACTCGTGCTCAAGTCCAAGACGCCAACAGCCGTCACCGTGGGTCTGCGGCTGCCGTCCTCCGAGGCCGCCCTGGCAATACCAGCAACCGCGTCACGGCCAAGGTGCGCAACGACACGCCGTTGTGGAAGCTTCTGCGGCATCTGGAGGAGGCCGACGGCGCTAAGCAAAAGGGGCTCAACATTACGGCACGCGGTGTGCCACGGACAAGCCACACGGGACCGGCCACGGCAGCGGACTCGGCGGTGGGCAGCGGCTCGGGGCAGCTGTACTGGGAGACGCCGTACTCAAGTTTGCCGGACGCGAGCTAGCTTCGCTCAGCGATTTCCGCAAGACGCTGTCGCAGGTGGGCATCGACGCGGGCAGCCATCAGATCCTGCTCGATTTCCGCGTCTCTGAAATGACGCTGCAGGAGGCCATGGAGGCGGTGCAGACACAGCTGGAGGCTGTAGATGCTGGTGCAGCACTGGCCGCACCGTCCACAAGAGCAGAGACGACGGCGGCAGCAACAGCGGCAGCCGTGGCAGCAGCGACAGAGCCGGCGAGCGCATCAAATATTGAGCCGCCACAAGCAACGGCGGCACCAGAACCTGCACCGCCAGCCGCAGAGCCAATGGACGTGGACACGACTTTTCGCTCCGTTCCCACCACAACCATGGCAACCAGCATGACCAGCACGACCACAGCTCCCGCAGCAAAGCCTGCCTCTGATCTGCACCCGGTCCAGGTATGGTCGCCGCCCAAGGCCGGCGCTGGCATGCCGGCAGCAGCGTCTCTGCGGTGGACCAAAGAGCCCGAGTCGGTATTTGCACCGTCCATTGCGCAGATGAAGGCACACCAGAAGCAGCTCGAGGAGGCCGGCCGCAACAAGCGACTCAAGTCGGACGAGGAGATTGAGGAAGAGAAGCGCGAGCGCGAGGCCAAGGCGGCTGCCGTCAGCCGCGTCGACGTGCGCATCCGCTTTCCCGACGGTTACACGGTCCTGTGGTCGTTTGCCAATGGTGCAACGGGCGCAACACTGCATGCCGCCGTGCGCAATGTGCTCGCCCCAGGTGTTCAGGATCACGCGTTCCGGCTGGCACCCCCATGTCCCGCGAGTCGATCCAGGACAGTGCAGACAGCAACAAGCACGACCTGGTGCGCCACTACAGCATGCGCGGCGGCATGGTGGTCAACTTTTTGCGGGGAGCCGACGTGCCGGCGCCGCCGGCCGGCCAGGCTTATGTCAAGCCCGCGGTGGCAGCCCTGGCACAGGACATTGTGATCCCACAGGCCGCAGCCGACGACGACGATGACGACGATGCAAAGGAGAGGGCGGCAGCAGCGTCGCGGGCAGCCAACGACGCCAAGAAGGCCAACAAGACGGAGGCTGTCAACAAGAATGTCCAAGTTTCTGCGGTTAGCAAAGAAGTGAAGCGAGACGATGGAGGGGAAGGATAGAGAGCGAAAGAGATGAATGCAACATTTTCGACACATGCTATGACGATACTAGCTGTACATATACCTACCGAGTACCATAATATACAAGCGTTTACGGGGTTTTGTTGTTCATTTTTTGCCAGGCAATCATCTATAGACACAAGATAAGTCACATTATTGCAGCACGTGTTTTTTTTTTGGATATATTTTCTCATTTTTTGTCGTTGTGATTTTGTGTTGACGCCAACCGAAATGCCGACCCAAAAGCAAGAATAAAAAAAGGTAATAAAATGACTGGAGGGACGAGGTCGGCGGGCGAACAGAAAAAGGAAAGACGAAAAAGGAAAGACAAGATTCGGGGTGGCGGTAAAAGGCAAAAGTGAAAAGATATAAAGACAAGCCGGGTCGTCTTTTTTCTCTTGTCAACCGTGTTTCGGGTGTCCGGTCCTTTGCTCCCTTTCTTTGCTGCCCAGTCCGTCCCAGGCTCGTCGTGGTTGTGTCAAGTCTGTCCCCGTCACGTCTTTCCGCAACCCCCGGTCGATGATGTCGGTGTTCATTTCTCTTCCTGTCGGTCGATGGGTGTGGTGTGGTCTCTCAAGGCCCGTTTTGTGGCTGTTGCAAATCGTGATTTATATTTCCCCTCCTCCTTGGGTTGTTTTGTCGCCCGCGTTCCTTTTCTATACCCTCATTTTTTGTATCCCATTTCCGCAGCAGCTCCCCAACCCGCGAAACATCAAACCGCGCACTTCATCGTTGTTTAATGTCTGCGCGACTCGGCAATCACACGGGTGAGCTCGTCCACCTTTCTCTTGGCACGGCCGAAGGTACCGAGCTGTTACGTTGTTAGTGGAAGATTCAACAGGATGGAGGCCAAAGAAAAGCCCAAGAAAAAAACTCGGGACCACACGAGGGCTACTCACCCGCTTCTTTGCCAGCTTGCGCGCCCGCTTGTCCTTGCTGTTCCGCAGCAGCTCAATAACACGGCGCTCGTAGGGGCGAGGCCAGCGACCTCCTTGACGATGTCGCGGACGAAAGCTGTGCGCTTTGCTCAGGTGGCCCTTGGTGCGGGACACGCGGGGCTTGACAACGCGAGGGGTGGTTCTCTGTGCAGTGTTAGTCTCACGTCTCCTCGAAAGTCTCCGCCTGGTGGTTCTCTCAAAGATATGACTGCGTTCGATGTAGATGGCCGGCTGGATGCTGAACGTGTTGACGTCCGACTCTAGCTCCCATGCTCGATGGCCAAGACAAAGAAAGTGCCGAAATACTTTGCAAGAGTGCTCAAGAGTGCTCAAGAGTTCTTGAAGCAGAAGCTGTCGAGATTGACAGACAGCCAGATCAAAACGCAGCTCGTACGCCCTCTCTGGCTATCGCCCATCGTCTATCCGTTCTTGTCCATCGGCAGATACGCTGTCGTCGTCGGGTCGAGTCAAGTCGTCATCCAGCCGGCGCATCGTCCACCGTCGCCGCCGTCATGATCTTCACACGCTCTTTCTTCGGAATGGGTGCAAAACGCGTGCAAAACGTACGTGGCCCTTGTTTGAGGCCGACGGCCAGGCCGGTTCTGGGTGCGGCTTCCTTTGCCATTGTGATGTGTCGAGGGGTGCTGGTCGAAGACTGTTGTTGTCGTCGTGTCGTCGATTGTCGATTGGGGGGGGAAAAGAGAGGAGGTAAGAGGGCTCAAAACCAGAGCGAAAAGGGCTTTCTCACACTTTTTTTTCCTGCGGCCAGCAAAAGAGCGTGTGGGAAAAAAAAACTAGTGGGCTTTTGGCAAAGGTGGGTCCACTTACCGGAAAAACCTGCGTCGCTCTATGACCGGAAAAACTTGCACTAATATTGGTGCATTTCGGAGCCTTTGTGGGTCACGTGTGAACTTTGACAGCAGTTTTCTCTGACAAGCCCTTGAAAAATGAGACACGTGACGCATCCTGGAAGCTGCACTTGTGGCTGTACTATGGCGGTGCACAGCATTAGTCACCATTCCTCTGCGTCCTCGTGCCACTGCATCCATGCCAGTCCACAACGGCTGCCAATACGAACGCCAGATGCATACCGTCTCATCGTGTGACGAGTTTGTTTGTTTAGCGGCCGTCCTTCTGGCCGCAACTTCTCAACGTCATGACATTCCGGTCAGATACACAGATCAAGGCGAGACGGACGACGCGAGAGGCGAGCATCAGCAAGGTTAACACCCATGCACATGTCCATGTACACGACAACGAATGCAACGCCCTCCTGAATATCGTTTTCTCCATCTGGCCCTTTTCTTCGCGCAGAGACCCGTTGCCCATTCTTTGCTGCCCACATAGGTATGGCTCTGTCGAGTTGCCGTTCATTGCCTTCCCATGTCACACGAAAGCGACAGCCGGCCCTATTTTGTCATTTTGTCGCCTCTTGGCCGGGTCGTCTGGCAAAATGTAAAACAGAGCCACCCGGCGCTGGCCTTGCACAGTTTATTGGGTTTCTCGTGCTTGTAGATTTGCTCCCCCGAAATTCGCCCCTGGCGTGCTTCTGGCGTACTTCTGGCGATGGGCCAGATGAAGTTGAAACATGAAACAAACGAGAACCATAAAAAGGGCAGGAACAGGCTTGGGCAGCTCAGGGCAGGAAACGAGTTCGCCAGTCAGTGGAGTCCGCCAGCCAACCTTCCAGTTTGTTCCAAGGCAAGAAGGCAAGAAGTCTGGCTCGTCTGGCTCAACGCTACAAAGACAGGAAGGGCAGCGGCGATCGGCAGGAGGTCGCAATCTTAGGAGCCGGAGGGAGGCACGTTAGCCCTAGCCAGGGGCGCCTGCCTTGCCTGTGAAGTGCTCCTTCCTGGTAATCGAGTCCCTCCACTACAGAGGCAGGTGCGTTTGTACTATCGGACTCCCGCAGCAGCACAGCATGTGCTTACTTTTAGATGTTAACGCTGGTGGCGAGTGAGTATCTGACATGTATTGTAGGTGACTCTTAATACAGCACCAGCCAAACCGTGGCGTCGCTGTCGCACGGGTCAGGGGCGAAAAGGGCTCTTGGCGCAGGTACTGGCCGGATCCAGCTGGCACTTGCCAGGGCCGTTCCTTCCTTGAGTGCACCCCTGAACTTTGGAACGGCCCGCAGTCTCTTTGTAAGTAGAGAGAAGATACTTGATTGGGAAAGAGCCAACGGGGCCAACGTCACTGCGTTTATGCGCATCAACTTTTCCCAGCTCTTTCCCTCTCTCCTTTCTATACGACTATATCCAACGCATATGACCTCTGTTTCTTCTCTTCTTTACAGCTCTCTTTCCTACTTCTAGATATCACGGTTCTTGATCTTTCTTTCAAGATCGAATATTGCACTCTCTTGTTCTTTCTTTCTCCTTTCTCCTTTCTCCTTTCTTTCTTCTCCTCCTCACTATCATCTTCGTCTATAGCTGGTCTACTTCCTTTTGACGCCTTCATTTTCTTTCGCCGCCACCATGCAGCTCCTCGCGCATCTGCCCCTTCTCTCGCTGTTCGCCACGGTCACGACCGGCTTGCAGCTGCTCCAGTACGACATTCCCGCCGAGCTTCTGGAGCTGTTTGGCGCTGGGAACCCTGACCCGGTGGCATCGTCTGCCTCTTCTGCTTCTTCTGCTTCTTCGCTTGCTCCCAGTGGCACAGCATCCGCCTCGTCGTCCTCAACGAGTGGCGCCGCGTCCTGCTACTACCCTGCCACGTTCACGCTCAACAACTTTACCACCTGGTCGCCGGCGAGCAACACGTCGCTCTCCTACGCCTCGTTCCAGTATGTCGACAGCGGCACGCGCATCGTGACGCCGTGCACGTACAATGCGACGTCGCGTTCGCTGACAGCAGGCACGGGACTGACCGACCGGTACGCGTGCGACAACAACGTCATTTCCTTTATCTGGCAAAAGGGCAAGCTTACCGCCATCGAGACGACCTGTCCAGGCCAGACTGCGTATGTTTTTTCCTTCACCCATCGCTCTTCGCATAATAATACTTTCCAACCCTCCCCCCCCTCCCTCCTTGTACAGCCACTGACAGAGACAGAACGAAATTCGAGGCGTCGGGATCCATCATCCCCACTGGCCTCAAGTGCGGGCAGACTAACGGCACCAATGACGCGGGCCTGGGCCAGGGCCTGGGCACGCTGTGCTTCTCGTCGAGCCCGCTGTCGGCCAACTTTACCAGCCAGGAGCCGAGCCCGCTGCAGAACTGAGCAGTGAAAGGGCAGAACCCGGTGGTGCATATGAGGGGAATATGGAATATGGCATAGAACACATAGACTGGGTCTCCAGTTAAGACTCGACTGCGGCAAAGACCGCGGTATCAACAGTAATAAAAAGAGGGGACAAGCATCCGTTATTGTGACCATATTTTTTTTGAACATCTATGAAGTAAGAAGGCGTGTGTGTGTTGTCATTGAATAAAAGAGATATGTGTGAGGAACAAAGAAAAAAAGAAGAAAGAACACAGTAGATGCCGAAGATTCCATGCGACAGACAGGAAGGAACAGAGAGTTGAAAAAGAAAAAAAGGAACCTAGAAAGACAACAAGAGAGCAAAGACAAATAGCAAATACAAAATATGCACGCAGATTTTCCTTTAGAGCAAATGCAAATAAATAAATCCCGCAAAGAAAACAATCGAACCCCCAGACAAACCCATTAGATAGATAGATAGAGAACAAGAAAAGGAAACAGACACTTGTCGTGTGCCTCACGCGTCCGAGTAGTAATCGTCAAAGTGCTGCTGGCTAGGCGCCGCCGTTGACCAGGTGCCGCTCGGCGCACCGCCGGCCGCCAGGTTCTCGCGCGAGTTCCAGTACTGGCTGCGGGTGCGGCGGTCGCGCTCAAACTCGGCCCACCGCTTCATCGTGATCTTGCTGCTGTCAAATTCGCCCTCGTACTCGATGCCAGCCTTCTTGGTCTTGTCGCCGGCCGTCTTGCGCGTGTCACCCCACGAGAAGTCGTCAAACTTCCAGAAGGCGTACGTCGGCAGCACAAAGTTCCAAATAGGCAGCGACAGCAGGTAGATGAACATCCACAGCACGTACGACAGCCGGTGCGCCGTGACCACGATAAGAACCGCGGGCAGACCCAGAATGAGACCCAGGAGGACCAGCGGGATGATTTGCGGCGGTGAGTGAACAATGGAGATGATAACTAGAGTGGTCAATGGTCAGTGCGTGAGCTTTCAGGAATAGGGCACGGAATGTCTGGTTTTGACTTACCGACGTAGAACGTAAAGGCAATAGCGGCGGGGAGGACAAGAGTACCAATCAGCTCAACACCGATAAAGAACTGCATACTGAAGCAAAAGGTACCGCACAGATCGCGGACAAGCATCAGCTCCATCAGGTTGTGCACCGTCGAGTTAATCCACCGACGACGCTGGGAGAGCAGCACCATGAACGACTCGGGCACCGTGGTCTTGCACACGGCCTGCGGCACAAACACCTGCTTGCGCTTGGGGAACGTGCGCAGCATCAATGTCGTCAGGTAACGATCCTCGCCCAGGAGCAGCAGGTTCTTCTTGTGCAGCGTGTCCACCACGTTCTCCGAGTAGTGCTCCACGACATCGGGGTTGGCAAGAATGGGCACCCAGTAGTTTTGCGCGCCCTTGGGGGCCTTGATGCGGTACATGCTGAAACAACCGGGCAAACAGGTGACACCGCCAAAGACGGATTCAAACGACTTGGACAGGTGATGCGAGATATAGTACTCAAAGACCTGGATGGCAGACACCCAGCTGGCACGCTTGTTGGCGATCTTGGTCTCGCCACACAGGCCCATGATGTCGGGATCCTTGACCATGGCCGATACCATGTGCGTCAGACTGTCGGGGAACACCTTGGTATCGGCGTCCACCATCAGCAACGACCTCGTAGAAGTCAGGCGAGATGCCAGTCACCTTCCAGAGACCGTTGAACATTTCGTACTCGAGCTCCGTCATGCGCTCGTCGAACATGACTTTCTGCAGGAAACGACATGAGAATAATCTGACTGTCGCGCTTACCACGGTTGCCGGGCTTGGACTTGGACGCCTCGTCTGGCGTACCACACTTGACCACAACCATCATGGGCACGCGCTGCTGCTTGTCCAGGGGGATGCCCGACTTGGCGCCGTAATCGTAGAAACCGGCATAGATCTTGGCCATGTTGTGGCGCTTCGAGCCGCTGGCAACTGCAACGTACGAGAAGGCCTCGACCTCGTCCGCGGGGATGTCATGTCCTTCATCATGCTGAGAACGATATCGGGTGTCGACATGGACTCTCCCTTGCCCTTGATTAGACCATCACAAATAACGAGCAGCACCTTGTGGCTGTTGGGGTAGTCCGTCATGGCAACCGAGTCGAGCGTCGTCCGAATACCAAGCTCGCCCTCCGAGTAGGCCGTGACCAGGCAGATGGTGTGCGCAAGTGGGAAACCAAAGGGCATCCAGTCCGAGGGCGGCTGGGGCACGACAGCCTCGTGAATGAAGCCGGCGGGGCCGGGACCGTCGGTGGGGCTGACATTGTTGCCGTACGGGCCGGCGCGAGGAAACTGCTGCGGCTGTCGTTGCCCTGGCGGTAAAGCGAGTTAGGGTGCAGGAGCTGGGCGCCGGAGCTCTGGCTGGCCATGGTCGTGGGCGCCATGCGGATGCGGGAGTTGCGGTCGCCGCCCGACACCGTGGAGAAGCGAGACGTGGTGGGCAGGAAGCTGCTCCGCTTGCTATTGCGGTCAGAACTAGCACCAGCAACACTACTGCCAATGTCGCCCGGCATCCGGATGGGGGCACGGTAGATGTCGTCACTCCATTCTCAATCTGCTGGTTGCGCTTGCGCTGGTCGGAGGACTGCGAGGTCTTGTCGGCAGCGTACGTCTTGCTGAGGAACCACTGGAAGATGATGGCCAGCACGAAACGGGAAATAACTACCGACAAGATGAGCACCAGCGACACGTAGAGCACGACCTTGGAGGCAATGCAGCCAACGGAGTCCGTGTCCACCGTGCCACCTTGATAATGTCCTCGAAGCACTCTGCGTAGGCCTTGTCACTGGTAGACTGGAACATGCGCGTCACGTCGCGGCCACGAATGGCCTGGTTCGACGATGTCGTGTTGTCGCGAAGCTCCTTGAAGCGGTTGGGGATCGTGACCTGCGTCTCGTTGAACCAGTAGAGCAGGTCCAGGTCCAGCACGTTGCCCGAGTAGACAATCAGGTTGCGGGAGCTGTTGGTGACGTCCTCCCAGGTAAAGTACACATCGGCCGTGGAATGCAGCTGCGTGTAAAACGTGTTGCGTGCATCATAGGTCGTGTGGCAGGCATAGCCCAGGTAGTAGGGGATGGTCAGATTGACGGGGCTGGAACCGTCCTGGTTGTACGTCGTGCAGGGGAAGTACCACGCCAGGTTGTTGTCCGAGTCCGTGGGCACGTCCGAGTTTGGCGCAAGGGTGATAATGTCCTTGCATTTGCCGTTTACGTTCTGGAACAAGAAGCTGCCATCCTGGCCGGCGTGCTTCTCGGGCAGATCAAAGAGGACGTTGGCATCCTTAGGGATGCCGTCGGCTGCGGGGTGTTGCGAGGTGCTCAAGTCGTAAGCCGTGCCGTGGAAGATCATGTAACCGCCTGTCACCTCGTTGACGCGCAGCCGGATGCCGGGCGTGCCACAAACGACCTGGGTGAAGCCAAAAGTGATGAAGCCGACAAAGGTCATGATCAGGAGAATAATGCTAATAAGACCCATCTTTTCGCGCCATGCGCGCTGCTGCTCCTTGGACGTCTTCTTGCAGCAGCTGCGCAGGAACAGGTCGGGGCAACCAAAAGGTCACAATCGCGCAGTACACATTCCACAAGCTGGGCGGGCGGATGGTCTCGACACGCTTGTCGCGCGTGCCGTCCTTCCGGATCTTGGTCGACTTGCCGCGGCCAGAAGCCCGCCGCCGCACGCGACTCTTCTCAGCCTCGTCGCTGTTTGTGGCGGCTCCGGCCGATAGGCTGCGGGGTGTGCGAGGTGTCGGACACGCCGTCGCCGATCCGGGAGCCGGAGGCGTCAGTAGCGCGCTCCAGGTCCTCCAGGATCGGGTCGTTGCCCGTCGACGAGGGTAGGGTGTTCATGTTGGCGGCATGCTTGCGGTAGTAGTAGTTTGGGTGGTCTTTGCCTATCCGGTTCCGCTCGGGGCGGATCAGGCTTCGTTTTCTCTGGAAAGGCTGGGCGTCTCTGGCGGCGGCCTCGACCTGCTCGGGGGAGGGCGTAAGGGGGAGGTTTTCTGCTGTTCCATTAGGACCTCTGATCGTCTCCGAAAACGAGGTTAATGATGCCCCACGTTGATGCTGTTCGCCGTCGACGGGGTAATAGCCACCAGTCTCGACATCTGGCGGGCGCGTCGTCCGTCGCTGCGACTCGCGGTACGAGTTCCGCGAGTTGTACGACGGACGGGCGCCTGGCCGGTCGGGGAGAGACATGGCTCTGGAAAGCAGTCAGCAACAAGGGGCAGGCAGGGCGAGCCGGTGTGGCAGGCAACGACGAGAGGAGGCGAGGAAGCGAAGCACAAACAAAGCAAAATAAAGAAGCAAGCACTCCAGCCAACGGGCACAAGGCGGAAAAGAAGACGGGCATAGAGGGTATGTGGACGGGGGAAAGAAGTGATGTAAAGGAGAGAGTATTCACCCTTTTGGAGCAACGACGCCCTAAAGGTCGTCGGAGGAAAGGAGAACGATCGAGGAGAGTCAAGGGAGGGCGGCGTTGGGCGAGGTCGAGGAATGCGTTGCGAAACAGCAGGAAGAAAACGAAAGTGACGCCGTAGTGAGAGGCACCAAGAAAAACGAGAAGAGCGTGACAAGTGCGAACAGAGTCACAGGGTCCCTCTCTCCAGCTGTCTTGAACCAGACGCAACGGCAACAATAAGAACGAGCAAACAAGCCAAAATAGGCAACAAAAGGTAACGAGGGTGTGGAAAGAAGGGAAGCCGGCGACGCAAAACCACGACAACCAAAAACGAGTGGATGGGGAAGAAACAGAGGCAGATCAGGCGAAAGCGAGCGGAGGGAACAAGCCAACAGCAAAAATCAACACAGAAAAGGAGCAGGCGTCACACTGACGGGGTAGGAGAGAAACGGGCCAGGGCGCGACTAAAGTGAAGGAAAAAGAAGAGAAGAGAAAAAAGGACTCGTCTTACAGCAGTAATCGCTATTGGGCTGGGGCGTGGAAACAGCCGGGCAGGCAGTGGCTGTATTATTGTGGGTAAGAGTGCCCCTGGCAAACCCTGCAAATGCTGGCTCTAGCGAGTTTGTGGTGGTGTTTCTCAGGAGACGGTTGACAAGTGCCAAGCCGATTCGCTGCAAGGCACCCACAAAGACTGCGGTGGGGCGTGGCAACAGGCAACACGAGCAGCACGAACTTGTGAATTGCTTGAGTAGGGACCGGCTTCAGCGCGCAGACAGCGCGTGTCTGGCGTCTCTTAGGGCCCCTTGGTCCTGTCTGGTTCGTTTTCGAGAGGTTCGGGGGACTTTCGAGGTGCTGTCGACCAGGTGAGGTCGAGGAGAAAAGCCAAGATTTTTCTCGAGGCAAACCGGACCGTCGGGGAAACAGGCCAGGGAAAACTAGCGATTGGGAAAAAAGTTGGAAGTCGAGTGCTGCAATGGTCGTCGCGTGGGTGACCAGCAGGACGGCAAAACACACCAACAAGCACCGCCTCGTGTGAGTGGCCAGGCGTGAAGGATGGATTGCAGAGCCACAGATGGAAAAGGTGGGAAATGCAACCCGGACGTGCGAATGTGCAGCCCGTCAGCGATGTGCAGCAGCAGTAAGGCGATCTCAAATGCCTTTTCCTTGTTGCACTCAGCAAGATACTTGCAGGATATGAGCGTGTCGAGGTGTGAAGTGGTGTTTATGTCTTGTCGATGAGCCCCTGAGCACGGTCGTTGCGAGGATTGTCCCTGGCAGCTCCTTTCCCAAGCAAACAAGAAACAGGGCCTGGAGGCTAAAAGCAGTCGAGAACAACGAGCGTCAATCGACAAAGCAAGGCCTGAACGACTGGACAAGGAGATGGGGGCTCGCGGAGAACAGGCGTCGGCTGTTTTCCGTGTTTTGAAAGGGCAAGAGACTGAGCGGATGGCAGGCAGAGGCAGAGGATCCGCGGCGAGGCACGGCACCAGGTCGAATGTGAGGCGTATGGAGTAGAGGCGGACGTGTGAGGTGCACGAGCGAAGCGGGCGGCACAGCGGCGAAGGAGTGCAGGATCGGACGGAACAAACGAGAGCTTCGAGAAAGGAGTGAAAGGGGGTAAACAATATCGACAAAAGAAGAAAAAAAAGGAAAATTTGTGTAAATAAGAAAAGAAACGAGAGGATACGCCAGCAGACGAGGCTGAGAAGCAAACGATCGATGACTGTAACCAACACGACAGCTGCCAAGAGAAGCGGCGGCCAGGGCAACGTGCATACAGGACACGGAAAACGAAGAGGCAAAAAAGAAGCAGAGGATGTGATACGAAAGGCACGATGCAGTCAATGTTTTGCTACGGACACTGGGGCAGCATACAGGTCAGGACGAGGAAACCGACCAGGGCAAAGAACGACGGGGCCTCGCGCTTCGTCCCTGCCTTATTCGAGGATCTTGCCCCTTCCTTCCAAGTTGGCTCTGTCGCTCTCCAAAAACCGCAACAGGTGGGTGGGTTGAAGGAAAGAGCGAGCGACGAACAACAACAAAAACCCACCCGAAAAAAAAAAAAAAAAAAAAAAAAAAAAAAAAAAAACAGAATAAACGGCCTGGAATGGGCAGGATGTGGGTGGGAAACCACCTAAAAACAAGGAAGATGCACCCAATGCTGTCTCTGCCCTTGCCTCGCAGAGCATGACCAGCTCTGGACTGTGCTAATGCGCCCCGTCTGTGCTGTCCAGCTCTAATTTTATCGTTCTCTTTCTCTCTCTCTCTCTCTCTCAGTCACCTGAGCCTCTATTTTTTGTTAGCCTACTTCTGTCTCTTTTC
The DNA here is from genome assembly GCA_016097085.2 of Sporothrix curviconia. Lineage (NCBI taxonomy): Eukaryota > Fungi > Ascomycota > Sordariomycetes > Ophiostomatales > Ophiostomataceae > Sporothrix > Sporothrix curviconia. The sequence continues at coordinate 17,537 of JADMNF010000050.1, forward strand.
TTTGTTCTGGCTTTTGGCTGACGCCGGCTGTTTTTGAGATACTTTCCCCTGAGGCAAGAGCGCTCCTTCCTGCTGACCATCGCTCTTAACCTTGTTGTTCAGACATCTGCACTGATACAGACTAGCGTCTTGTCCGGCTCGTTCCTGCTTTTTTTAGAGGGAGCCGCTGGGTACTCCGTACATGTATATGTAATACATACTACAAGTACCTGTGGACACTTCCCCAGGACCAGAAGGCGTAATTTCAGGTATGGAGTACTCCTTACGTTGTACTTAGCGCCTCTCCGCTACAAAGCTTCCGTCGCTGTCACCCCTGCTAATACGAAGAAGTGCCTGGCAACCAAAAAGGGATAGTCGGCTATTATTTTTGTCCGCCAATCAATGCACACGGTCCCGGCCCGGGACCCATCTAAAATACTTTAAACAGTTTCTCGTACTGTGCACTGTCTTGGCAGGCTCCGCTGATGCATGATTCTCGTGTGTTTTGACGGGAACCGAGAAAAGGAGAAGCAAAGAGACGAAAAGAAGAGAGAAAAAAACTCCGAAGAAGAATTAGCAAAAGTTCGATCGGTGGCCCCTTTTCGTTGCCTTAGCTTCCATAACAAAATAGCATATTATCAATTGCAAAATGGCTCCAGCAGCCAAAACGACGCGCAAATGAAAATGACATCAGTAAGATACATGTATCTTACGACACTGCTGAGCTATTTTGTGAGACACATAACTTTTGACACCTTGCTCATGGCCGGTCCTTATTTCACCTGGTTTGTTCTGTTTACTTTCCCCTCAAAACTACCTAAGGCTGTATGCCTTTTTCCATCTCTCCTCGCATGGCCAATACTGCAGCACATTACGGCGACACGAGGACATGACACGTAGGATACATGTATGGTGTATTTTACCTCGTGCAGTCCGCCAGACCTGGCCAATGGCCCAATGACCCGCCACGAAATTGGCTCTTTGTGTGCATGCAGCATGCCATATTGCTATTCTGTCCCCCCTTTTATTTCAGTTAGAAGGGCTCGAAAGGGCAATGCTCCCTTGAAATCTGTGTTGCAATGCCGTGCCGGCGGGAGAGCCTCTAACCACACAAGCTTTGCTTGTGTCCAACAGCGTAGCATTTGCTTACTCGCACTCCGTATTTATGTACTGAGTAATACATGTTCTTCGTAGTCGTAAGGGATACTTCTGCAGGGCCTTTGCACGATTATTTTTAACCCCCGTCAATGGCAAAGAGGCTAGCTTCACATACTCCCACGCAGCCTCGTCCACCAGATGTCGAGACGACAGGAAACCCAACACTGGAAGCAAAATCATGTTCAACAGACAACTCTCTTCCTATTCAAGTTAGCAAAAACGGCCACGACTTTTTTTTACCGTCATACAAGCTTCTCTGTCTCCGTACTACCCCCCCCCCCCCCCACAGCTCGCATACAAACACATATTAAAACTACGGAGTACAAGGTCGAGTATTCACAGAGCCAGGCCAAGGCCAACAGGCGACGTTACAGAAGCACGGGGCAATCATATAACGCGATGTGTACTTGTAAATTATGTCGGTAGGGAAAGAAGCTGTGCCGTATTACTTCTACATACTCGTATGGCCGAGATACATTGTAACATAAGATGCTCCGTAATACATACGAGATACTTCGTACCCTGGATAATATACAGCACTTGACCAACGGGCTTCTAAAATGACACCTGTCTCCGGGCCGTGCCCTACCACAAGCTTTTCTGATAGCACAAGACCCTATTTCTCGTAAACACATAGCATACGTGGCACAGTCTTCTGGCACAACTTCGTTTTTGTGTTGCTCGTCTGGATATTGCAAACATGATGTGCGGTGCCAAGGCGGCGATGTGAGGGAGATGGGGCTACGTCAACCAAGCAAGACACTGTATTCCGTAGAGATGTTACCAGGGCAAAGGAGAAGCCCGCTTGGGTGGCTTTGGGGAAACGGCCACCGCAGGACCGGTTTCAGCAGCAATGAGGCTATATCCAAAGATATCATAAAAATGGCAGGGCTGCGTCTGCCTTTTCCGGCATATTTTTTGGAACCACTTGTTAGTGTTTCCAGGAGAATTCTACTGTGCCAGAATGTTCCGTGCCTCCTTCATTTTTCTAAAAAAATTACCTGTCATTACCTTCTTTCTCGGACATGGCATGTCTCTGAATCCTGTGATTGTAATACATCTTCCAGGCGCTTGGATCTGCACGATGCGCTGCAAAAGACCCATGTCACATTGCTCCCAAGATGCGTATGAGGAATTAAAAATAGTTTAGACGGAGTCCATATACGTGTACACCGCTTGACAAAATTTCCTCTTGTCAAATACGACCTCTTGCCGTCCGCATGCATCAATTCTTCTATTCCCTTCCCGCCTGTGGCGAAAATGTAAAACCAGGACTGGAGCGGGCCAACGGGGCCACTCATCGCCCACTATCCCCCAACAAATACGACGTTTGAATCTAACTGTAACGCTGCTGCTCCTCGTATCCTTCCAGCCCCTGTAAATATCATACAGCGTGCGATATTTTCGTTTTATGTTATTAATTTCTCCCCTAAGCTGGATGGACTGGAAAATGCTGTTCAGTGTTCGGCTTCTGTCTCAGGATAGCCAAACAAGTTGCCCGTGTCTTGTGTTCAAGCATCTAATACCGCCTTGACTATTTTACTATAACTCAACCACAAACCTGCCATTGCTGTGCTCTGATCAGCGAGATTCAGATCTACGATATAATAGCGTGCTCTCACAGGTGGATACTCTGTATTGGGTTTCTCCGACGTAATTGAAGGGTTCCAGCACTTGGGTTTGCCTATTTTGGCACAGCATCTGGCATCTCTTTTCTTTCGTGAGCGCGGGGCAAAAGACGCGTTCACAGAACGCGTAAGGCTCCTCTTTCTGAGATGAGAACAAGACTTTGTAAAGAGGCATGAACCAGGGGCCAGCAGCCCCTGAGGGTGAGTGTGGGCCTTTTATTTTTCTCCTTTCAAGATCAAAGAATTGTTGGCAGAAATATTTGTGCTCAGTAGTTTCTGGTACAGACAGGTTTTTTACTTGCTCGGCGGCCCACCGCTCTTTCTTTTTCTTTCAAACCTCACTCGCTATATATCTTGGCGTTTGACTTGGCAGAGCCCGCACAGTCGGGACACCCAGAAGCATTGTCTCGAATAACGCGGCCGGAAAGCAGGTAAGATAGCATACTGAGTACGGAGTGCGAGACCTCGAAACCCTTGATGGTGATCGACACGCATGCAGAGGCAAGAATAGTGAACACGACAAGACAACTGATGACAATTCGTTTGCCCAGCTGATACGAACACAGCCAGGAGCTAGAGAATTAAAAGAAGAAGAAACAAACACAGTATACGGGCCAGCATCGCCGTACTCTCTGGTCGCAGGCTATTATCCTTCTCCCGTTTCTCTTAATTCAGAAGCTAGTTTCTGGGAGACCGGGCGATAAACTCGAGAGGATCTGACAAGCGGACCTTGTTTTCTATCTCTATGTAAGTGTACCTGCGACTATTTACTAATCTTACCATAGAGACGAGAATACCAATACTCCAGGTAACGTATACCGTGTACCGTACAAACAGCGCCGGGAGAGAAGGTGCAGCTCGACATTAACACCTGCACGCCGGTCAATGGCCTCACTATACGGAAATGATGTCAAAAGCTCCACGAGGCTGTCGGGATATACACCGTAGTGATAGTTACACACGGCCTAAGGATCTGTCCAGGGCAGGGGCACATACTCGTAGCCAACAAAATAGGGAGGGCGGTAGCTGCCGTTCTTGGGAAGCCACATTGAGGGTAGTGACGGCAATCGCAAGCAGGTTCTTTAATGCGGATGTCCTGTACATGTACGAAGTTTGGACACGCAAGATACCGTCGATACTACGAAGTAGGCATGCTCAGTCGCGGGACGTTCGGGAACCGACGAGGTGGCTCGCTCTTTCCTCTTTGAGTCGAAGTCGCAATTTCCTGCATCAACAGTGCTGTGAAATAGGGGTTTCCCATCGTCATTTCCCGATCTAACTTTTGACGATGGCTAATAGCCAACAGGAGGGCCGCGAAACTAGATCGTGCCTGCTGAAAATGGTAACGTCAAGTGGGCGGAGAAAGGAGCACAGTTTGGAAACAAGGAAGGCGCGAAATAGCTCGGCAAGAAAAAAATAAACTGTCGATTATTCTACAGCTTCTCAACATCGTTTATGCTTGTACTTGTACACCCACTGAGCTAGAGCAGGCCACTTGTTCGCTGTAAACGCGGGCTGGCACTGCCATCCCAGCCGCAAATGCACTTTCTGCAAAACACACCTGATTTGGAAAGCTATGCGCAAGTGGTTGCCAAGGACCAAGCAGCCCAGAGTGGAGACTTCTGCTCCTTTTCTTTTTCTTTTTCTTTTTTTTCTCTCTTTCTCCGATTCTTTTCTATCCAGGCTAGCCCATACAGGGCAAGAACGATGCGAATTAAGCGATTCTGGGCTGAACCTAAAAATGTGCTGTGGAGCCACGAAAGTGAAAGTGTGTGTGGTCCGTATGTGGAGAAAAAATTACTCGTAAAGTGAGAGAAAAAAAAATGTGCCGGACACGGCGGCCCTGTAGTACTCTTCGTATTCCGGCTGCAAACGATCCAATTATTTTGGTCTGGACATGTAATACATGTACGACGTATTCCTGTCAAAAGGGTCCGCGACGTCATATTGCTGACAACCGCCAGGGCTAGCATCATGATATTGAGAGGGCTCTACCGCTGGCCAGCAATATGCCTCACTGGAGGAGAAGTGGCCAGCAGCAAATGCCAAGCTCCGAATGAGCCAGAATAAACCTAAAGGAAAAAAGGTTAAGGCAAGTATGGGGGAAAAACAAGGTCGGGGAAATCAATTGGTCCGTAACAGGTAACGAGGTGCCCACCACAAAATTTAATATAAAACCTCTAAAATACTGGCTTTTACATGCGCGTCCAGGCGGGCTATGAGGAGACGTAATACATGGCAAGGCAATCTGCCTTCTTCACAGACACGCCGACGTCACTGTGTGCAGCTTGCGAGTGGAATTTGGGTCCAGTTCGTTGCACAGCTCTTGCCTTGGTGCAACAGAACTGTCTCTCGCGCCAGGCCTTTGCAATCGGAACGGGTAGGCGCCACCCGTGCATCCAGGAAACCGTTAAACGGTGCCAAAAGGAAGGAACTCGGTATCTTACTCGTACATATATCTTACGTCTTGTCTCCTTTTTGCTCTGCCTAGACTACTCGTAAGAATCTGATAATCCAATTTAAAAATAACGACAGGGCAGTCTTGTTCGTCATGGGCTCTGTAAGACGCAATTCACCGTAGCGCGTGCTAGAACGCGAAAATGGCCTTTGTGGCCTGGTCCTGGCAGGAAGGTGCACCCCTTTTCCTCCAGCCCTCTCATCTTGAGACTGTGAACTTGAGTGCGGAATTGTGCATCTGCCCCGTTTGGAAGGCGCCAAGCAAGGCAAATATTGATGTAGGTATCTTACATGTATATGATACGGGGTGGTGCAACAGCGCTTTTTTTACGCTAGCGAACATGTATCTTAAGATTCCTCGAGGCAGGTATCTTGCGATTGCCTATTCCGTCTGGTTCCCTCCTGTTTCGGTGCAATTCGTCCTGGAAAGGAAGGCATGGCGCACAAGCTGAGCAAGAAAGAGCGAGAAACAAAGAGCCGCAGCCGTATCCGCTGCGTTGGGGTTGAAGAATGGAGTCAAAGTCTCAGCCTTTTCTCTCTCTCTGTCTCTCTGTCTGTAGACGTCAGCGGCCGACCCTACTCGGTATTTATGTTTGTATTTCTCGTATTCAAATCGTATCCGTGGCAGGTGCGGGAGGACATTTTAGCACGCCAACGAGCGCCACTCAGCGGCGCTAGTTCCTGTCTGTCCCTGTGCTGTCTTTCTGTTGTTTCTTTGCCCTTCGACCTAACGTCAAGGAAGGAGCGCCCTGAAGCCGCTGCGAGGTGCCCGCCCTAGCGCCAGGCCTCAGTGATAATATTCCCAATGATTCTACTCGTAATGACGAGTGACGCCCTGTTGCGCCTTCCCTCCAGGGCGGCGTAAACGATGTGCTTTCCTTTCGTATCCGGCGCTCTTTCCTTTTCTCGCCATCATGGCAAGAGAAAGGGGCTTTGCCATCTCACATTACGTCGTCACGTCGTCACGTCGTAGCTACTCTCCCTCCTCCCTTTTTTCTGTTCTTTTCGTAGAACCATCTCGCCGTTGTGCGCACGCAACCCGTCCAAAGCACCCGCCAAAAGCTATTTCCGGCCCACGGCCTAAGTGAAGATCCAGTCCCAGAAACACCGGGCCGTGTTATCGCCGCCTGTCTGGCTTCCGCCCTTTTGCAGCTCATTCATCTTTGGCTTCACTTTTGGCTCCCTCTGCCGCCTGCACATCGCCGTGTCTGCCAGTATTGACTCCCTGCCCTATTTCTAGCGTCTTCAGCGTCCAAAGATTGCTCCCGCAAAGCATAACTCCACCGCCCGCTCGATCTGTCGTTCCCGCTGGGCTTCTGTTGCCTTGGAGCCTCAGAGCCATTGGAGGTTCGATTCAGCCTTCTTAGCGCTAACCTGCAGGCTACGCAGTTAGTGTCTTCTGTGACGCTGCCGAGAAGCTAGCGCCCTGTGATTCCTGTGTCTGGTGTCTGTACCCGTTTCTTACCTGTATTTACGGCAACCTCTCCTCTAAGAATACATGTAAGGCATATATGTAAGGCCATCTTGCATGTCTCGCCTGTCGCCAAGCACGTCACCCCTGTCCGGTTCATAATCCTCGTGCCAGTGGCTCTGCCAGCATTCCCAATTCCCGTGTTCTGTCTCCTTGGCCTCTTGTGTCTGCGTTCAGCTGTGTGTCTTTCTTTCCAAGGCTGATCTTCACAAACGCGAAAATAGTATTCGCACAAAAAATCAGGAAAGCAAATCCTGACCGCGGAGACATCGTAGTCGGCCTGCCTGGAAGCTACTACTGTATCCTTTTCTTGCCACGGCCACTCTCGCACCAGTGCCCGTATTCGAATCCTGCCTCAAAACATCCCTTGAACTTTGGCACGGCCTGCCCACACACTCTCGACGCAAACACATCTGCTGTTGTTTGCGGCTTGGGCATTTAGCACACAACGATCTTTTCCGCATCTTCCGGCTTGCGAGGCCCTGACGAGATTGCCTGTCCCTGCGTTTCCTTCTGCCCAGTCCTCCACTGCCTCGACAGACTTCTGTTGCTCCCTTGGTAAGGCCCCTAGAAATAGGCTCCGCGACCCTTGGCCCAACTTTCAGGGCCACTTAGCCTTTTTCCCAGGATAGGAAAGAAGAAAAAAACAGAAACGGAAAGGGGAGCGGGGAGAACGGACAGCGCAAGAGGCTTGGAGACAGGGAACAAGAATACGCTCTCTTCTCGCTCTGAAAAGACCCCCTCCAAGAGAGACTCTCGCTGGAACACCCTGAGAAAACGCCTAGTCTGCCGTTCCTCTTGCAACACTCTTTTCCTCTTTCTCCTCACTTGATTTTTGTTTCTGTCGCCATACTCCTCTTTTTTTGCCTTTCCCCTCAAACACCCTGGTCCTTTTTTTCCCTTTTTTCCCTTTTCTTCCTTTTTTTCTTTTTCTTCTTTATTTTTGTTTCCCCTTCCTGGTCTTGAACTTTTGATCGGCTCGAATCCAACACTGGGCTGTTTTGGGGCTTCCTTTCGCTGACCATATTCTTGTCTGCTGCCTATTCAGGCTGTATTCACTTCTTGGTCCTTCGTTTGTCTCATTGTCTCGTTGCCTTGTTGCCTCGACTGTCACTTGCGTGCTTCACTTAGCTTCGCCGCAGTGTTGTTGTCGCCGTCTCGCGAATCCGTTCGTTCTGTTCACTCGCCCTCACCTCGCCCTCACAACCAACCTCGCAAAACGCAGCCATCTGCAACATCTTCTCCAGGCCTTGAGTTTTTCTTCCAAGCTGTCACTCGCTTCAGCTCACATCAACTGCAAAAGAGAACCGGAAACGAAATACGCACGGAACAAAACAGCAGCAGGACCGTTTCTGCCCTCTCCAACCTCGCCTCTCGTCTCCCGCGACAAAGTCCCCGGGTACACCGCACACAACCTTTCTAGCTTATTTCTTTTTTTCTTTCCCTCTTCCCTTCCCTCACCTCTTCTCGCACAATGGCAGCCGTGACAGCCCCGGCGCCACATGCCACATCTTCCCCGTCCAGCCCTCTGAGCCACAAGCCACTCCCGCTGCAGAGCATGTCTCCAGAATCCGCCGCCGACTGGCCTGACGAACCAAAATCGCTTGCCGTCGTCTCTGCGCCACAGACTCGCCGCGCATGCGACAACCGCCTGTCTCGCCCGTCCGCGTCAACTTCCAGCCCGAAAACTGGGCGCAGGCGACCAACGTCAACATTGAGTCAAGCTCGGCCTACTCGTACGCTCCGGCCCAGCCCGCAGACCGCTCCCTGCCCAGAACCCCCGACGCGCCGTCACCACCGCCGCACACCGCCCCTGTCGTCGCAATGACCGCGTATAGGCTACGCAGATTGCGCCATGCTATAGGCCCAGTAATCAGCTATGATACATGCGAACCAGGAGCCCCAGCCAGCCCCAGCTGGACGTTCGCGCACTGCCAATATTACATGTGCATTGGCCCCGCAACGCCCAGGCGCCGAGGCTTGACTTGAACTCAACGACCCAACGAGACTCGGAGGCACGGCCACACCCGACACCGACAATGCCAGCAACGGCGACAACCGCCTCAGTCGGGACACCAAACGTCACGGCCAGCTCTGGCCAGCAGCAAGTATCTACTGAGTCGTCTGCAGCAACAAGCACGAGCTCCATCTCGGGCCGCAACGAGCAGCCCGCCTCGGCAGATCCGTCCCCGAGAGCTCGCTCGAGGACGGCATTCCCCGGCAGCCAATCTGTTCCCCAGCTGCAGTACCAGACCATCAGCCCTACCTGCCGCACGCGGCCAAGCATTGGCTGCTATGTGGCGCAGCAGGAGCAGCATGGCGACTTTCCGCTCCGTCGTCCAGATCCTGACCTCGTCAACGGCGCGGCCATCAACCGCGCACTTGACCCCAACCTCGCACGGCTTCCGCCGGAGCTCGCTGCCTCGCCCGCAGTCGGCCCTACTCTGTCTACTCGGACATGGGCCCGCGCGGCCGGTCTCCTGGTTTTATGTCCGGCCCGCATATGCGCGCACCCTCGGCTCACTCGCGCAAGTCTCCCGACACGCGCCCGTCGTCCTACGCCGACATGCTCAACGTCCCCTACCCACAGCCGGCCCCGGCACCCATTTCCCTCGACAATAATCAACTGCGCAACAACGTTGGCTCAAATGCCTCGCTGCTCAGTACGCAAAAGACGTTAGAAATGTACCGCCAGAACGTGAAGAAAACAACCGACATGTCCATTCAGTACTCGTTCGCTGTGTTTCTCATTTCGACGGCGCAGGAGCAGGGCTTGAGCTACGACGAGTCCACGAAGCGCAAGAACAACCCCAAAGTCGTGCGCGACCTGGACAGCCCGTACGTGGAGACGACGGGTGCAACACCCTGGAGCTTGTGCGCGAAGCCCGCAGCATCTTGCAGCGCCTGTCCAACGCTGGGTATCCGTTTGCACAGTATTACCTGGCCGACGGCTACGCGTCGGGACTTTTTAGCAAGGGCAAGGAAGATTATAATTCCGCGTTCCCCTCTTCGTTCTGGCCGCAAAGCACGGCCACGCCGAATCTGCCTACCGCACCGCTCTCTGCTACGAATTTGGCTGGGGCTGCCGGAAAAGATCCCGCCAAAGCTGTCCAGTTCCTCCGCACCGCAGCCGCAAAGCGCCATCCCGGCGCCATGACTCGTCTCGGCAAGGCCTGCCTGTCTGGCGATCTCGGTGAAAAGCGCTACAGGGAGGGCATCAAGTGGCTGAAGCTCGCCACAGAATCCGCCGACGCCATCTACAATGGCGCGCCCTACCAGCTAGGCTGCCTCTATGAGACGGCTACGGCGACGACATTTTATGGACGAGAGCTACGCAGCCGAGCTGTTCACGCAGGCCGCTGAGCTTGGCCACCCGGATGCCAACTACCGCATGGGTGACGCTTACGAGCACGGCAAGCTCAACTGCCCCGCCGACCCCGCCCTGAGTGTCCACTTTTACACGGGTGCCGCCGAGCGTGGCCATGCTGCTGCCATGATGGGCCTGTGTGCGTGGTACATGGTCGGCGCGGAGCCGCTTCTGGAGAAGGACGAGGAAGAGGCCTACGAGTGGGCTCGCCGCTCTGCTGAACTTGGTGCGTGAAACCCCCTTCCCCCCTCCCTTTTTTTATAGCATACACATGCTAACATCATATCGCAGGCTACGTCAAGGCACAGTACCGCCGTCGGGTAACTTTACCGAGATGGGCATTGGCTGCCGGAAAGACATTCTCGAGGCCAATGTGTGGTACGTCAAGGCGGCCGACGCTGGTGATGAGCGGGCAAAGCAGCGTCTTGCTGCCATCCGTGCTGCCATTAGCGGAGGTGGCGTGCCCATGGACGTTGGTCCCCCGCGGAATGGCAAGATGAAGAAGAGCGGCAACAAGGACAAGGACGAAAACTGCACCGTCATGTAAATGGTGTGATTACTCTCTCTTCTCCCGACCTGCACATCCTACATCATCTTCGACTTCTCAAAACCCGCCTGAATCTCTCCGCCCCGCCTCTCCCCTTTTCTCCGACATCACATCACTGCATTCTCATCTGCATCGTGCTTCGGCTTTCCACGGTTGTAGCTCATTTGGGCGGGCGTCGGAAGCTCTCTAATCTAATTGATTCGCCTACATTATTGCTCTTTTTTGTATTTGGCTGAAAAAACAAGAATACCCCCGATCGACGCGTCTCGGCTATTTGTTGGGAGGCTTTGGATAGCCGGGATCTAATAGACGCACGCAATTACATATTACACCACACTTTTCACATACACTTTCCTGTTTTACATATACGAACGCTGATGGAGGAAGATTTTGCTGATTGTTAGCTTCATTTTCTGTTCGGAAATTCACGTGTTTTTATTCTGCATGGCAAGGATAGTTGATGTCACTTATTCTCTTATTGTTTTTGTCGACGTGCCGACATGTTTCGTTGGCGGTCGTTTTTGTTTCAGTGCGTTCGAGGGATCTCTTTGCTTGCCTATCTCTCTCTTTTGTCTCTTCTTTTTGCATCATACCAAGGCTGGGACAGCCACAGCAGCGATCAAATGCTCAAGGCCCTCGCGACTCCTGGATGAACCGGCGTTTCCTGTCTGACCATCGTTGGCTATTATCTACCCTTGCTTACCACGTACTCTCCTTGCGGCCACGGATGTCTATTGTCGCGTTTATGTCTCTTCGTGTTTTGCTGCGTTTGCTCTGTCACCTGTCCTTTATTGGTCTACTCTTGGCACTGATTATCCGCCGTGTTTTACGTTTCGTTGATTTCTGAGCTCAGCTCCTGCTTGCACTGTATGAGGCGGTGGGATGGATCGACATTTGGAAACGTCTCTTGATTGCAGATGTCTACATCTCTCTCTGTCTGTCCATAGACCGTACAAGTACGAGACCTATTGGTTCTCGATATCACATTCCATGCTCCCATCAAATCCATGTTATTCCGTAGAAATGCCTCTTTTTAAAAAAAATGTGTTCGAGAAAGTGAATCCTCTTTCTCAAGAAACACACATTGAAACCAGCTTTGCACAAAGAACCACGCCTTAGGCCGTCCAGGGTGTTGGGTATAGACTACCATGACGAACTCTACTGTGCACCTCTCTCTCTCTGTTTCGTCGGATGCGTGCGTCTGCATGTCGTCTGCATGCTCTCCCTGTGTCATATGAGCTCCTGTACGACCGTCGTATTGCTTCGTTTGGAAGTGAGTGGAGGTGATAAAAACTCTGTCAGCTCCTACATTTCTTTTCTTTTCCTTCCATGCACCTCTTTGTCATCCAACCACAGCCCCGACAGCCGGCATTATGAAGCCGCCCTTTTCTTTTCTCTCCTCCAAAACAGTACGCCAAGTGACTGGGAAAAGCTGAAAGGAAAAGAAAAGAAAAGAGAATGAAAGACAAACAGAGATTCGTTTCCTTGCCTCTTGCCGCCTCTTCCTGCACTATGCTGTGCAACGCCAGCCGTACGAGAATAATAACAAGGCACACGCCACCAACGGCCGAAGGCTCCGACAAGTAGAAGAAAAAAAAGAAATGATAGAAAGGAAGCAGAAGTGCCCTGGTAGACGTGATGAGAGGCAAGGAAACCAAGTAGCACAGCAGTGCAGAGGACGTTGGAAACGGAAGGAGCGTAACGAAGGAGATCAGAAGACCAGAGCTGGACTGAGGAGGGAAGGGTGTCGATGCGCCTTCCTGTTTGCTCGCACCGACTCGTATGTGGCAGCCATTTGCGCTTTCCTTTTCTTCCACTCTGCACTCCTTCTTGTGCATACTGTGTGATTACACCTCGTAGCTTCTCGCCACTCATACATCGGGCAAACTCTGGACAGCAAACGGGGGCGGTGCAGCCTTTTTCAAAGCTCTTGTCATGGGCTGTCTGGTGGTTGCGTGACGTGTCAGATAGGTACAGTGCGCTGGCCGTTTGTTCCCTCCTCCCATTTTTCTGAGCGGGCGGCCACTTCCCGAAATAGAAATCGCCTCCTTCTTCTCCTTCTTCTCCTTCTTCTCCCGGCAAGAGCAACAAAAGGAAAGAACAACTGCACAGAGTTTGGTCAAGGCTTGAGAACAGCAAGTGCAGAATGCACCGTCTGAGAAGGAGCGATGGTGTCCAGGACGATATCAGCTCGAGTAGCCTTGAACAATCAGGCGGCCCCACAATTAGTCGCTGCTGCTGGTCTGTCAATTATCACTCTCGTTTTTGAAAGAACAACGACATTGTGTCCATGTATCGCCGACCGCGCCCCTTTTATTGTCACACCTCGAGTCTGTGACCCATGGCGCTTTTCTCAGCACTTGTTGTAGCAGAAAAGTAAACCCCTCAAACTCATACCTGTTGTCTGTCGCTCCTGCCTCTTTTCCAGCCTGGACATGGACCCCACTAGCCGGCCTTCTAATGCTGCCTGGCCCCATTTCTCGTTAAGCGCCCGTAATTGCTACAAACAAGATCACACCCGCACTTGCCATTTCGGATTTCTCGTTTGTAGCGCATCAGTTCGTCCAGCCCTGCTCGGTTCCGCCCAACCTGTTGGTTGCTCCTTCCCCACCCGAACCAGCCTCCACCTGAAGGTCGTACTTGGGGTAACGTTTTTGGAAACTGCGTTTGCTCTCTGCTTCCTCGACCTCCTTTCTCCTTCTGTCTCTTCTTTTCTTCTCTCTCCAGCTCCAAACAGCTCCCACGACAACAGCACAATCACAGCCTCGACGATCTACACCGTCCCCCCCTCCGACACGCAGTCGATCGGTGTACGTCACCGCCAGCCTTGTCATCCAACCTTGTCGGTGCTGCTTGTCGAGCCCGTCGAGCTATGACGATGCGATACGCTGCGGGCCTGTGTTGAGTGTCTAACGTCCCTTTTCCTTGCATATTCATACCACAACCTCAGCCATCATACCACAACCTCAGCCGACGAATTATGGCGTCTCCGGCTCCCGAGGCGGCTCGTCTGCTGACAACGGCGGCGTGGACAGCGCTCCGCTGCCGGCGGGTGCAATTGTCCCCGGGACCACCGGTCTTTTCATAGCCTCTGGCATTCCGCTGCCGCCTCTTCCACTGCCCGAGCCCTACCCGGAGGGGTGGTTTCTTCCCGCTCCAGTCCCCGGCATGGCAAACCCCTTCGCTGAAAGCTTTAGCGCGCCACCGGCTGCATCCATGAGCTCTCCGGCGCAGAACAACGCCGTGTACACGCAATTGCCGCCTTTCGCATCGATGGCGTCGCTTCATTCGAGCCACTTCCCAGACATGTTCTCCCAAATTACGCCACTGTCGCAATTGACAGAGCAAGGCTTACAACAAGCCAGCGGCCAGTCGGCATCCGAAACGGCTCCAGTCACGTCTGAGGGACCGTTATCGTCTGCTGCACCGTCCACCAATTCTTCCGTCGTCGACGGTTTCCCCAACCACCCGCTTACCGACTTTGGCCTTGCGCCAACGTTTGGAGCAGGGTTCACAAGCATCAATGCGGCAGGTGCATTCCACAACCTGGGCCCAACCAACGCCACCTTGCATCAGTTCCTGGTAGCATGGGGCGAGCACGAGCTTGGTGGACGCAAAGGAGACAAAGTGGCGCCGGTCCCGAAAATCACAGGCAACACCCAAATGTACCACCGCCATGTACACAACGTCGAATACGAGAGCCTCCACGGAGACGATTTCGATATCCAGGGGATTAACTGGGCCTCGATGGGCGTCACTCGCCGCGAAGCTCGCGTGCACCGTGAGAAGACGTACAAGAATTACTGCATGAACGAGTCGGATGCATGGGAGGTATGTTTCGGAGAGGGAGATTTTGAAGACAACGGTGGCCTCGGCCTTGGCCTTGGTTTGCACTTTATTATTTATTACACAGGAGACTGACATCCAACAAACAGCCCCTTTCATCTTCACAGACCATGCCGCAGAACACAGAAACCTACTTTCGGTTCAAAAAATACAAGATGCGGAAGACGGGCTACCTGGCACACTTCCAGCTCCGAAATCTGCTGGTTGCGCCGTCCAGATCCCGTGTTTTGTTTGCCGACAATAGGGGCGTTGTTCGCCAGTACAACTCGGTAACCTGCAGGACCAGCATCGCTCTTCGCTTCCCTTCGAGTTCGCGAACCCTCATCACGACCATTGCAGCCGGCGAAGGTCTCCTGGTAGCTGGCGGGCTCGAGGGCGAGTACTGCACGGCAAAGATCGAGCCAACCTTCGGCCGTGAGACCTTTGGTAAACATGCCTCCCCTGGCTTTACACACCTCCGCAGCGGCATCTCGAACCATATCCAGGTACACAGCCGGCGCAACGGCGGGAGTCCCGTAGCGGCCCTTGCGTCCAACGATTCGCATCTGCGCCTGCTGGACCTCACGACGCAAAAGGTTGTTTCGGATGTTGCTTTCAAATTTCCCGTCAACTGCACAGCCGTGTCCCCGGACCGGAAGATGCGTGTCGTGGTGGGCGACGACAAGCTCGCGTACATTGTGACAGCCGAACACGAGCGCAACCCGCTGCTGCCAGACGGCGCGTTCGCGCAGCCCGACACTCTGCAGACCCTCGGCGGCCACAAGGACTTTGGCTTTGCCTGTGCCTGGGCCGACGACGGGTACACGCTGGCAACGGGCTACCAGGACCGCGCCATCAAGATCTGGGACGCGCGCAAGACGAGTAATGCGTCGGGTATCTGGGCACCCATCGCAACGCTGCGCACCGCCATGGCGGGCGTGCGCAACCTGCAGTTTTCACCGGCCGGCTCGGGCAAGCGCGTGCTGGTGGCGGCCGAAGAGGCCGACATCATCAACATTATCGATGCACAGACGTTCCAGAAGCGCCAAGCGTTTGACCTCTTTGGGAGCTGGCTGGTGTAAGCTTCACCGACAATGGCCAGGACCTGTTTGCGCTCTGCGCGGACCCGGGCCGCGGCGGGCTCCTGCACCTGCAGCGGAATGGCATCATATCCAATGCGGCCACCTTTGACGAGACGCCGCATCCGTCGCGGCCGGGCTTTTCTAAGTATGACTGGCCCGAGCCAGGAGACCCGAATGACCGCCAACGGAGCAGATATATGCGGAAGCGTTTGCGCTCAGCTGCCACGGCTAGTTTGGATCCATATTAGATGGGGCCTTTTCTGTTTTCCTTGTTTTTTTCCCTCCTTTTTTCTCTTTTTTGGATGCAGTCCAGCGGCTGCACTCTGGTTGGGCTGTGCTCAACTGGCGTTGACCCTTTTGTTCCTTGATGTTTTAGGCGATATGACTGAAGACGATTACATTCTGGGATCTCAGGCATCTCTACGACATAAATACCCCCCTTCACTTACCACGACTGCCTTTTGTCTTTTATTTCATCGTTACAGTTTTTTCTTGGTTTGTTTTTCGTTTGGCGCCACCGTTGCATAGTTAGCCTTGTATGTAGAGCCATCCTATTGATGGTTTAATATAGCAATCATCCATGCTTGAGAGCGCCGCGGGAAGCAAGACTTGCACAATAAGATGACCTTTAAAGTTCCAAAAGAACGACATTTGATCTTGATTGAGTGGGCCCAAAATATAGCCGTTGGATAATAAAGAGCACGAAAGACAGGCAGATCCAACGAGACAAAAAAACGCCCGACGACTCCCCTCACCACTTGAAAGACGCTGACAACAACAACAAGACATTAGGGCGTGTAAAATACACGTATAATTTATCATAAACGCAAAGCAAGAGCTAAACAAGAAAACAACATCAACCCCTCCGAAAAGAGAACACAAAAAAAGGCAAAAAGGCAAGTCATGAACGCGAGGGCATCAGAAAGCGTAAAAGCCAACTACCATCCCCTTCCTAGCTACTATTACCGCTTCTCCTCTAGATCGGGACCCAAGTCGTTGGGCCGCCGAGGGTCGACCATGGCCGACAGCCGGACATCGCCCTGCCGTGCGCCAATGGTCACCCAGACGTGCTTGGTGGCCGGCACAGCCGCCGGCTCTGTCGCTCCGGGAACCAGCTTGAGCGTCTCACGGGCACCCGTCCACCGCAGCCGACGGGCACGGCTCATGTCGCTGTTGCCCATGCCACCGTTGGTCACCCACTCGCGAACGACGCTCCGGATAAAATCGACCTTGTGGCGAAAGTCGTTGGCTGCCGGGATGCCCCGCAGCTCGGGCTGGATCACCGGCCGGCGACGGCTGCTGCTTGTGGTTGTGCCAGCACCGCCAGCCAGCGACGACGCTGACGCGGAGCCAGAGCTGCCGACGCCAAAGTTGAGTAGCGTCTGCAGTGGGTAGGACAGCACGCTGCGCTCGTCAAGAGCAGACTCCTCGAGCAGACCCGTGCTGGCCATGCGCTGGGCAGCATCCGCAGGCAGGTGCCAGAAGTGGCACCAGACGCCCGCAGCATCGAGAACAATCTTGGTGTGGTCAGGGAAATTGAACTGCAGGTGGCCGTCACAGAAGACCCAGCAGCCAACGTCGCCGAACCGCTGGTAGAACGTGACCACGTCCCTAGGGATGATGGAGTTGTCCACGGCAGCCGCTGGCGCCGGTTTCCGGGCGTTATCGCGAGCCCGCTCGTCCACACCACCGTCTAGCTCGCGGCCGTACGCGAGCATGTAGTTGGCAAACTTCTTCCACAGCACGATGCGCTCACGCTTGCGGTGGTCGTAAACGTCCTTGCCGGCCGAGAGCTTGCCGACAGCACTGGTGCGCGGGTCGACGGCGACGCGGAAGCGGTTCGGGTCAACGCGCACACGGCCCATGCCCTGCTCACCGTTGTTTTCGTAAAGTAGATGCCATCGTTGCCAGAGGAAGACATCGGCACGATCTGGTGCCGGTCAGCATAGCTGGGGTCTTCGCGGCGTTGGATGTGGCGCTCAGCATCGTGGATCAGCAGGCATGCGGGTGGCAGATGGCTCGCGTCTGTTTCCGGGGGTGCTGTGGAGCTCAGGGCTCGACTTGGATCGAGCGCAGGATACAGCCGATGCTGCCGTCGTTCAGGATGTAGCCGAGCCCGAACTTGTTGGTGTAGTCAACCCATTTGACCACGATCTGCGGTGGCGTCGAGTGAGCCTTGTCGCGGGTCGCCGAGATAAAAGCCATTGTGCGTGCATTCAGAGCACGGTCAAGCTCCGTCTGGAGCTTCCGCAGACGCATCAGAACAGCATCTGGCTCGCTGTTAGGAATGCGCTCCTGCAGCTCCAAAGGGTTGAACAGCGATGGACGATCGAAACCGGGTGCCAGGTCTTTTGTACGGATGTACTGGGTGTGGCACCAATGACCGGGGCAGACTCTGCTGTGGCCATGCCAGCACTGCGGGCCGTTGCTCTCTTCTCTATAGAGGACATGGTAGCGGACGGTTTGCTGCCTGGGAGGAGGGTGCGGGTGCGTCCTGTATTTGCTGCGGTGGATACGGGCTTTGTAGCAGCGGCCCGCTGTTCGCGCTCCTGGAGGGACAGGCCCTTTCCAAAAGGGATATCGCGCCGTGCTGATGGGCGACGGACGAGGCTTGGCGCCGATGCCTCGGAAGTCAGTACGTTGGAAGACGTGGATGTGGGAAGGGTAGCAGTGGTGGTGGTGGCTGTTGTGGTGGCTGTGGCTTGTGCTGCTGACTCGGCAAGGCCACTGCTTCTCGTCGGCCGGCCCTGTGCTCGCTGCTGGGCGGCAAAGCTTTGAGGCGGTGCACGCAGCAAGCTCGAAGGGGCCATAGACAGAGCTGCTGCAGACGACCGCTGGGCCGAGGCCTCCATGGCGTTGGCCACGACGGTGGCCGTCTGCGTCGACCACTCAGTCAGGGCCGGCTGGGACGATGCAGAGAGTGACGGCGCTGCCGAAGAAGATGTATGGGGAGCAGAGGAAGCTGTGTTCTCAGGTGCGTTTGTGTCTGCGTTTGTGCTTGCTGCTGCTGCTGCTGCTGTTGGGTGTCGACCTGCACGCCGTGACGGACGCTACCGCCCTGGAAGAGCCGGTTCTCCTGTAGCCAGTTCTCAAAGGGCCGGTAGACAATCTCGTCAGAGAGAGGGATGAGCGGTGTCAGCCCGGCCTGCTCCTCGGCGGCCATCTCGCGCCACACTGGCTTCGAGACGATCTTGGTCTGATTCCACGGGCCCACGTTGCATGTCTCGCACATCTCCTTGAGCGTCTCCATGTTCTGCGTCTGCACACACCGGCTGGTCGGGTGCTGGTAAAAGATGTCGTGCTCGGGGGCAGCTCACGGAGGCGCACAGTGATGTCGGCGGGCGTGGGCATGTAGCCGGTGATGAAGAAGGGGTGCTCGACAATAGCGTCCGGGTCTGGGCGCATGTGCGCCTCCTGCAGCATAGATGCGACCACGTGCTTGGCCTCCTCGCTGATGAACTTGGCGTCGCTCGCCGGCCACTCGTAGTCACGCTCCTTGGCGCGGCGGTAGATCTCGTCGGTAGTCGATGACTGGAACGGCGGCTTGGATGTCAGCATGGCGAACATGATGATGCCCAGGCTCCAGATGTCGACCATGTGGTCGTGGCCCTTCTTGCCCTTCTCGAGGATCTCGGGCGCAATGTAGTTGGGCGTGCCACAGAGCGTCGTGCGGCGGATGGTCTGCATGTCGCGGCCCGTAACCAAAAGGGCAGCGAGGCCAAAGTCGCCAATCTTGGCGTTCATGTTCTTGTCGAGGAAGATGTTGCCCATCTTGAGGTCGCGGTGGATGATGCCCTTGTTGTGCATGTACTTGATGGCGCCCGCAATCTGCACCGCGTAAAAGCGCACCTCGGGCTCCGTCACGCCTTTGCGGCGCTTGATCATGTCCATCAGCGAGCCGTTGGGGCACAGCTCAAGCACGAGGTACGTCGAGCTCTCAAAGGAGAATGCGCGGAAGAACTGCACGATGTTGGCCTGGCGCATTTTGGAGTGGATTTGAAGCTCCGTTTGGAACTGGCGCTGTCAGTATCACAGTTTGCGCGCATTCATCGTCTCAACCAGCCACCGTGCACCGCCGGGGCATATCTCACCTTTTGTTCCATCTTGGTGGGCATCTTCTTCTTGACAATCTTGAGCGCATACAGCTTCTTCGTGCCGGCCAGGACGCCCGAGTAGCAGACGGCAAAGCCACCCTTGCCGAGCAGCTTGCCCACCTGGTAAACGGCACCATCTTTGCGGTCGGCGCTCGGCGGCTCCGTGACGTTGGGGGTGGGGGCGGAGGGTGCTCCTTGTCCTTGCTGGCCCTGAGCTGCGCGGCCGCCTTTGTCTTCAGATCGGCAACGTTGGTGCGAGGACGCCGGGCGTTAGCATCCCTAGGCGACAGCGCCTCCATATCGATGCCCTTTGCAACCATGTTGCTTGCTGAATCCCGTCGTAGTGCTGTGGCCGTGGCTGGTCATGCGTGGCGGGAGGAAATCGGTTCGATCGTCGGCGGCGAGGTCGAGAGGAGTGTGATGCGAATAGTCGGGTCTCTTTTCTTTTCTCTTCTTTTCTGTTTTGTTTACTTTCTGTTAGCGAACAGCACAGAAAGCCGGCCGGCAGAACAAGAAACAAGAAAAAAAGAGACGAAGTAAAAGAACAGATGAAAAGATGAAAGGAGCGTGACAAAGATCCCGCCTAGACAGGAAGAAGGCAATTTTCTCTGGAGTGAAGAACGAAAAGGTAAACAATGAGACTCACCAGAAAACTCGAGAGATCAACGCTGAACAAAAAGCCAAAAAGCAAGGCAGCGACAGAAAGAAAACAGCAAACCTGGGTATCGTCACAGAAAAAGGAGCCGCGCGTGTGTGTCGTCGGATGTTGAGGTGTGGGCGTGGATGGGCAACAAAGGAAAGAAACAAGAGCTTGTCCGACGACGCGAGCAAATGTCAAGAGACGCCGGCACTGGAGCCCGTCGGACGGGGCCGGTGGTTGCTGAGCAACACGCTAGCCGCCTGTATCTGGCAGTTGCAGGCTTGCGCAAGGCGTGCGCTGTGATTGGCCCGACAGCTCGGCCCATGCTTACCTAATGCTTCGGCCCAGGTATCCTCCAGGCTGACGCTCAAAGCACCTGCGCAATTGGAACGTCACAGCTGCTTCTGCCGACGACGAGCAAAATGCATTGCCGCAGATCTGCTGCGCTCAATTGACTGCTGGGTAAGTGGCCGTGCTGTTCATGAGCTCAAAATCAGGAAAAAGGAAAAAGGAACAAGGGAAAAGGGAAAAAAAAAACTGTTGGTGGTGGCCCATGCTGACGTACAATGGCTTATCGTTTTCAGGGCCTTTCGTTTCTTTTCTTGTTCCTGAAGAAGTCAGCAATGGTCTTCGCCATTCGCTAGCCGAGACCCTCCTCGTCTTCATCGAACGCCCCCGAGTATTCTCCAGTCGACTCTCCTCCTATTTCGAGCAGTGCCCTGCCAAAATGGTCGCTCTGCCCCTCTTCAAGCTCGGCGCGCTGTTCGTGCGGCACATTTCCAAATATGGCGCCGTAAGTTGGCAAAATCGTTGTGTTTCTGCGTTGCCAGAACTGGAATGCAGAGCCTCTCGAATTTGGAAATGGCTTCTTTCTTTTTGCTGACTCGACGGGCACCCGGCCTGGGATGGACGACAGAATAGCATCAAGGTGCGCGCCCACGAACACGAAGGCTTCCGCAGCTTCGCCGCCCGGTACGGCCAGGCCATCCACCAGCTGAACATGCGCCTGTCTGTAGCTCTTCTTCGCAACAGCAAGGCGGAGCAGCGCGCAAGAGAAAAGGCCGAGGCCGCCGAGACACCGACTGCCAAGACAAAGGACCAGGTCGAGAAGGAGGTCCGTGAGAAGGCCAAGGACGACGCCGACCGGGCCAAGTACGGCACCACGGCAAAAGAGTCGCACCCAGCCTCGACCGTCGTCAACCCCAAAGTCAGCGTGTGGAAGCGCAAGTTCCGGCCGCTGCCGGAGGCCAAGGCTGTCGACCTGTTTGCCGATGTGATTGGCGACGGGTTCATCCTGGTGATTGCCAGCGCACTCGTCCTCTTCGAGTACTACCGGTCGTCGGCCAAGCCCGATGCGAACGCCGAGCGCATCAAGGAGCTGGTGGAGCAGATGGAAGCGCTGAAGATGTCCGAGGAGGAGCATATGCGCGAGGAGAAGAGACGCGAGAGCCGGATCCTCGCGATGGAAGCAGCCCTGCGCGGTTTCCGCGACCCCAAGACAAAACAGCCGCTCCTGCCGCCAGCACCTTCCGAAGAGGAGGTCTCGGCTACTTCAGGAGCACGGGTGGCGACAGTGGGAGCGCTGCAATGACGAAAGCTTTGAGAATCAAGATTGGCGTGCAAGGTTGAATGGT
The DNA here is from genome assembly GCA_016097085.2 of Sporothrix curviconia. Classification (NCBI taxonomy): domain Eukaryota; kingdom Fungi; phylum Ascomycota; class Sordariomycetes; order Ophiostomatales; family Ophiostomataceae; genus Sporothrix; species Sporothrix curviconia. The sequence continues at coordinate 39,419 of JADMNF010000050.1, forward strand.
TTTGGTCGCGGGATAGGGCTTTCAGCTCTTCTATCAGGCAGCTGTTCTGCATCGGGAAGGTGCGTTCTTGTGCTTTGACCAAACGGAAGCTGCGATGAGACGATCGCCGCTAGGAAGGCACGACGCAAGAATCGCCAAATGGAAGTTGCAATGCAGGGAAGCCACGACCAAGGCTGGTTGCGTCTGGAAGGAACGAGCCATACCATTGAGAGCGAAAAGAGGAGGCCCCAAAGAAAGGAACATCTCTCATCTATCATGACCATATCACATCGCATCACCACATCGCATGCGAAGCCACCAACTCAGCATTGCACAGCAAGTCCTTGTCTTCTTTTTCTCGTTTTGTTTGCACATACGCTTGTTCGTTTATAGATCTCATTTGTACATTAGACGAGGCCCCCTCGCGCGCCCAAGACACACTACTCTTCCCATGAATCATCTTGTCGTGACACCGACGGCTTCAGTCCGACAGCCGGGCCTTCCCCAGCTTCGCCATACTCCAGTACATGCGGCACCGCTGGCATGGCGTGGCCAGCTTCCTCGTGACTCGCAAACCATACCGAGCGCATCGACACTGCCTGTGCTACCTCCTGGGCCACGCCCAGTATAAGCACCCACTAGGCAAGCCGATGCTGGTCCACCGGCAGTGGCATGGCCGCCCAGGCGTCCGCGGGCAAAGATAACAGAAATGATTTTTTGCTCCTCGATCCACGACCGCTCCGAATGGGCACCGGTGGTGCCTCTACTGCAGGCTGCCCGTGCTGAGCCCCGGTGGCTCAAAGCCAGGCTCAGTTCCCACGATCTCGCTGTTCGTATTGTGTCCCTGGAACGTGGCCTGAATAACGACAATGCAAATGAAGTGGCCGGTGATGTTATTCGATTTGTTCTAATTGCTCCAGCCGACGTTGGCAAACCGGACACAAACAAAAGACTGCAGCGACTGGCCCAGAAAAAGAGCTGCGTTGGCAGCGCCGTGCTCGTATTATTGTCGAGCGGCGACGCTGACGGCTATAATATGGCTTCCTACAACCAGATTCAGCTTGAGTAGGTACCTTGAAAGGAGTACACGGCCCAAATACTTGGACGGACTCTTTTCTTGCTAACGGTACTTTACAGCCTCCGCGATACGGACTTGTCGGTATTCCCATTGACGACGGTGGCCACGCTACCGGCAACCGTGGCAGCCTTTTGCAGCCAGTTCACGATGCCGTCCCGGACCGACACCTGCACTAGTCCCGGGGCAACCACCATCAACCTCCTGCGGATGTACTTGGGTGGCCAGGTGCCCTTGCCCCTGGCGGGTGCCAAACGGCTGATTGCAGCGGCGGAAGAGGCCGCACAATGTGGACCAAATGGCAATACCACGCTGCAGGACGTGATCCGTTTCTGTTCCGATCTCAGAAGCCAAAATCCGCAACGCCTCGCAGATCTTTTGGGGGCTGAGGATGCCGCCCGTCTGGCTGACCTTTGAGGGCCCGGCATGCCCTAGATACAAGCGTCATTTTCCCGCTGTTCTTATTGTTTCTTTTTTTTGTACCGTTCTACATGTACGGCCTGCAGGGCCAGGGTCGCTCCCGAAAAGCCCAGTCGGATGACGAATAAATCTGCATATCTTTGGGAGCTTTTTGCGGACGCTGTGCTGCCACACGAACAGCAAGGTAATCTCAGACTCTGTGGTGGTTGGTTGTCGCACCGGCGGCTCGTCCCTCTCGAAAGGATGCGGGCCTGGTTGCTGGCTTGTCCTCTCATTGTGCACTTTTGCCCCCATTCTGTCCTCCTTCTGCAGCAAGGGTTGCACACGGTGTCATTTTGGGGCGACAGGAGCCAATAGTGTGCGGCCCAGTAAAGCCCCCAAAAGTGTTGATAAAATCATCTTGCCAGCTTGACACGTTTGCTAGTGGCTGCAGCAAACTCATGAGGGGAGGGTCACATACATACTACAAACCGTTCTTATCCCTATTTTCTGATGAGTTTCACACATCTGCCTCAGTTTAATTGTACTCTTGTATGGTTCCATGTGCGTGAAAGGGGTTTGCATCGTAGACACTCTCGCGAACGCTACTCGTGAGCAATGCTTTGAAGATGGTATTTCGTGTTTTTTTCCTTTGCCGCTTCTGCCGGAGAATAATCACAGTGACATCAGTCTCTATTCAAGTCGAGCCGCTGCGGTACGGGAGCACATGTACTCCGCACTCCGTACGTTTTACTTCTGATGGCTTAGCCCCCGTTATTTCTCCACACAGTTGTAGTCACTATCACAAAATGTGTTGACCGGCATGACCGCATGCAACAGTTCGAAAAACACAAAATAAAAGCACAAGAAAATACGGTTTGGCATCTGCAATCGCTTTATCTGAAAGCAATAGCGAAAAATTCTATTTATGGTAAAAGTGGGCTAAAGTAGAAGAAAAGAAAGCACGCCTGAAAGTGTGATGTGATTAGGAAGGGTCTCTCCGTCCAGCCATTCTCTTTTTCGTCACCTATTCGTTCACTCATGATGCAAGCAAGAAGCAAGGGTAAGACGGCGAGGTTATGGGGAATCAGAAAAAGGAAACGCTAGTGGAGAGGCACGAGAGTCGTGAGATATCAAATGATCGTAGAAGCGATGAAGATTTATTGGTTTGGTTCATTTCTCGTCCCTCTTTTTCAGAAGAGGAAATTCTCTGAAAAGCCTTGGAGAGGTAGGCATAGGCAGGACGGGTTCACGAAAGCTAAACCAAGGCCGTTGGGGTCAGAACTTACCAGCTTACAGGAGGCAGGCTGTAAATTTACTTTCCTTCTGTCTGACCGCCGTTTCCCGCTCCTTCAGGCTTCTGCTAATATTGCCTTTGATTTTCCTATACCGTTCTTGTCATCTTATAGATACTATTAATTTACTGGAGGATGCAGCAGCAGTTGGGGCGAGGACACGACTGTAATACCGAGGGAACGTCGACGGTGTAAGAATAAAGGACAGAGGCGGCATGGGAAGGTTGTTTTTCTGCTACGTAGTCCTGCAGGCTTGTTGCACCCGTGCTTTCTTTTATGTACACGTATGCAGGGCGGAAGCTTGCTGGTCTGATGATACGGAGAACTGGTTCAGCCCAAGCGGCCCTGCCTTTGTGGTATTTGCCGTCGACCCTTGATTGCTGTCTCTTTTTGTTCTCCTTTTTGGCTGCATCTGCCAGCCTGTGCCGACAATCATTCACATCATACGTCACGATCTCTCCATCAGACAGTTCCCGATGTAGCGTCATCTCCACAAAGATTGTCGAATTCTCAGAATGGTTACAAACATGCTCTATTTCTGGAAAGCGGAGAAATCTGCAAGCTGACGTGATAAGGTGACAAAAAGAAAACAAGTAAGGATGCAAATTCAAGAGCGGCAGCGATGCAAATTGGGCAGGCAAATCATTGGCAGTGATGAAAGGAAATAAAATCAATACATTCAATACAATGAAGCAGGGCCGCGGCCGGTGCTCGGTCGTAGGACAATAACAGGTGACGTTTAACGAGAGGTTGAGGTTCGAGGTTGGGGAAAGAGGGTGGGAAGCGGGAGGACCCTTGGTTCAGACCAATGAGCAGCATTGTGCAACCGCCCAGTCTACGCTGGAAGGAGCGCTAGCGCGCGGTCATTCACACGATTTGTGGGGCGGGCTAGTGATCGGTTTGAAGAATAAGCAGGTGGGGCTCGCTTTGGTGTAAGTGGTGGTGCGAGTTAAGGGTGTCGAAGCCAGCGAGATCATGGTAAGCATTTGCTCCTAGACTGCAGATGTAATACTCTATCAATACCTGAAGCGGAAGCATGTTGATCGTATTGTGTACATGGTATGGTAGAAGAATAGCGCGCCCGTGTATTGTCACAAAGGTTGGGATGGCAATGGCAATGGTATGAACGAGATTGGAGGTGGACCGAGGTTCTCTGTACAGGTCGGATAGACCTAACACAGCAGTTTTTGAATACAGATTTTCTCGTGACACTTGTAGAAGCTGAACGCAGAGCAGAGGACGCAGTCTGCAGGGGGAAAGACGTGCACGTCTGTTCAACGTCCCTTCGATGCGCTAGGAACGCTCACTCTGAAGAAGTAAAAAGCGAAGCTTGGGACGAATTGAAGTAGTGCAGTGTACAACAGGTAGAGAGTTTTACACGATAGATTGGGGATGTGTACAACGTAGATATGCAAGAGACACGAGGCCATGAGAAGATGGGTTCAGATGCAGCTAACCGAGTGTGGCTGTTGCCGGCAAAGGCGGAAGGAAGCACAATGGCGATGTGAAATCCTTCCTTTCTTCTCGCAAGTGTCACGCGGCCGCTATGAAGGAAAGAACAGAAAGCGGAAGGAGCGGGAGAATTAACAAATCTGCCTTGACCTTTATACATATACAGAGCTTATTTGAAACTCATCTAGGTCATGCTAAATTCCGTCAATGAGCTATGTGCACTGGCAAGCCATAAAATCAAGTAATGGACAGAAAGATCCAGGGCCCTCGATGTTGCAGCCAATGTCGTTTCTTGGCGTCTTTTGCAGCTATTTTAGACTTTTTAGTGGCCAGATCCCTTGAATCTGAGGATTGCCCGCTAGCGCAGACATGCTAACAATAGCGCTGGTAGCGTTGTAAGTCCCACGTGACAGCTGTTGCTGTTGGCTACGGCGCTCTCCCCCCCGCCTCGACTCCACCCGTCAGCACTGTCTGGCTCCTGCTGGGGTTTTCAAATAAAGCCTGTCAGGTGGCAGGGAGGGTGGATGGGTGTCCACGCCTCAATTTTTTTTTGCTTCAGGGTTTCGCGAGGTCTGTCAGAGGTCTGTCAGATCGCTGTCTCGGTGTGTTTGAGGGCAAAGGCGTAAAAAGAGACAACCCAAAAATGAGGCGAGATGATGGATATTATGGCATGTTGTCTGTTTTTGTTTTTGCTTTTGTTTTAATCTGTGTTATTTTATTCGCATCAGTCGTCGATTTGTCGGGCGACATTCGCCATGTTGTGATGGCAGGTGCAAGATGGTTGGGAAGGAGCGTGTGCTCCGCATACTCGTAATGCCTTCCGTCACTGATGCCCTCAAGAGCTGGACCACGCAATACGAGCATGTGGAATCCAAGGTGTCACAATTGTTGTCTTCAAGACAATGGGACAAAGAACCTTTCTGCACACACGGAGTACTCGTATGCTGGTAATAGGAACTGGGTGGCAGGCACGACCGGTCTCGATGCCAGTCGTCAGGGGCGGGAAGGAGCAACCTAGATGGAAACAGGGGTTGCTTGGAAGCTCCTGGAATACGGGCCAAGAAGACGAGAAGAGACAATGGAGCCAGGCACATCCCTGTCCTTTGCAGGCACAACCCACGGCCACTCTGACCCATGATTGGCCAGAAGCTCGACCTCTAACCGCCCAGCAGTCGCCAGGGTGGGAAGCTGCAGGTGCAGGACAGGGGTGTGATGGAAGGTGCGCACCCTCCACCCAGCTTTCCTGGCGATATTCCCCAATCTGCTGTTTTTGCCCTCTCTCAACGTCCCTCATCCATTACTCTCCACCACCGCCGTTCCAATCACACCCTTGGCACCACGCCAGCAACCGTTGTCACATCTGTGTCTATCCACACATCTGGCCAGGCAGGCATTGCTGCCGCTGCAGGCACTTACACCATTTCCTTGCTGGACGCCGTTATTTGCCTCCCCGTCTTTCTTTTTTGCCTCGACTGGCTCACCTGGCTCGACTGGCTCTTCGCAATGGCCTGGTCTCTTGCGCCGCAGCCGTGGCTGGCGAGTGGCACGAGGGGGTGTGGACATCGCTGGCGCAAGATTGCCCTGGCAATGCCCAATTGCATGGAGGGAGGCCCTTGTTCCCTCTCTTTTGATTCTCAATCACCTGCGGGAGCGGAGCACCTGCGAGGCGTCGTCACTCGCATGCGGCCAGCCGCCGGCCTGCAGCCGAGCAGCAGCGACGACCAAATAGGAAATGCGAATGCAGACAATAAGAAGCAGAACGCTGGGAGAAAGAAGAGCGGTTGCGGGAAAGCTCTGCCGTTCTGCTTGATTGGCCTTCCCACGGACTGCAGAAACGGCTGCAGAGAGAAAGAAAGAAACTACATATGGACCGGCCCTCGCTCTCTCTGGCCCCCTTCCCCCAAACGAAGTCCAAAAGGCATTGCCCTTGTCGACCATCAAACTCGAAAGTGTTTCCAAGCTCCCGAAAAGGCACAGCTGCCATCTTTTCTTTTCTCCGTCCAGTTCCTCTTTTCTCGTTCCATCTTTCAGACTTGCAGCCTTTCCGTCGCTCCTTTTTCTGCTGATACTCAGTGCTCTTCTCCCCGGCCCTCTCTCGAAACACTCAAAACACAAACTGCCTGCTGGACCCCTTCAGACACCTGTCCGCCTCCGTGCTCCGCCTCCTTGAAATCTACCCCCGTCCACCCGCAACCCGGCCCTGTGTCTGATCTTAAACCTTATTGTTCATGCACCACACCAACGCCCATGGTTTTGCACACAGTTTTAAACGCACATCTGCACAATATTCCGGAGAAAATCATCGCCAACTCGCCCACCTGTCTGCTCACAGCCTCCTCCCTGACCTTACTCCGTATTGATACCCCCCTTTTCTCGTTGTCTTCCCCTCCTGTCCTTAGACCGGAATCCCAAACTTCTCCATCCTGGCACAAGTTTCCCATCTCAAACCTGCATCTTCTCGACACTTTCCCATCCGGCTTGTTGCTATTCCACCGTCGTGAAGCCTCGCTCCGTGTCCGTTCCCACCTCCTCGCCTCGTATCCTCATACTGTCTGTCTACACCCCGGCCTATCCATTCTTCTGGGAAATCGGCAGAGCCTCCACCTTGAGCCTCGCTCCTTCGCCCAAAAGAGATACGCCTCTTTCTCTTTTGCTTGGCTATCTCCCCCCTTCCTCTGTACCAGAAACATTAGCTGCTTTGTGTCGCTCGGATGCCCGCCGTCGTTATAGATCAAATAACCCGAGCGTGGATTGCAAACAAACGACACTGTTGCAGAAACAACAGGCCCCGTCCGCAGCAAGACGATCCGTACAAACAATACAAGCAGCATAAACAGTACAGAAAGAGGCCCCAACAAAGGAGGTCCACGGCCCACCCTATTAGCACTTCTAGCCCAAGCCCCCATACTTCCATACCACGCCCAGCATCAACCCACAAACATCCGACACGGGCCCCGTCGGAGACTGGACCGTCTGATACACGACACATCCGGTGTCGAGTGCTGCCCTTGGGGCACGTATTCACACGCCAGAGCCAGACCTGCAAGGCTCTACCCTCCAAGGCAACCACCCCCATCATAGCACCCCGTTTTGGGTGGTGGGCCTTGACCACCAAAGCGAAAAGAGAAAACCAGCCCGACACCCTGTTTTCTCAACATCCCATCCTCCATTCTTCTTCTCTTCTTCTCTTTCGCCCTCTTCTTTTTTTTTCCTTCTTTTCTTCTTCAGCGCTGTGCACTCGTTTTTGTCGATAGCCTTCTTTCATATCGACACTGGTTGTTGTTTTCTTTTTCTTCGCTTCTTCGACTACTGTATTTACCAACAACCCCCTTTTACGCCATTGTACATTCTCGCGGGTCCGGATACCTGCTTGCTCTTTTTTATTTCTTTTCAACTTCGCTTCTTTTTTCGACAGTTTCTTTTTGTCAACAAATCATCGCCCATTCGCTTTCCTTTTCTCTCCATATTTTTCAGCCACTCAACAAGGATATATTATATTTTTAGAGTTTCAAAGAGCGTCCTGGGAATCCGAATCGCCGAGAGACAAGAGAAAAACGACATAGCTGCTAGAGAAGACTACCGATACTAGAAGACAACTCGATACACAGCGACAACCACATACCATACTATATCGACCTAAACCGCCACTATGGGTCGTCTTATCAAGAACCATTGGGCAAGACTCATCGTCCTGTCGGCCGCTACCTGTATGTCACCACCCCGATGGGAGAAAAACGAGAATTCACACCCCCCTCTCCCCCCCAAAAAGACATCACTGTTAACAAAATCAGACCAAGTGCTGGCCGCCATCGAGGGCTTCTTCTGGCCCAAGATCTTCTGGGACTTTTTGACCAAGAACCTCAACTCTATCGTCCAGCCGGTCCCAGTATTGCAAATCATCAACTTGCTGATGGGTTTGTTCATGCTTGCCTGGGAGTGGCCCCTGAACTTCCTGGCGGGCTCGAGCATCCACCGCAGCCTCGAGTCACGTCTGGCCGTCATTCCGTTGGCGGCCCTGGCGGCCATTCTGCAGTACCAGGCCACCAACGCCGCGATCTACTATGTCGTCGGCATGGCTGTCTACTTCTGGGCATACAGCGAAGGCGAGATCATCTGCGCCAAGCCCTGGACACTTCCCCAGCGTGGACGTAATAATGGCCGTGTGTAAACGACATGACCGCTTGCACGCTTGATGGCACTCGCCTCTGCCAGCCTCGCCTTCCCCTCTCTGAATTAATCTCGCCGCTTTGACTGCCGACGACACCGACAATGACGGCACATTTTTGATGAGGGACGAGTAGCAAAGACCAATCAGACCGTCTTATTGCCCGTCCTCTCTCCATCTCGACGACTTCTCCTTTTCAACTCTTCCGCGCCCACGTCTTTCTTTTCTCTTTCTTTCTCTTTTTATAGCCATATATATTTTATACTACCCTCTCTTCCATTCTTTGCATCAGGAGGAAGATGAGCGCCGCGTGTGGAGGAGGAACAAAAAACCTTGACCGGGAATACACTTTCTGCATCTCTGGGCAGCTCGACTGGGGCATTAACTTGTCTCCAGCATACAATACTAAATAGCCATCTGTATCTTTTTTATTGTCACGAAAGAATTTAGCCAAAGAAAAAAATCGAATCAGGGTATGATCCCTTCGGGCATTGAAGACGAAACTATGGATGACATAAGAACAGAAAATGAAATAAAAATTCAACAATAAATAACTCTAATCCGTTTTATAAAAAAAAAAAACATGAATAGTTGAAAACTTTCTATGGCTTGTTTCGTGATATTCGGTGTCGTCTGTTCTCTGGGAAACCCAAAAGCTGAAACTCGTTCGGCAACACCGACTAGGAGGTTGCTCGCAACGCTCTTATTTTTTTGATTTTTTTACGAAAAAAGTTCCAAAGTCCAAAAGATGAAAAAAAAGAGCGTAGTTTTTACCTTCAGCACAACAGTCAGCCTCTACTTCAATCAGGCCGAACAATTTACTGAACCTAATACAAAGTTTACTCTACTCATAAGACGGAGTGGCCGCTCGCACCATTCGGTTTTCCCGTACATTTCACTGCTCGGGTTTCAAAGGGAGGGGTGCTTGGCTTTTTTTGGTACGTTTTGTGGCGTAATATCTTATTTGTATTGTTTTGTTTGCCAATGACTTGCATGCTCTCAAGTGTGATAATGCTATGTACTCCGTATGCTAGAGCAAATTAGGAAAATAGAGCTTGGGGGAAGAGCGACAAAGAATTAAAGGGGAAACCAAAACGCAGGTCTGGCTCTTTTCCCCTCTCCCGTCGCTCTTGCTTTCCCCTCCTATGATTCATCTTGCTTCCCCTCACTGCTTTTCCCGCATGCGCTCTCGCTCATACGAGAAAAAATGTAAGAAGAGCAAAGAAAATTTGAGAAATCCCTTTGGAAGGATAGCCCGAGGGCTTGCGACCGAATAAAATAAAAGGAGGGAACACGCGACCTTTGCATGCGATCACGAGAATCCCCCGCGCGGGACCAAGAAAGGGAGATACCCTCTTTCAAAGTGGTTTTCACGAGTGGAAGAAGCAGGAGAAGAAGAGTGCACTTTTGGCCTCTCCTCTGTCACCTCGCCACCTCGTAACCTCACGCGCGCTCTCGATCCGACGATTCGCTCTAGTAGTGGCCGCCGCGGGAACCCTGCGACTCGTTCCGGAAGCCAAGACGCTCGGGGGCCTGCTCAGTTAGCATGCTGTCGTGCCTTTTTTTAAGAGAGAAAAATGCAAGGGAGACAACTCACCTCAACCTCCTGGGCGGTGCCCTTCTGCAGAATCACCTTGATGCACTCCTCGTCCACGTGCGTGCCAAACTCATTGTCCAGCGTGCTGTTGGGCGCCGCGTCAAGAGGACCCTGCACGCCGCGCTGTGTGGTGAAGACCTTGAAGGTCGAGACGAAATGCGAGAGGGGGACCGAGGGGTCGCTCTGCCACTTCTTGTAGTCATCGACGTCGTCAACAAAGACGATAAAGTCCTCGTCTGAGCCCCGGTAGTGAACCTTGGTCTGGATAGTCTCGCCGCGAGCCATGTTGATGGGATGTGTGTGGTTGGTAGTAGGAAAAGAGTAAAGAGAGGCTTAGGAGGGGGTATCAAAAAGTGCGTTTGGTTTTGTTGTGTCGAAAATTGGTCGTCAACGGTTTGGAGGGATTGTGTGATGATGGGGGAGAAGAGAAGGAAAAGAGAGATTCAGAAAGGGGACTGCTTGCTTTTTTTATCTAGCTAGTTTTTTCCCCTCCGAGGAAGGTGCAACCCATTGCGTGACCTTGCCTTCTTTCCCTTTCACTCATGTGCTCACCACCAGAGTAGCTCCTTCCCATTCGCTTCGTTTGTTCCTGAGCTCTTTCCTCCTCTGTGGTCGGCTTTGATTACACCACACGAGACAATACGTCATAGGTACAAGGCTAGACTGTCAAGACTTGGGAGAGGTGGGGCCACTGCCCCAGCCGAGCTGTTGGCCTTAGTGACCTCGCTGGCCCACTAGAGCTTTACCGAGTCTGCAGGTACCTCTGGAGCCCTTTCCGCAGTGCATCAAGTGACCTTTGTCTGTCCCGGCCGACATGTCACTGCAAAGTCACCTCACTCCTTGTGCCCACAGGCGAGCAGCCGTTTTTCTCGAAAGCTCTGCAGTACAGATGCCCCAGTGTCTTGCACTGTCTGGGCCCACTAGAGCGCGTTCTTGCCGCTTCTAGAGAGCTCCCTTTGTACGTCATTGCGGGCCTACCACAGCCAGGGCCAGCTCCATGTTCAGCGCCCATCACTCCACACAGCGACTGACTGGGCGCAGAAGCAACCAGCAGCCCGTCGACTTCTGCCACAGTAATTACCAGGAGCCAGTCTCACGGTCTACCTCATTGACGAGGATCTCAAACAAGGCGGCGAAACCAGGCACAGCCAGGCACAACCAGGCACAAAAAGATGCCATGTCAGTCCGTCCTGGACCCGTTAATGCTTGTAATTTTTTTTTAAAAAAAATATGTTCGCTGCCAAGCTTGACGCCATAGCTGTGACTCTGTGAGTAAACAAGTAGACAAAGTAGACAAACCAGACAAACTGGGGCTTTTCATCTACACAAAGCACTCATGCCTCCGAGCCCCAAGAAGGAGAACTTCTTTTTGTCGTAATAATAAGCTTTCGTAATGAGCTACACTCTCAAATCCACAGTCGGCTTCCTGCGACGCTGTCGTTCCGGTTCCCTTCATTGCAATCAGCTCGGTGTATTTGTTGCTGCTCTTTGTGGCCGATGAAGGCTTCTGCGGTGGAGCAGCGACCTCCCTAGCCAGTGCCTTGGCTGCCGTGCTGAGGCGGACGCGGCTGGCTGCGGTGCTAACGGCGTCATCAGCTGCACGGCGGAGTTTGTGACCGAGAGCTGAACGGTTGAAGGCGGACAGGTGTCCAGATGGCACAAGCGTGGCACGGGCGAAGACGGCACGGACCGTTCACGAGCATGTGCGTTGCTGTTCGCCTCGTTGTTGCGGTTTGCTCTGCCGTACCCGATTTCTTCAATAAACCGGGTCATTGAGTATCGAGGGACTGACGCAGAGGGTGCCGGACTGATCAGGCCTATGTCGCGGCTTTGGAGGCCACCGGCACGCTCAGCAGACCCTGTCAGGGCGTACAGCTGCTCACGCTCTCCGTCCAGTGATGTGGACGCGTCTGTCGAGCCTTGCTCGCGGACAGTCACGTCGATGGGACCGGTTTTGCCATGCCTTTTCGACAGTATCTGACGCAGGCCGGCTTTGATTGCAAGGTCGACTTCTGGAAGGAGTGGCGGCAATACTGCGGCGTGCCCAGGAGAGCTGTGGTCGGCTTTGCCTGCCGTCTTGTGAGATGGTGACCGAGAGATCGATCTTCGCCCGAATGTGCTCGTGATACTAGTGACACTAATTTTCCGCATCATGGATGTAGCAGACGGACGCTTGTGGTGCCCTCCTCCAGCATGAGCAGCCGACCCAATACAGAACAGAATGTCACGCGTCCACACATCCCAAATCTGGGACTCGAGATGGGTTCGCTCTCCTCGAGACGGCGCAAGAATAAAGGTCCGTATGTTGTCCTGCAGTGACATGTGCCGATTGATAGTCGCATGTTTGGATGCCTCCTGTGAAAACTCTCGGCCAACTCTTGTGATCTTGAGAATGACTTGGCACGGTGGAGTTTTGGGAGGCAACGCTGTTTTCGTCCTCCTCATTGCAGGTCTCCCATTTTGCGTCTTGTTTGCCTCGAATCCCTGACCAAGAGATTTCATGTTCAGGTCAAGAAACTCAAACGCTTGGGCGTCGGGCAGGGGCTGGTTGCTACTGGTCTCGCGCCAGTCCGTCTTGAGCTTCTGCCTCCATACTCGCTCTTCTGTTCGGGTATTGGTCGTCATCAACATGTCGTGTAGCTGGCCATTGCAGTCGAACACCATCTTCCAGGTAAAAGGCGACGAATGACACTGCAAACCTACAAGAGTTAGCATTTTTTTAGATCTGTCGATCTATTGACTATGCCGCCATAGACACACCTCGTCCATTGTCAGCCTCTTCGAGGCTACACTTATCGAGCATGATGCATGCTTGGAGCGTGTATGATGTCTCGGATTTTTCTGCAACGGCCAAACACAGCCAGTGCTGGTAGAGGAGAGCGATCATGTAGCTGCCCTCGACAGAGCACTTAGTCTGCCAGCAAACGTAGACAATCCCACAGAGTTCGATACGGCCAAAGGCGCGAATGTGGCTTTTTGGGATTTTGCTAATTCTCTGTGTCATATGCCATACACCGTGGTCAGCATACATATAAAAATGGTAAGCTGTCTATGTTGCGTAAACGAGGGGAGAAAACAGCAAACCTTGTTCGGAAACTGGAGCCGGTCTTGCAGCAGCCAAGTCTTTTGAACAACAGACTTGAAAATGGGGTCATCTATTGCTTCATTCATGGTTCTTGCCACATTCTCCAGCTCAGAGTAGACGTTTTCAATGTACAGATGTGCTCGAGGGCAATCAAAGACTGGTGTTGCCTTCAGAAGTTCTTTCAATAGAAGAGGATATCGGCATACTCGCTGTATGGGCTGTTTTGAGGCGTTAGCATGGCCTTTAGTGCGTCTTCTCTACCTATGACACAACCCAGTCACCTTGTAAACCACAAACCTTCGCAAGCAAGTCTTCGATTGACAGCGCCTTTTTATTTGCCGCCGGGTCTCGGGTATAGCTCAAGTATGAAGCCATTGCCTCCAAGCCCTTCTGCTGCCGGTCCCAGTGCGGGTTTGACCGGTGGATTCTCTTGAGGTCGTCGATGACCATTCCAAACTTGGCCCCGTATTCGTGGTATATCAAAAAGCGGTCCATCTGTTTTCACAGTGTCAGCCTCGACCAAAGAGGGGGGGGAGGGGGAGGGTGAAAAGTAAAGTTGGAGATGAATAGATTACATTCTGGGCAAAAACGCAGGCCACTGCTGCAGCTGTTTGGGGATCAGCCACCAAGTTGGAGTGTCCATGGATGGGAAGCCCTTTTGTCTTATCTTCGGGAACTGCGTCGAGACTGCGTAGTTGGCGTTGTGCCTGGATTGAGCTAACGGGAGGCATGCCGGCATATTCTGAGTAGGGAACGGCCGCATGGAGCTCGCCCAGAAGTTGGTCGTGGAGCTCTACAATGTCTGTCAAGCTGCTGTGCATAGACCTGCGCAGGCCGGGGTCGACTGAGGTGGAGGGGGCGAAGATTGTCAAGTAAGCCTGCCAGAGACTGTTAGTACTCTAGTTTCCCTCTTCCGAATGCACAAGACACGGCCTTCTCACCTTTGTGAGAAACTTGATGTCTCCTATGTAGCCTTCCTCGGTCTCAATCAACTCTTCGAGAATCCGCCGTCGGTGTTTCGACCGTTCCAAAACTGTTGGATCTGCATGGGACTGCGGCCGGTCGTCCTCAGAATACCGAAAGGAATAAGACGCATGACTACTTCTGTCTGTCTTGGACAGTCTCTTTGATGACCTCGCTCGTTGTTTGCGAGACGAGCCAACTATGCTGGCGCTAGCACCACTGATGCTGGCATCCCGGACTGCCGATACGTAGGCAAACGATGAAATGGAGGACGACTGCCGGCGCGGACCGGAGCAGCCGATGGGTCCGTCCGAAATGTTCGAGGCGCGTGTCTGTTCACTCGCATCAAGTCGTCTCAGACGGCGTCGCTCTCCTCGCCGCCGATTGAGCGTTTGCACCCATTTGTGGAAAGGTCGTCTTCTGTGCGTGTCAGGCTGAGCTGGGGGCCCCGTGGGCTGGCTCTCACAGTCGCCCGAACCAGGGGGTTCAAGGATCAAGGGAGCCTCCAGGTCTTGTCTTCTCGGCGTCGTCCAACAAACCTGGGGTTTGATTGGTGTATTAGAGTCTGCATCCTCAAGATTTGATAGCACATGTCGTATGGCAGACGCTGCTTCTGCAAGTCTAGCTCCGGATAACGATTCTGTAGGCAAACCAGGATGATTGTCCGTGGCAGACACCTCGCTGTCTCCCTTATCGTGGAATGCCTCGACAGGCAGAGCTGAGCGATGGATCTGGACAGAATTGCATGAAGACAAAGATACCCGGCTGTCAAGCTCGGAGCTGGCTTTGGCATTGCTTGACCGTGTCACTGGATAGTGCTAGCCTGGCCACGGGTGCAGAAGCTTTTGCCATTTTGGGGTGGAAGATGCCCAGAAGAAAAAAAAGGCGCCGTAGTTGGGGATCTGTTAGGTGGTGCACTGGGCCTGAAATGATAATGCAAAAGAAAATGGAAGCACGAAACACTAAAAGAAACATGGTGGGGGGTATCACGGCGAAATCGGTGATGGCGGCAGACAAAAGAAGAAACTGAGAGGTGAGTCTCGAACCCAACGAATATCAACAACTTTGTTCGTGGATGAAGTTTTCTCGCGAGGAAGGCTCCAATGTCTGTCGAATCAAGAAGGTCCACTGGGCTGCTACACATAGTCCTCTCCTTCCCCGGCCAGCCGTCCTGGGACTGTAAGGAAGGAGCGGATGAGCAAGACTTTCTGTTTTCGTCTGTAAACGGCAGGAGCGTCGACGTCAAGGCAGGTGCTACCGGCGTGTAAGCATTTTGTGGCCATCTAATGTTACTACTTTATTATTTATTAAGATCAAAGTACATCATTTACCAGCTCGGAGTTCTAACCTGAGTCTGTTTATATACCAACGGGCGTATGTGGCCGTTAAAAAACATACCGCTTGTTGTAAAACAACCAGGCAGGGACGATGGTCGATGATGGACAGGTACGGCGTTGGCGCTGAACAGGCACTGGCACGTGCCTTACAGGCGTCGCCACAGGGGCAGTTCGCGCTATGCATGTATGTAAGCCAACACCAACAGGCGCCGCCCCGCCCTCCACGCGCGTCATTCTGCCTGGTGTCACAGTGATAGGCGCGAGCCCCCGCTACAGATTTACAGAGTAAGATACATCAAATAACAATTGCTGCTTCCATCTTCCTCGACTTGCATCGCTCGAACTCCCTCCACCGCGCATGGTATTATGGGACTGCCTTTGAGAATGAATAACATCCATGCGCCCACTGTGCCTTCGGGCCCGACGACGGCCCGCGCGACAAATGGCAACTCGCAGCATCTCTCGTTTGCGGAGCTCCAACGCAAGAAGGACAACATGGAGGCCGAGCTGTCGGTGCTCGGCAGCGTCCTGGATTCAGTGGGTTGTCTACGGTATCGCTACGGCTGATGGAGGCCCTTGCTGACAAGAACCTGCTTCTAGCACGGCGTCGACATGAACACGTCTCTCCTCACGGCCGACGGCTTCCCTCGCGCAGACATTGACGTGGCGCAAAGTATGAAGCCACGTCCCAGACTCTTGTAGCTGTCGCTTGACCAGCACCTGCTGACTTTGGTGGTCAAAAATAGTACGGACAACACGCTCACGCATCATCCACCTGCGCAACGACTACAAGGACCTGATGGGCGCCATCGAAAAGGCCCTGCACGAGCACTTTGCCAGCCTCGACGCCAACGACAGCGAGGAGGCTGCAGGAGACGGCACCGCTGCATCGACGGCTGCCCAAATCCTCCCAGACTCGATCCCAGAGGTGCTGGAGCCTCCGTTTGCCAAAGTAAACAGCGTGGTCGATGGCAGCCCTGCGGCCGAGGCTGGGCTTTGCGCTGGCGACCAGATCCGCCACCTTTGCTATGTCAACCATGCAAACCACGACGGCCTGAAGAAGGTTGGCGAGTGCGTGGCCGGTAACGAGGGGTATGTCTTTGTTCTGATCTATTTCCTGATGTGTTTCTTTTCTTGTTGTTGTTTGTATCTGCCAGGCACAGCCTTGCTAATTTGTCCTTTTTTGGCCAGCAACGGCATTGTCGTCAAGGTGCAAGAAGCTCAGGATCGGGCCAGCTGCAAGAGCTGCGCCTAAACCTGATACCACGTCGGAATTGGGAGGGCGAGGGCTGTTGGGATGCCACATCCTACCAGTGTGAAGGAGGTGCCAAACCGAGAGAAGCGCGCATGGAGGCCTAAACCACAGTGTTGGCCACGAACCCAAGAGAGCTGTTGATACCCGGTCTGGCAGAAAGAGAATAATCTCACCCCATGTGCACGTCACATATTGCTGCTTATATAATCCATGATTCCGTACAGCTCGTAGATGTGCTTATCTGCCTATGTAGTTGGGTTGTAGGCCAACTTCACAAAGACTCACATCGAGGGGCGGCTCGGCGGGACGGAGGCAGAAGACAGTGTTGACAGCCTCACACAGCATTTTGGGCATATCATATCGGGCTTGATTTTCATGTTTTATTTTCGATTAATTTTAATTTGGCCGGCATCCACCTAGTCGCGCGGTTGCCTTTGCCTACGTCGTTGCCGCCATTCGCCCCTTCTGCCTGCCCGCCAGGTTTGCTTACAAATACCATCACGTGATGGTTGTTTGCGCCTGCTCCGTTCGAGATTTCCCCCCGCCGACGCCCAACCTGGTTGGCGCTAGTCGAAAGCTGCCCGCCAAAAACTGGCTGGCGCCTGCTGCAGCAACAACAGGGCCAAAAAAAACATCATTAAAAAGATTTCTTTCGCCTGGCGCCTTCCACCGTTTTCCTCTCCTTTTTTTTCCCTCCTCCCCTCCCTCTCCACGATACATCTCCACCACAACCACCCACGCACAGCATCGCGAAGGTAAGCCCATTCCCACGTCCACGCCGCTCCTAGAACCTCTGCTCTTTTGCAGGCTCGGATTCTTGCCATTTCCCTCTGTTTGCGGTCCCTCTTTTGGCGCCCACCGGTGGGCTACGGTCCTATCGCCTCCCGCCTTTTGGGGTCTTTCCGGCCTGCCGTTTTTACGTTCTGTTTTCTTGAGGGCCTCGCGAGATAAAGTCACTGCAAAAATCGCATCGAATTCCACTCCAAATCACCCATCCGCATACTCGCATTGACGACCTCGACGTCGCTCCTCCTGTGTCGGGATCACGAAGTAGCTAACAAGCGACATCCAGACCGTATCATCGTCTTCGCTCCTCTACGTCTCATCTTCCCTTTTTTGTGCATCTCCACCCTCTTCCATATACAACCATGGCTGAGGCCGCTGCGAACGCCGTGCCGACCTTCAAGCTAGTCCTTGTTGGTGACGGTGGTACCGGCAAGGTGAGAATACCTGATTGTGGCAGCGGCAGAGGATGGCTTCGAGTGTTCGTCTCGTAGCCCGCTCTCGTTCTGGCACCTCCAACGTCATCCCCGTGATATGGCGACGATATCGACGACACAGCATGCTAACAGCGCTCCTTGCGCACTATAGACCACCTTCGTCAAGCGCCATCTGACGGGCGAGTTCCGAGAAAAAGTACATTGCCACCCTCGGTGTCGATGTTCACCCCCTGGGTTTCACCACAGTAAGACAGCAGCCTTGCCAACCAGGCCGTGATCTGGGCCAGCATCCTCGCGATGCAACAATTTTGGTCGGCCGCGATAACTAACTTTGCTTCCTCTTAGAACTTCGGCCCCATCCAGTTCGACGTCTGGGACACCGCTGGCCAGGAGAAGTTCGGTGGTCTCCGTGATGGCTACTACATCAACGGCCAGTGCGGTATCATCATGTTCGACGTGACGTCCCGCATCACCTACAAGAACGTCCCCAACTGGCCACCGTACGTAATTCTCCATTCTATTCTACGTGTATCTCTAGCAGTCTCAGAACTAACAACCCAGGCGATCTCGTCCGCGTCTGCGAAAACATCCCCATCGTCCTCTGCGGTAACAAGGTCGATGTCAAGGAGCGCAAGGTCAAGGCCAAGACCATCACCTTCCACCGCAAGAAGAACCCTGCAGTACTACGACATCTCGGCCAAGTCGAACTACAACTTCGAGAAGCCCTTCCTGTGGCTGGGCCGCAAGCTGGTCGGCAACGCCGGTCTGGTATGTCTTTGTTATGTTTTTTTTTCTTTCGCAATTACTTTATAAATTCCCCACACTAACAACGTATCAGGAATTTGTTGCTGCTCCTGCTCTGGCTCCCCCCACCGCCCAGGTCGACGAGAACCTGCTCGCCCAGTACCGGAAGGAGATGGACGACGCGTCGGCCCTGCCGCTGCCCAACGACGACGACGACGACGACTTTTAAGCCACTCGCCACTTGATTTCTCTTGTTTCTCCTTGTCGACGAGTAGTTTTTTGCATGATGTAACGGGGGGACGGAGGTGATGCGCATCTTCTGCGCGCCCGTTGCCACTGCCTCCGAACACCTTGGACAAATACAACCCTCCGGCCTGAGCCGGGCAACAGGCGTCGAGCAGGCCACGGTCTGTTTGGCGAGGGCTATGATGACTGCGAGGGGGCTTTTTTTTGCTTCTTTATTTTTTACAGTTTGCAACGACGAAAGGATAGATAGACCCAAAAACGGAAATGAATAGTGAAAGAGTCGGGAACACCACGAAATGATTACGAAGGCCGCCGGACTTGAAAGGCATTAAACGCGTGAATGTGGCGTGAATGTAGAGCTAAAGGCGTTCTTTGTGTTTCTTTTGAATACGATTACTGCATAGACTGCCGGGACTGCATACGGCCACCTTTTGATGATGCATATGCCCATTTGCTCATCGTCATCTGAGAAAGGCGGTGAAGCTTTCTCAATTCGCTTTGGGCAGTGGCGGGCAGCAGGGGTTTTTTGCCCGTTTTGGCGGGGCAGTTTTTGTAGTTTCTCTGCTTTCCTGTTAGTCCTGGTCATGTTCCCCACACTGTTTGGTACAGTGTGTGTATTGTTTTTGGACTGTGCAGGCGACATGTCGTCACTGAAGCTGGCTTGACAGATATTGTTGAATACTCGTAACATGGTACCAGTCTTCTCATGCCTCGTGCGGGTTTATCTTTGATTTTTTCAGATATTTTGTTCATTTTCTATTTTCAGATATGATTCCAAGTTGCAATATTTGCGTAAATTATATGCTGGTTATATACTTTCTGCTTCATTTATTTATCTGAGCCGTGCATTTCTGGATTATCTTGTTAAATCAATATTAAATGATATATCATAGAAGAAAACCCAGCACAACGTATACAAAATATACCGTGATCATAACCAGCTTCCCCTCGAAAGAAAAGCAACTGCCAATGCTCCTCAGCATGGTTATATATTTCGAGCTTATATCCAGTAAAGTCCATTTCAACCTGTGTCTGCCAAATACAGAGGTAGGATCACGGGCTTTCTGGTGGGATGGAGCCTTTCAGTGCCCCATATAGGACACATTTGTCGACAATTTTCACCATTGGACCGGTTCTTGTCAGGGCCGTAGCAGGTTTTGCTTCGCCTCTTCTTCCCACCTACTACGATGCCCTCTCCAACGACACCTTCTCACGCGTGACGCTCTCCGAATCTGCCTCTGTCCGCTACCGAGACCCTGGACCACTCTGCGAGACCACGCCTGGTGTCCAGTCAATCGTTGGGTTTGTCGACCTCGGCAGCGAGACAGACGGCAACGGAATGGCAAGCTACTTCTTTTGGTTCACCGAAGCGAGGCACAATGCGGACACGGTGCCACTGACGGTGTGGCTGAACGGCGGACCGGGGTCAGACTCGCTTTTGGGGTTTTTTGGAGGTATTTTCTCTTTACAAGAAAGAAAAAAAAGGACAAAATGGCTCTTCATTAGCCCGAGCTAATACGTGGGAAAAGAGGTTGGACCGTGCCGTGTCACGCCGGACCTCAACACGACGCCCAATCCTGATGCCTGGAACGAGGTATCAAACATGTTCTACTTGTTCCCAGCCGGCCGGTGTAGGGCTTTCGTACCAGTCCAGTAGTCGTGGCAGCACGCAGGGGTAAAACTTGACCGGGCCCGTGCCTGTCATCGACGCGTCAGAAAAGGCTGCACCCGTGGTCTGGGATATTCTGCAGGCTTTCATGCAGGCACTTCCTATTCTCGGCCCAGTGGTTAAAACACGAACCGTCCATCTGTGGACAGAGAGGCAAGCCCTCAACATCACCGAGTGAGACCTTATGCTACGATGCACACTGGCTTGCTAACTCTGTATTTTTGTGTATATGTTGTCTTACTGTAGCTATGGCGGCCACTATGGACCATGTCGGTTTTCCACCTCCCTTCACGCCCAATTAACTCCCATTTAGAACTTTTTCTCACAGTCAATAACCAGCCTTCTTTCGTCACTTCTACAACAGCAACGAACAGATAAAAAGCGGATCGGTGCCCGGAATCTCTCTTGACCTGGGCACGCTGGGAATTGTCAGTGGCATTGTCGACGCTCTTGCACAATTTCCAAAGGTACTTTTTCTTCTTCTTCACTTCTCCTAGCCCCCGAGCTGAACGGTATAGCTTTTGTTGACTATTGTGCAGTTTCCCGAGTTCGCAGTGCACAACACGTACAACATCACGCTGGTGTCCGGCGAGGGTAAGTGGAGTGTGTTGCAAGAAATTTGCTATCTCTGTGCCGCCGTGAACTCTCATATTAGACTTATTCTCATCGCCATCACCGACGTCCAGTCTCCCGGTACATGGAATTTGCCTGCCACATGCCAAATGGCTGTATTGACCAGGCCCAGCAATGCCGTCAAGAGTACTTGCATGACAAGCTCAAGTTGAGTACCCATGGTTTTTTTTTTTGGCATTGTTTACTTTGCAGCAAGTGTTCTGTTCCCTGGGCCCAATACAATTCGTTCCCTGGGCCCAATGCAATTCATTAAAATTGCTATCTACGGCACCGTGGGGAGAACAAGATGAGTGCATTCTTGCTGACTGCCAAAAGTCCCAGCACCATTGCTCGCTGTGCTGAAGCTACATATATGTGTAAGTGGGCCACGTGCCTGGAGGCGAACCTTTGTGCGCCCTCCCTTTTCCAGAAATCAGCTTTTGGCGAGCTATTTTATATTGAAGCATTCCAAAGGCCGAGACAATGTCGAAGGGCCGTACTACTACAGCAGTGGCCGAAACATGTACGATATTCGCCGGTCGGCAGACGACCCGATTATTTCGCAGGACTTTGCTGCGTTCCTTGGGCTGGCATCGACCAGAACGGCGCTGGGTCTGGACAGCATACCGGAGCTGTCCACAACGACGACAACGGCAGCGTCGCCGTTGTCGCCGTCCGTCCGTCGGGCCGTCACCATTCGAGTATGCCGCCCACAGTGACGAGGTGTACACCGCCTTTACACGCTCCGGAGATTACCTGTTCCCTGTTTTCCTGACCGATCTCGAGTATCTGTTAGACCACGGGGTTCGCGTCATGTAAGCTAAATACGTTAGTCCGTGTGTATTTTGTGGACGGAAGCATTGTCGGCTTGGTCTCTTTGTGCCATAACGGCATTGTGTCACATGAACTGGAGCATGCCGTTGGCTGACGCCGTTTTCTTCTCTGTCCCCTGTCCAGCCTGCTGCACGGCGATGCTGACTACATTGCCAACTGGTACGGCGGCGAGGCAGTGTCTTTGGCGGTCAATTATTCGCAGGCACCTCTTTTCCGGGCTACGCCATACACGCCGCTCGTCTTTGGGGATGCTGCAGACTATGGCAAGGTGCGCGAGCAGAGCAACCTGAGCTTTGCCGTGGTGAAGGATGCCGGCCACTTTGTTCCCTTTGACCAGCCTGCCCTCGCCCGCGAGCTCTTTCGACGCGCCATGGCGGGCCTCGATCTGCCGACGGGCGTAGACCCACGAACAGCAGCGCAGCCTTCCCCGTTGTGCTCGACTCGCCGCTGACCACTGCAACGGTGACGACAACGGCAACATCAGCAGCAACAGCAACAGAAGCAGCAGATGCAGAGGCAACAGAAACCCTGTAATCTCCCCCTCTCCCTCATCAAAAGGACCTCAGCCAGACTCTGGGACGCGACGGTACGGAGGGATGGGAGACGGGGTGAGGGCGTGAAAAGCTATTAATACTTTGCGTTAGCTCATGTCGAATGCTCGTCGTCATTATTCTGGGCCTGCTGCTGGCCAAGCTTCAGCAAAGAGGCTACACTTTAAGATTGCTCGACCAGGACGGATCGATGGGGCTATTTTTTTGTGCCGATTGCAAGCCCCTGGCAAAACATGAACTCGTTGTTGCAAGAGTCGCGTCGTTGCGTGTTGCAAGGGGGCGGAGGCGTCTGACGAAAGTGTGATCTTTCTGGTTGATTTGGTTTTCTGCAGCCAGCAGGGAATGAAAATAAGAGAGGGTCTGTGCGTTTGGCTTTTTTTTTGGCCTTTTTCAAAAGTGCAAAGTATCTTTCAGCACGGAGTACGGAATACATGTACGGAGGGAGTTACAAAGTACGAGTAATAAGTGGCAGGAGCGAAGGGGCGGAGAAGGGGAAAGGGCTGCGCAGGAAGGCGCCGTCGAGACCCGCCGGCACGACGACGACGCGACCCAGCAATTGGCAAATAGCTGCAGGCGGTCTGCAAGTACGGAGTATGGTCGTACACGATGCAGGGTCGGCATAGCACTAATTTACAGCATGTGCCAGCAATGGCAATTGCAAAAACGATCACATCCAATATCGAAAAAAGCAAAGAAAAAAATGGCAATCGCGATCGCTGAACTCTCAGTCGAGAAGAGGGAAAGGAGGAAAGAGGGCGTCTCATTAAGGCAGGACGGGGGGTTGGATACAAACGCGCTCTAGAAAGGGCTCTTTCCCTGTGAAAATCAGAATTGGCAGGAGGAGCTTCTCTGTAATTGGAGTCGTCTGGTCAACCAGCCCGACGGGTCTGTTTGCTTAATTGCCTATTTTTGGATGTACAAGCCACCAGCGCGTCTCTTCATTGGCCGACGCGAACGACAAGGGAAAGAGGCACGAGCAGAGTGGGGCTGCCCGCAGCGCCACGTAAAAAAGCTGCAGCAGGGCAATCTTGCTCTTTAGCTGTTCCACGGGCCAAACAGGGCTGCACTTTCCCAGGCGCGCCGTAGCGGCCGACACGACATTCTCCGTACTTTATGTCTCTTGACGAGAACGGGCAAGCACGATCGAGGCCAAGACTGAAATACGCGTGGATTACTCTTGCAAGAGAAGGAACGGCCAAGACGGGCAAGAAGGCAAGAAGGCATCAGTCGAGGAAAGAACAAACAGCGTCCAAACCCTCACAATTGGGAAGGAGCAGAGGGGAGGCGGGCACCTGACGTTTTAGTTTAATATAAGTAAGATAGCTCTGCATAGCAGGGGAGGAGGGGAGGGTCCATTGGCCGGGGTTTAATATGCACGAGAAATGGTAACCACTATTCGTTCGACACTCTCCGCAGCAATACCTGCCCAGGAACCCACCGCTCCAACACGCTTCGCGGTTGTCGTGTCTCGTTGTATATTGTATATTTTATGGGCGTCTGGAGCGTTTCTCGTGTCTTGCCTGATCCGTTTTCCAATCGCGCTTGCCTTTCACCTCCGGTGCTCTGCCTCTCTTTCCCTTTTTACTTTTCTTCCTGCTCTTTCCCGTCTTTCCTTTTCTCGATCGTCCCCTCCTTCCCCGTCCGTCTCTTCGTTCCTTCCTCTTACTCGCCAGAGCGACGCGTCCATCACGCTTCCACTCGTTTAAACTTCCGCCTCCTCGCTCTCTTCCGCTGTCACCCTCTCCTCTCCTCTCCTCTCTCCTTTTCTCTCACCGTGTCTCTTCCGTCTTCACCACCGGCCTCTCTTCGTCCCATTGTGCCCGCAGCGATTTCGCCACCATGGAATCCGACCTGCCCGCCACGACCTCGCCGGCCGTGGCCACCCGGCCAGAGGCAACGCGTCCACCGAGCCACTGACCTCCTCGCCTCACAGCAGTGACAGCAGCATCATCGACAAGGCCGACGGGTCCTTTTCTCTCTCTTCCGACGCCGGTGACCAGAGCATGCTTCGCACCCCAAGGGCAAGCGGAAACGGACAGCGTATGTACATTTCGGCACGCGTTTACGTGATGCTTCTGTTTTGTCTATTTCTTCTATTTCTTCTATTTCTTCTTTATATTTTATATGCTGCAATGTTCTGTGTCAATTGGGCGCGATAACTTGTCGTAGCGCGGCTGACACTCTGCTCTCTCACCCTAGGGCCAAAGACAAGTCCATCCTCGAGGCTGCATATCAGGCAAACCCCAAACCGGACAAGACAGCGCGTCTGGACATCGTCAGTCGGGTGTCCCTCAACGAGAAGGAGGTTCAGGTATGTTGCAACGAAAGGGGCCCGAAGCCATTGTGACGCGCTTTTACGCGACCCATGCCGCGTTATACTAACCATGGCTGCCCCGTCTCTTGTAGATTTGGTTCCAAGAACCGGAGGCAGAACGACCGCCGCAAGTCCCGCCCGCTCTCGCCACAGGAAATTGCCGCCCTCGTACGGTGGCATGCACGCCCTTTTCTTCCGACCCGCCACCGCCGTTTAGCCACGCCCCTCTCTCGCAGCACTCGTCTTTCTCGTCCGACGGCCATGGCCCGTCGTCTCCCCCGCACTACCAGCCGTTCACGTCCGCCTCCATGACCAACGCCCTGCCCTCGACGACACCCGCTTCCTCTCCCGAAATTGGCCCATGGAATCCCGATGCCTTCGCCCAGAAGCAGGCTGCCGAGCGCCAGCAGCAATCTTCACAGGAAGAACCTGCTGTCCAGACACCGTCCGCACCTCACTCATTCTCCAGCTCGGCTGGCTCTGTTGGTTATCTGGCCAACCGTTGGAACATGCACAGCTCCTTTTCCACGCCGTCTTCCTTGAGTGGCGGCAACAGCGCCTCCGCAAACCACGATAGCCCCGGGACCAGTCTGTGAGACTCGAGCACTTTGTCCGCCCGTCGTCCTCTACCCTGTTCTGCCGCTACCGCAGCAGCAGCAGCAACAGCAGGCTAGCCACCGTCCTTTCCGCCTGTCCCTTTCTCTCGAAGGCAAGGCAGAAGTTATTTCTGGCCTGTGCCCCATCCCTCCCCGGCGCCTGCCTCTGCCAAACCCTGCACTCCCTGTTGATAGACGGACGGTAGCAGTGGCAGCAGCAGCAACGGCAGCGATAGCCCACTTACATCACTTCCCGCGATCCGTCGGTCTGGCCTCAGCCGTAGCCAGTCCGCCCTGCCTGCTCTTGGCCTTACCCTTCCGCCCATCTCTAGCTTGACAAACTCTCTCGCTAGCGGATCGGCTCCTGCTCCTATTGCTCCGCCTGTTGCCCACCCACCTCGTTTGCTGCGTGGTCGATCGCGCGACGTGCACGCATGGGAGTCTGTCTGCGACGCTGAAACACGCGTCGATGATGAGCTCAGTGCTCATGCGGAAGAGGAGGCAAGCGGCTCGGCCATCGCAGCCATTAGCCTGCTGCGCTCGACATCGACTCTGAGCAACGCGTCCAATGGCTCATCGTCGTCGGTGCTTCAAGCCAACGGCCACAAGCGCAACGTGTCATCTCGGTCAGGCCTGCCCCGTCCGGGCATGAAGCAGCGGGCCAAGCTGGGCCGGGCCCTGAGCAGTGTTGCACGGATGCAGAACGTCTCTAACTCACGAGAGTGTTGGCAGCAGCAAGACAGCGGCAAAGGATAAGGTGTGGGTGGATGATGAGAAGAAGAAGAAGCTCAAGCTTTCAACCCTGCTTTCCGGAAACGACTCCGACAAGCGAGAATTGGAGCCCAGACGAGGAGGGCCGCCCGAGATCATCGGCTGGCCAGACTGCCAACGGCCGCCGGCCACTGCCTTCGTCTTCGAAACGGTGTTCAGCGCTCGATTCTGGGAAGCGATGGCAGCAAAGGCAACAAGAACCCGCAGCTGACAGCAACCCGTGGTGGCAAGGCGGGCGCCTTTGACGGCCTGGACATTTACGAGGACGCACCGTCTCGTGGCCCTCCAGCGAAGCGGGCTCAGCTGTCACGGGCAGCTACCGTCTCTGCGCCTGATGACGTTGAGCGCTTTATGCGTGGTGCTCAAGTCAGCCCGAGCAAGAAAGGCGACATGGACTGCATTGCGGTCTGCTCTCTCTGTCTCAGGGTAACTGGCGAACGGTGGGCAATCGCTACAAAAAAGACCAACACTCAATCAGCAACGCACGACGAATTATAAAAAGAAAAGTGACATTATCTCTACGCATCTACGTGGCAGGGCAAAAATCACAGGCTTGTATTTACTCGGAGCAGGCGGCTAAGTCTTTTTTTACTTTTTTTTTTGTTCCCATCATCTCTTGATTATTTCTTCGATTTCTCATTCCTTTTTTTCATGTGCAATACTAAACGCGAGGGCTTTGGAAAAGTAAAAAGACATCTCTTACTTGGATTGGCCGGCTGCGTAAATGACTATCTGTTGGATACGACTCATTCACCTTTTCTTTTCGCTTGTGCCTTCTCACACGCTCTCTTGACGAATCTCTGCTACTTTTTCCCTTTGTCTCGTTTTCCTTTTTGTCGTCTCCATTTCCTTTGCTGTTTCCTTCTTCTGGTCGTTATTGCTTTCTACGGTGTGAGCTGGTGTTTCTTTCTTTTCTCTCCTCTTCTTTCCCTATTTCATGTGACTACAGGATCTGACCGTTATGTTTTCTTCTTCCATTTATTTGTCAGAGAAAGCAGAAACGAAATGAACGGCGCAAGACTTTACGCTTATATACTCTTTCCCGTCTTTTATCCCCTTTTTTTTTGTTGTCAACGTCGTCTTTATGCTACAATGCGGGACGACATGGAGCAAAGTGTGCTTTTATCTTCTTCTTGGTTGGGTTTGGCCACTGGTGTTGTCTTTGGACGCCTTGGGGCTGCTATATTTGTCCATAGTTTCTTGTTGTAGTCGTGTGTAATTATCAGCTCTTTTGTAAGAAATCTCGGCAAAAAATCAAAATCATATAAAGCAAAACACGGTGCGGCGTATTAGTGTGACGAGGTTGTATAACTTCAGATCGGTCTCGAAATGGTTTGAACTTTCTATATATAAGCGTCCGCAATGTCTCTTACTGAATAAAAGCAGAACAGGTTCATGAATGTAGCAGGCTATGTAGAACCAAAAAAATGAAGCGCGTAGCGGATCAAGCAGATAATGTAACGGGTCTTCCAGGCAGAGTTCGTACCGATATATACAAGGAAAAAAATAGCAGGGCAATGGGGCAGCGAAATCAAGCTCTTGTGGCGGCTCGCAGCCTCAGCTCTCTCCCTCCCTTAAAATGAAAGACTAAATAAAAGGGATGAGGAAAGATTGAACGAGACTGAGACTCTTCCGTCTTGACTCGGATGATATCGTTTATAATAGCTTGCGTTCAGATACAACTGACGCGTCTGTCGCTAGGTGGCAATATATGCAGAAAAAAGAGGTATCATATGTGCAAAGGTTGGTGGGTTTGGCATTGGTTTTCGTTGTACCCCCCAAGCATTACATGCCCAGGAGACTCATCTGCCGCCGCAGAGGACTGGCACTGACGCTACCCTCCTCACTGGCATAGTAGCCCGAGTCGGTGTCAATGTCCCAGTCGACCTCGTCCTTGGAGGCCGGGGTGCTGTCGCCAGTGTCAAAGCCCTTTTGCGTGGCGGCGCGCGTGTTCCAGCGAAGGGTGCGTGAAACAGAGTTGAACCACTCCGTGTCGGTGCGCGTGACCGTGGGGAAGGGATATTGCGAGGCAGTGATGGTGACGCAGTCGCCCGGCTTCAGCTCGACGCGGCCCTTGCCGTCAAAGGCACAGTACGCCGTGGCACGGCTGTTGCGAGGAATGGATACGCGGAGCAGCATGGTATCAGAGAGCACCATGGGGCGGAAGGAAAGCGTGTGCGGGCAAATTGGCGTCAGCAGAATGGCGGGAATGTCGGGGTGCACGAGCGAGCCGCCAGCGGAGAGAGAGTAAGCCGTGGAACCTGTGGCAAATAATAAAGGCTTGTTAGAACGTTTGTTACACAAGTCAAGTGCAAAAAGGGAAAAAAAGGAGCAGTGAGACTTGTCTTACCTGTCGGTGTGGAGAAAATACAACCGTCGGCCTGGACAACGGTCAAGAGCTCGTCGTCGCCGAACAGTTCGAGGTTGGACACGTAGGGCGACGGACCGCGGTCAATGACGAGCTCGTTGAGAACTTCAAACTGCTCGCCCTCTTCGGGCTGCTCGCCGGGTGTAGTGCCGTCGCGGTAGACGGTGCAGGTGAAGCGCATGCGCAAGTTTACGCGCATACCTTCGTTGCCCATGATACGGTCAAGATGGTGGCGGAAACGCTCAAACTCGAAACGTGGTCAAGAAGCCGAGACTGCCGAGGCTGAAGGACAACACAGGAGGCACAATGCGCTGGAAGAGCCACGACGTAAAGAGCACGGTGCCGTCACCGCCGAGAGTGATGACGAGATCAAACTTCTCGGGCTGGCTCCAGCACAGATCCGGTGTCCAGTACCGGCAGCATGGACTCGAAACGAGGATCAGCAGCGACCAAGCTGGCGGCGCCGAACCGCTTCGAGTTGCGCAGCTTGGCATCGACATAGACGTTGACACCGACCTCGGAGCCGTAGCGGGGCGTGGCTAACAGCCACTGTGCGAGCTCTCTCGTCAGGACAACGAGCTGGTTGTCACGCGCCTTGGTGACAATCATTATGTTGCGCACCGCGCGACGGATGGGCCGGCGCTGCAGCTGCTTGGAGACCTCGCGCACACCCGTGGCTGTCTGCACGAGACGGGAGTGGGACATGTACTCGTCGTTCTTGATTTCTTCGAGAACCTTTTCAATGTCGACTGCATCGTCGAAGCGCTGGTGGTAGAAGCAGGGCGATTTGAGCCCCGAGAATGCGGCCACGGCGGCCGTTGTGGGCGTGGCATTGTTGCGTAGTGCCAGGTCGTTTAACGCATCGCACAGCTGCTGGGAGGACGACTCCGTGCCGTTGACGGGCAGGGGCTGTGCGGCCGTTGGTGGCGGCAGGGACGGTTGTGGTTGCTGCTGGATCGTCGTCGGAGCGTCCCCACCTACAGCGGGTTGGTGGCTGTCAGAACCAACGGTGACATCTGGCAGCGAAGAAGACTGCATGGTGGCGTTCAGCACGCTGCTGAGAGAGAGCGCCTCGGGCTTGTGGCTGCGGGCCACAGACGCGAGCGCCTTGATGATGGTTTGACGGGGGACGGCGTCCAGGGTGCCGTAATGCGCGCGGGCTGACTGAGGTCTGCGCAACGCGGTGGGCTCGTCTAGGCGATCCGCATACTGCGGGGACGTTTGCTCGTTGAGTTGGCCCTGAGGCTGCTGCAGGTCCAATACTGCTGCGTTTTGCAGACTGGAAGCCGTGGTGCTGTTGCCAGCAAGAAAAGCAGATGTCGAGGCCGTGTTGTACGAGGTCTGGGGGCGTTGGTCCTCGAGGCTGGTGTTGTTGTCAACGGAGGGGTGAATCAGCGACTCCGGCCCTTCAAGAGCAGTCGTGTGCGCCAAGGCAGGGTGGATCGCAGTGGAAGGCGAAGAAACTCGGCTAGCCATTTCAATTTTTGCTTGTCTGGGGGGTTTGCTGGCGTTGTTTATATTTCTCTATTTTCCGCTGGCTATAAAGGCGGAGTTAGGTGGACGGTATTACCGCCGTCGTGCGTCCTTTTGGTGGAAATCTCGGAAGGCTTCTAGCGGTGAGGGTCGCTAACAATCTTGCGAGCAATAGCGAGCGATCCTGCTACAGGACGAAGGGTGACACAGTCGGGGTCTGGACACCGGTGGGGAAGGCGGAGAAAGTCTGGCCGTGGGAGCCGTCCTGTTCCAAGGCGTTAGTTAGCAGGATGGGCACCAAGTTCAATGTTATTCCGCGCACAAGTCCGCCGTCTTCTTCTGTAGAAGAGCGACAATCCGCCTTGTCTGCGTTGACTTACAGCGCTCTAGCGTTTCTGTTATCCGAAGTCCGGCTAGCTGCCTGTTGCAGTGACACGCTGCTGGAGATTGTGCTCTTTTCCGAAGCGAGGTCCGATGGCCTCGTTCTTAAATAGTTGCTCCGAGAAGATCAGAGGCGCACTACTGTGGACACTGTTAGCATTGTCAAGGTCACAGCAGCCGCCCTCGTGTCTTATGATACAGGAAAAGCGTGCAACAAAGATTGTAGCTCATGCGCGATGCTCCCTCGATCCTATCACCGGGTTGCCGGCTTCTTTGGGGGGTCCTGCAGCGTGCCGTATTGGCCTTATTTTGGGTCTGAACTTACATGAAAGAGACACTGTAGTTGACAAAGTTGGCACTGATTGGTTTGTGGAGCGATGGGGCGCAAGGTGAAAGGACGGCAGATAGACCGGCTGCTGCGTTCCAAGGAATCGTGGGCCGTCGAAGCTGGCGAGCTCTGCTGCTAGCGAGTCGTGTGATGGCGAATCGCTGCACGTGTGAAGGAAGTCGGGCAGAATGAAATGCGACACGCCGGTGGGTGGCTCAAAGAGGAAATGCAATGTGACGGCTTGGTAAAAGTTGGTGAGGGAGATCGAAGCTGACTGGTTGGAATGTGCGTTCTGCAGGTGCTTTATGCAAGGTGACGAGTCTGAAAATTGATAAGACGAAGACAGAACGAGAAAAAGAAAAGCGTTGAAAAGAAAGACAGTATGAATGAAAAAAAAAGTGTATGGTCTAAAAGCACTCGATCTAGAGTTATTAATATGAAGAGAAACAGGGAAATAATAGGGGCAAATATATCTGAAAGGCAAGAAAGAAAAGAAAACAAGCAATTGTCAGAGCTCCAGAGCTCGTCAATGTTGCTGCGCAAAGGAAAACGAAAAAAAAAATGGGACAAAGGGGATAGATAAACTGGGCCGACGGTTGAAGAAGACTGACGAGAGAAAGAGAGGTCGATGATGGTCGTGGTTTGGACGAGCCGCCGAGAGTTAAATATGGAATGGCTTGGTGCCGGCGTCTGTTTTCTGTGGTCCTGCGGTCTGTCCCTTTTACATCCTTTCTTTTTCTTCTTCCTTTCTGTGAGATGGATCACCGTCGTAGCTTCAGTGCTTCGCATGTGCAGGGCGATCTGTCGCGGGAAGCCAAGGAGTGTGAGACAGGCCCGTAGGGGACTAGACGAGCAGGGTATGGATAGATCTGATGCTCCGTATGCTGCTCCGCGCCCTGAATTTTTTTCTCTTCCCCCCCGTTTGACAAGCTTCGGTTGCATCTTGACTTGCCAACCTTTCAATGGGCCCCCTTTCATCTTGTTTTGTAGTTTTGTCTGTGCCTTTTTTGGGCGCCGTCAGCGGTGTGTCGACAAAAATAGAGAAAGGACCAGTTGTCAGTGTGCTGCAAGCGATATCCAACCAGCAAACACATCACCTCCGCCTCCGGCTCTCTCTGCCCCCTCTCTTTCTCTTTCAACCTACCAGATTCAGAACACCCTCGCCCATGATGGACAACCGGCCCTCCAGCCAGCCCCCTGGCCACAGCAGGCCTCTGGGATTGTCCGGATGGCAGGTGGACGCGGGCAACTCCACCCGCCGCCACTGATCTATCTCAACGGTAGCATATTCTCGTCGTATTCCCTCGTCGAGGAGATATTTGCCGTCTTTTGCTGGGCCTTTTGCCTCTTTGTGACCAGCCTGCAGCCGGGACCGCCGTCGCGAGGAGCAGGTCGACTGTCTCTGTCTGGACAAGCCAGCCAGCCAGAGAAGCCTCTTGCGGCAGCTCTGCTTTTGCCTCTGACCCTCTCCTTAGCAGGGGCGGTACGCGCGGTGTGGATCCTGGCGAGACGGGGATGAACTGCAGGGATCTGTTCAGATCAGTGTGTGTTTTGGTTGTTTTGGTTTGGGCGCGGAAGGGGACAAGATATGCCAGTGGAGCATCGTTGAGAACAGACAAAAGAGAGACGCAGTAATATGGACTGGGACGACAGGGGGAGAGACAATACCAAAAAGGAGAGGAAACGAGATTGGCGAGGCTGCTTCCTTCCCTTGCTATGTCTCAAGCTCTCAAAGAGGCAGGGCAGCGAGTGGCTCTTGCCGTCGGACGGTGGCTCCTTCCATAAACGTCCCCCAAACCAATACAATATGCAAACATTGTGGCAAGAGCACACTGTCCTTACCCTTGACCTATTGTGTTGGTGCACGACGCACTCGATTGCCCCTTCCCGGGGTGTTTGACGCGGGAAACAGCCTCTTTCTTGGGCTCCTTTTCGCCAGTGCATCGTGCATCGTTCGCTCTTTCCCGCTCTCAGAGGCCCGTTGTTTGCTGGAAGAGGGTTTCTTCCTCCATGAGTTTGACCCGTGCGGATCACACTCTGCTCACTGGTCTCTAGCGCGAATCAATCACCGCGCACAAGGCTCAAGCGGTAAAGAGCCAGCGAGCACAGCTCGCGTGCGTGCCGGGGCCTTACCCACCGCCATGCCACTGACAGACGGCCCCGCTATCCTCTAACGGCAGCTTCGTTATGGGGGTTGTTAATAAAGGTTGGTGCCTTCCCGCTATTTCTCTGTGCCTTCTCTGTGCCTTCTCTGTGCCTTCCTTCGCTGGTGATCGCCCAAAAGGGCCGTTGTTCTATCTTTGACGAGGTGCTCTTTCCCTTTCTGGCTCTCATTGCCTTTGCGGCGGACGAGTATTACTTCGTAGGTCTTTCCCGCTCGTCAACTTCCTTTCTTCCTTCCCTATTTGTCTCTTGCATACCCACGTGTTCTGGCACTGCACTGCGACAGGACAGAGCGCGGCAGGTCCGTCCCAAACGACTGCCAAGACCTGGCATTCTGTTCCTGGCATAAAGGGGGAAAGAGCAATAACACGCCGCGATGCAAAACACTATTGTAGTCACAGCTCAGAATGCATCACGAAGAAAACAGACACTGATACGTTTGTACACGTACTTCACCTGGCGGGCACCCTGGACGCCATGGCTACGGGACACTTTTGTTTGAACATTGTTTTTGCCCCTCTTGTCCTATTCTCACTGTCCTGTTCCATCTATCCCTTTTCCAGCTTGTGTTTCTGTGGCTTGGCCTTGTCCTCCTCCCAGCCCATTGAGAGCGGAGCCCTGCTGTCTCACCTGATGAGGGCCCTGGACCGCGAGTGCTGAATGGACCCAGAGATGAAACGGGGGACCTGTTTTTGCTACCAGAAAACACCCCTAACCGCCCCTAAAATACCCACAACAAAAAGGGCATATCCCAAACGCAACCGTGCAGTTAGACCCACCAGCCTACTCGTTTGAGATAAGGCAAATGGCATAGATTTGGGGGTAAACAGAGAAATAAGAGACAGAGATAAAGGGGACGAAAAAAAAGAGAGAAAAAAGAAAATGAGCTGAACTGGAGAGACTGTCGACTATTGTCCAAAAATAGAGGTTGGATGAAGAAAAGCACCAAGGCGTTGCAAGGCTTTTGTTCGCATTGGAGGGTCCGCTTTAGAAAACATCTCATCGTGAAGCCCCGGCATCACTGACGTGGCTTTGCTTTGAGAGTTGGCCTAGTAACCGTTGCATCTCGACAATGGATTGGCCAAAGATAAAGAGAGGGCGTGATTATGCGTAAAATGTCTGTGACGGGTTGTGACGTGGTGGTGACCGAATGAGAAGAATGGACCAAATGCAGCAAAACAGTTGCATTGTTGTCACATCTAGCCGCCGTGAGACTTCAAAGGGGTGTGTTGTCGATACCTTGGCGTGCCAGATATGTTCGTTCGATTGTCTTTCCGAAATGGCCGTCTATGATAGACTTTAGGGTGCCATGTTTTTTTTTTTGCCAATGTCTGTCGGTTGGCGCCTTGCTTTTGTTTTTTTCTTCTCTTCCATCAACGCTTCCCATTTTTTTCTGCACTTGTCTTCCTCTGGCCCGGCTCAAAGTCTTCAGCCGTTCTTGAGCCCTAGACGAGAGGTTGATTTCTGAACCCGAGGCCCTCTAGGCTTAGCATATGCTTCGTGGAACGGTTTGTGCTGTTGGCGGGGTGGGTTGGAGGAGGCGGCAAGGGATCGGCCCTTATCGTGCATCAAATGTCGTTGTGTCGTGCGTTAAGCATCGTGCGCCGTGCATCGTGCAAATCATTTGCAGCCGCATCCTCAGCATCCTAAAGGAGGTAAGCTTGGCAGGTATGGTCTGATATTTCCAAACGTCGCCAAAAGTCGTCGCTCCTCCTCTCAATTTTTCGCTAGTTTCCTTCTCTTGAGATCAAAGAGAAAAGAAAAAAAAAGGAAAAAAAAGCAAAAAATCACTCTCTTGCAGCCTTCCACTTGAGGGAGTCTTCCAGTTTCCCCTGGACTGTCGAGCGGAGGAAGCCACGCATGTCGGGGCCGTCCCCGCTGGCGTTGTTGCGGTCCAGAGCCATCCCGTCTTGCAAGGCATCGTCGACGTCGGTTGCTGCTCTGGCAGCAGATCTTCTTGGCTTCCGCGAGCACCTCGTCCCACTCACCCATGGTGAACTCGCCCTCGCTCTCGGCGAGCAGCAGCTTGTCGCCCTGGGCGGAAAAGACAAGGACGTGCGTCGATCGCGCGAGCGAGGCATCACGCGGCGAGAAGCTGGTCACAATCTTTGTCGCTGAGCTACCTGCGGCCGAAGTGGGAAGAATGGCCAGAGAAACTGCCGTAGCTGTTGTCCGCATAGGAATGCTGGCAGAGAGCAGGGCCAGGACGGCGCTCTGCAGCAGTGCTGGGAGAACCCGAGGTTCTGTTGCTTGTTAGATGCAATTCTTAAAAAAATGAAGGGAGCGCGAGAGCAAAAAAAAAAAAAAGAAAAGAGAAGGTGCTCACCAGGCCCGGCGTGTTCAACCGTGTGTTGACATAGTCGTTTTCGGGGGCGGACTGGACTTGCAGGACAACCTGGATGAGACACCGCGGAAAGTCTTGCACAAGAATAATCTCTTGCAATGTATTTTGCAAGATAGACTCGAGATGGCGTTCGCTAGGACCTATATATGAGAGAAGGGAAAAGAGGGAAAAAGGGTGTTGCTGTGAGCAGTGCGGACTTGAGACAAAAATCATGTGTTCAACGAACGATTTGAGATGACCGGGGGGGGGGGGGGGTCCACGGAGCTCCTCCCTTTCCCTCAGAACAACAGCCCAATACCACGGGCAACAAGCTTTACGCACCTCCTACGCCAGCAGCGGTCGTACGACAACGTCGACGGTGGCTTCGTCGGGATCCTCGTCCCGTCGCTGGGCCTCAATGGGACCGTTTGCAGAGGCAGTAATCGTGTAGCCGGCGAATGAGTAAGTTGCTGAGCCGTCGGCGCGCGGTAGCGGCGAGAGGACGGCAATAGGCTCTGCGACGGTGGCCATTGTGAGAGAGTCTGGTGGGTGGCGTGAGGCGGGTGTGAGGTGCGTGCGAAGGCGTGCGCTGTGAGGAGTTTGTATGTTGAGATATGTTGAGATTTTAGATGTCGTTGATGAGGCTCCCAAAAAAATCCTCCTACAAAAAAATTTACGGCAGGCGCGAACGGTCCCTACCTTCCAAGATACAGACCAGGTCGCGCCTTCCCCCACAGTAATACTCTCTTTACTACTTTACCTCAGCAGGCTCCACAGGGCCACGACATGCTAAAACGGCAGAAACGCCACTACTCTTACAAGTAGGGAAGGCGCGGAAGGCAAAAAGGGAGTTGTGCATCCCACCACGCAATACGAGTACGTCAGATCACCCACCCAACACCATCTACCTTCGTGCCACATCTCAAACATACTCTCGACGACCACAGTCCAGAATCGAACGACACCCGACTATCGACACCGACTCTATCGCAGTCTTTGTTGATTAGATCCTCCGCGATCTCCGCAAAAGCTCTAGATAGCCGACCAAGGCCACTGTC
This sequence comes from Sporothrix curviconia, assembly GCA_016097085.2. Taxonomy (NCBI): domain Eukaryota; kingdom Fungi; phylum Ascomycota; class Sordariomycetes; order Ophiostomatales; family Ophiostomataceae; genus Sporothrix; species Sporothrix curviconia. The sequence goes on from JADMNF010000050.1 coordinate 75,672, forward strand.
TATCGAAACGAAACGAGACAAGTCGAAACGATCCATTGCAACGACATGGCCGCCAGTACCGTGAGCGGCGCTGCACCGGCTGCCTCATCGGCAGCACCTGCCACAGCACAGGCAAGCTCCATTCCAGACCTCCGGAACCGCATCCCGAAGCTGCAGCCGCGCCGCCGCGCCGCACCCCAGGCCAACCCCATTCCAGCACCTGCCACACCGGATCTGCCTCTACCATCGACAGCGCCTTGGGAAGAGAAAGCAGCACAGCATTCCTTTGCACTGCCGCGGCGCCGTATTCTGAGTCCCGCGGACCACGAGCTGTTCTTGTCCTCGGCGACGTGCACGCTGCTGCAGGCATGGGTCTTTGGGCTGGCCGAGTCTGTGGTGGATACGCCTGCAGGTGTGTTTGCCGATGCCCTTGCATCGTTGGCAGCAGCAGCTGCAGCGTCATCATCGTCATCATTGTCATCATCAGCACAAACGACGGAACCGGCAGAGACAGCCGAAGCCGCCATCCCGGGCCAGTGGCGGCCACAGCAGCAGCAACGGACGTACCAGAAGAACCTGCCGCAGCGGGCGCTCTCTCCAACCGTTGTTGCCCTCATGTCGATTCTTGACGAGGTCGAGGCGCTGGTGTACGCCAACCCGCCGACGACACAGGCGGCTCGCGCTTTGGCAACAAGCGGTTCCGCGGGTTTGTTGACCAGGTGCGCCAGCGGGCGCCGCAGTGGCACAAGGAAAAGCTGGGTCTCGCTGGCGGCGATGAGAAGGACAGCGGCGACGAAAAGGAAAAGGACGCCACCGTGAGCGCCATTGACGAGGCGTCCGCCTACCTGTGCCAGGCGTTTGGTAACCGTGCGCGCATCGACTACGGCTCGGGCCATGAGCTGCACTTTGTTGTGTGGCTTCTGTGCCTGTACCAGCTGGGCCTGGTCGGCCGCGACGATATGCCGGCGCTCGTGCTGTGCGTGTTTGCGCGCTACCTCGACGTCATGCGCCTCGTACAGACGACGTACTACCTGGAGCGGCCGGTTCGCACGGCGTGTGGGGTCTCGACGACTACCAGTTCTTGCCGTTCCTCTTTGGTGCAGCGCAGCTGCTGCATCACCGCTACATTACGCCGCGGGCCGTGCACCAGCCGCTGACGCTCGAGCAGTTTGGCGACGACTATCTGTACCTAGGACAGGTCCGGTTTGTCAATAGTATCAAGGTGGCGTCGACGGCGGGCCAACTCGCAAATGGCAGCAGCGGAGGTGGAAGCTCTACTGACAATAGCCTGCGGTGGCACAGCCCTATGCTAGATGATATTTCGGCGGCCAAGACGTGGGAAAAGGTCGAAGGCGGCATGCGGCGCATGTTCGTGGCCGAGGTGCTGCGCAAGCTGCCGGTGATGCAGCATTTCTTGTTTGGGTCGCTGGTGCCGCAGCAGAGGGCATGACGCCCGCGAGGGAGCATGAAGGCGAGGTGGAAGACGACGACGACGAGGATGCCATTGTGGACCGGCAACGACAGCGTTGAGGTCTTTCAGGAAGGCGGCGTGCGGCACATCCACAACCCACGCTGGGCGACTGCTGCGGCATCCGCGTGCCCAGCAGTCTCTGGCGCTGCCGGTGAGATGCGCAAGCACGGCCGCGATGCTCTCCGGAGAATTCCTTTTGACTAGGCAAAGGCATGTTCGCACATGATAAAGCTCTAATGAAGCCTTTCATGTGCGCATAGAACAAAAAATATTTTGAAATAAAAAGCAGTCATTGATTCGCTACATATTTGGAAACCGTCCAGCGTCGTGTCCTGGTTCCTGCCAGTTCGCATTAAAGAGAAAACGAAAAAGAAGGGAAGCGAAAACACCATAAATACCCCGGTGACCTCAGTCCAGTATGTGAGGCATTGGCACACGCAAGGAAGGGAGACAAGACCCTTTCCCTGTCGTAGGAAAAAAAGACGCAAAAAAGCACTGAACGTGATCATGAAAAAGAGATGCAGCTCGGAGAAAAAAAAATAATTATGCAAAGCGAGACTAATAATGCAAATATGCCACGAGGGTATCAGAGCGGCGACCGGACAGAGACGCTGCCGGTCGAGATAAAATGCAAGTCGGTAGGTGCAGAAAAAGAAAATCAACCGAGGGACTCGAAAGGCACTCAAAATCACAGCAAGGTAAGACGACCGTCTCAGTCCTCCCAAATGGTCTCCAGATCAAGATCGCCCCGCCGCTCGGCGCCGCAGACACTCCAGCGCTTCCGCTTGTCGCGGGAGCCGTATGTCAGCGTGCGCCCACGGGTCGGCACATCGAGGCTGCTCCGGCCACCTTTGCCATCAGCGTTGCTGTCCACAGCATCGGCATCCGCCTTGAGCTGTGCCATGCGCTCAGCCTCCAGGGCGGCCTCCTCGGCATCGGGCGAGTCGGGGATCGTCTCCAGACTGGAGATGCTGGGACTCCGTGACCGCGTAGATGTTGGCGTCGAGGGCACTGAGGCGGAAGATGTCGACAGCCCACCAAGGCTGCTGTAGGAGGGGGCAGAAAGGAGTGTGTCGGACGGCCGATAGAGCGGCGATGAAGCGGCAGATGTTGGCGGCGTAATGGTCACGGAAGCCATTGGAACGACATAGTCTGTGGGTGGGCTGGCTGTAACGGGCGTTGCCAAGGGCGTGTTGGTGCTGGTGGAAGAGGCAGAAGAGGTGTTGGAGGTGGTTGACGCGACGGAGGCGATCGAAGCAATTGAGGCGACCGAGGAGGAGGATGTAGCAGTCGAAAGACAAGGCGCCGATGCTGTGTATGGTGTCGGCGACGGTGAAGTAGACGAGCCGTTTGGTCGCCGGCGAAAGCCGCCTGTAAGGCGACTGTGGCCGGCGCGTGCGCGCGAGCGGCTGACTGGTGATGCTGGCGTTGAGCGTGCCGCCGGACGGGATGCTTGGGAGGTGTATGCCGAGATTGGGCGAGCTGCTACGCTCATGCACCGGGTGGTCCGAGTCGTGGATGACGGAGACGCGCGTTGGCGACGACGGAAAGACGTCCTCGACAAGGCTCTTTTTCGGGATCCGCACCGTCGGAGCCGGTGATCTGCGGCCACCTCCATAGCCTGGTGTGCCGAGGGTCGGGCTTGATGTCCGCGGGTCGGAAAAGAACTGCAGGTGGCCTGCGCCGTTCACGCCCGGCATAGACCGCGTGCGGCCCATGGCAGGAGGGTAGAGACTGCCGACGCTGGCCGTAGACCGAGATCGCATGTGCGAGCCCGAGAGTGGCGAGGCTGTGCGCGGACGATATGGTAGGAGAGAGGGCGATGTTGCCCAAGACGGCGAGCTGGGCGACGGCGGCTCGGTGGAGCGGCGCAGGTTGGGGGGCATTCGCAGATTGCCGTCAAAGTCGGAAGAGTAACTGCGTGGCGGCAACGGTGTGGGGGAAGCCAGGGTGAAGGCTGAGGAGGACGAAGACGAGGACGGGCCCTGCAGCCGCATGGAAGGTAGCGGCGAGGAGCGAAACTCCTCCATCCTCTCGGTCTCGGGCACAGGCTCCATTGTTGGCGGCTGGCGAGACGGTGGCTATTGCGTAATGGACGGCGGCATGGGGCGGTCGGTAGCAGGGATGGCAAAGTCGACGGGGAGGAAGGGAGGAAGATGTTGAAGGAGGATCGCGAGTGGAGAGAGGGAAAGTATGTTTATAAAATGCCGGAAAGACGTTGGGTAAAGACGACTGTAGGATGTGTGCTGCCGCAGCAGAGAGGCGAGGACAGAGGCGAGGACGATAGGCCTGACAGGTTGGCAGCGGGTCGACAGCGGGTGGTGGTCGTCTTGCTATCTGTTTGCCCTCTTCCTGGCTGGGTTTCTGGGGAGTTGCGTTTCCGGGGTTGCTGCGAGGCTTTGGAAAGTGGCGGCCAATTTACCCACAGGCCATTTTATACGGCACGAACAGACAATCAGAGAGAACCTGCTCTTTGTGGACAGCCGTGGGACGCCAGACGGCGGTGAGCGAGGCGGTGGCCGCCACAGGCACAAAGGCGAGCGATGGAGGAGGAGCAGATGTCCGAAAATGCTCGCTCGTCCTGCAGTCCAGCCCTAACTGTCGTTTCGTTGGCCTGGAGAGCTGCGCAATGCCTTCACGATGGCTGGATCGGGACGCGGCAGAGCATCGCCCGACGCGAAAGACAATGAGACGAGACGGTCGACAAAAGATGGACAGGCTGTTTATCGGGCGGTTCGCATTGGTACGGGGGGAGACGAGAGAGACGGGAGGAAAAGGCTGCAATTTCCCAATTTTGCAATTTCGGAGCTCGTTTCTTTGCCCTGCCCGCAAAGTCGAAGAAACGAGGAGAGGGAAGACGCTGGAGGAGGGCGGATGTGGCGAGGGCGAAAAGAGAAGAAACAAAAAGGGCGAGCGGGGGTCTGTGGCGAGGAGGGTAAGGAAGAGGAACTGACAGAAGGAAGAGGCAGCAAAATAGAGGAGAGAGTCGAGAATGTGAGAAGCTCAGGAGGAATGTGCAACTACACGTAATGCCCCGTGCTCCATTCGCTCTTGCCTATTTGGACAAGAGTGTACTCTGGCTCTTACTGGTAGTCTAGGACAGGCAGGAACAGAATGCACGACGTAGGGGCAAAAGCGGGGGTGGGAAGGCGGTATGCAGGCCCGCTTTCTTTGTTGGAAAGGGTCTTGGGGCGGCAGGTGCTGCTGCAGGAATGCAGGAATGCAGGGAAGGATAGGCGATTTCCTCGCCTGGGTCTCGTGCAGGTTAGTGCCCTCTTTTGCAGAAGGAGCGTTGGGAGGAGGAAGGCCAAGAGGAAAGAGGAAAGCGAGTGAGGAAGGAAACCGAGAGAAAGAGGAAGGAGGGGCGGGTGCGCGTTTGATTGCTCCTGCTTGGTTTGCTGAAGAAAGAGTGTCAAAGGGAAGGAGCGCCCGCACTGTGGTTCTGGGTCTGACCACAATTCCTATGATATTAGACTTGGGTCAATTCCTCTTTTAGGCAGCTCCTCTTTGGCTCTGTTTGACCTCCTGAAATCCCCTAACACTTTACGGAGACCAAAGAGACAAAGGGAAAAGGGCGCCTGAAATCCAAACCGCTCGGATGCGTTTTGTTCGGCGAGCGATCGTCATCAACAAAGGGGAGGAAAGGAGCGAAAAGGAGGGGCCCAGTGTTTCTCATGCCAGGGATCTAGACCCCAGCTTTTCTCTGGGTCACTTTTGGGCACGTTGGGCCATTTGAGCCGCCAGTGTCCTTAGAAACGCGCTGGCGCTTGTGGCTCTAGGCCTGTGTCCACTGGACTGGACCCGCTCGGCCCTGGCCTGGCCTCTTGGGGCGCTTGCCCGCCCGCCGCTACTGTAAAACTGTCAGCGCCGGGTTCTTTGTGCCATGTGTTCTGACCTCTTTTTTTTTGCAACGTTGACAAAGAACAACAAGGAGACATTTTGTCTCGCTTTCTTTGAGCGTGTCGGTCTGTCCGTAAATGAGGAAATAGTCTTGCAGTGTGGTTAATACTCAACAGGGGCTGGCGTTTGGATGCGTCGTCTTTTTTTTCTACTCTTCTTTTCTTTTTCTTTTTTTTTTCTTTCCTTTTCCTCAGCACTTCAGCTGTCTCGTTCTTGTTGCGCTTCCCCGTCTGGCCTGGCTCTATATGACATGCGGGCTGACGACATATAACAACAAATGCCAGGGGCGGCAGAGCGAATATATTGATCGATATGAGAGAGAGCTGGATAAGCGACAATCTGACTGGGCTGTTTATCGAGCTGAACGAGCACGAGCCGAACGAGCCGATGCCAGGAACAGACTTGCACAGACATTCTCCATGGCCTCGAGCTCGTGTTTGACTTTGGAGCACACTTTGTGACACGTTGGCGTCAGAGAAAGAATACAACAGTCTGCAACGTTGTTGGCAAAAAAAAGGGAAGAGTTGGGGTCAGACTGCCTGAACATCTCAACGTAAGATCAAACACTCGGTTTTCGATTACCGCCATCAAAAGAAGCAAGAAAGTCGTCCAGAAAATACAAAATTGAAATCTCAAAAAAACACCAAAAAAACTCAAAAAACAAAAACCCTTCCTTCCCCATCACGCCCAAATTTTATGGAACTTTTGATCAAACTGCTTCTCGAGCTTCTCAAAAGCGACAAACACCGCTGCGAGACCTTGCTCGGGCGACGATGAGATTGGGCTTGCAAGTCTCTGCTTGGGGCACGACGGGGCCTGGCTTGCGGACACCATTCTCATCGGTCTCGTCGTTCTCGTCATTCCCAGCGCCGTCGTCACCTTCCCCATCGCTCTCACTTGAGGCGTCCTCCCAGGAATCGAGCACCTTTTCCTTCTTCTTCTTGGCCGCTGGTGCAGCGCTCGCAGCCATCCTCTTTCCCACGCTTGCCAAAGGCTGGCTCAATGCCGGCAAGGGGGCTACCTCTGCAGCAGCATAATTGGCGCCCCCAAAACCGGCCTCGTCATCAAACCCGGCCGCATCGTCGGAAACTCCGTCCAGCTCAAAGTCATCGCCTGCCACGGCGGATGGACCGAGGAACTTGGCTAGACTGGCAACGATTGTCTTGAGGACCAGCGCGAAATCGTTGAGCAGATACCAGGCGTCGCTATTTTTGATTCCGTTGGCATCCTCGATCGTTTTCAGCTCACCATGCCGGAAGAAGTCGTAGATGTAGGCGTTGAACGGCATCCCGTCTGTGTCGGCGGGCGAGATAGTCAAGTACGGCACGGACGACTCCTCCAAGAATACGCCGGCACGCACCGTCGAACACAGCTCGCGGACTGAGTGGAAGTCGTCGGTGAAGCCAGACAGGGCGGCAAAGGGCGACCGAAGCTCGACGGGGGCTCGGGAGGCGATAAGGGGAGGTCCTGTCGACGGGATTATCGGAGCCACCTTTTGGCTCGTAAATGGCAGTGTGTCGTCGGCTGGTCGCTGAGATGCTGTCGGACATATGTCTGCACATACGACTGGAAGATGGACAGTGTGCCGGCATTGTGCTCGTGCAGAACCATCTCCGCGTCGCCCGGCAGCCGTGGCAGCAGCACCTTGGACGACGAGCGATACACTTTGGTCTGCAGCCACTCCGCGTCATTGTAGCGCCGGCAAAGAATCCGCCCAAACAGATGAGAAAGAACCAGAACCATCGTGTCGAGGACCTCGTTTTCCTTGCAATGGATGTCCGCACAGAGTCTGTGAAAGTAACCAGCCTCGAGCAGAGAGTGAAGCGCAAAGACGGCATCCTCACTGTAGTGGAGATGACTCACAAGCCCCGAAAAGTCAATGGGTGCACCGTCTGCCGACAGGAGATTGTGGTGCCGCAAATACTCAATCGAAAAGCGCAGGTGGTGCTTGATTGCGCCTTTGCCTTCCGGCCCGCCCTGGTAGATTCGCGTCTGCGAAAAAAGCGCCCGGAGGACCTGCTGGGAAAACGCACAGCGGTTTGTCTGGTGGAGGAGGGTTGCCACACGCAGCACCAGCGATGTAGATATGGGGAAGTGGCCACGCAGATCCGAGAGACGTAGCGACATGACCTCCTTTGCCCGCTGCGGCGTGAAGTCGTAAAAGACCACGTTGCCCAGTATGTCGAAGCCACGGCGACCCGCACGGCCAGCGCCTTGCCGGAAGTTGAGGGCCGTCAAAAACGTCGAGTCGCCCGAGAACACTACCGTCTTGCAGGGCATGTTGATGCCCAAGGCAAGGGTGCCAGTGGCGACGACAGCCGTCAGAAAGCCTTTGCGGAACAAAATCTCGACACTGTTGGGAAGTTATGTCAGTCACAAGCCGTCTACGTTCATGTCGACACAGGTGGGAAACACTTACGTTTGGAGATATCCACGGTTCATGCCCGAGTGGTGCACGGCGACTCCACGGCGTAGGCCCTCAATGATGTAGTCCTCAAGACGGACACGCTCCAAGCTTTTGATGTACTCTTCCAGCTCAGACTTTTGCAGCTTCTTGTAGTTGGCAAAACTGAATCTGTCCAGGGGCGCATCTGGATCAAAGCTGTCCCATTTGCTGGCTTCTTTGCTGGAATTTTCGCGAATGCTATCGAGTTTGGATGAGGGACCGTCGTCATCGTCATCGTCGTGCTTGCCTCGCTTGGACTTTTTGGAGGCCTTGGGGGCCTTTTTCTGTCCTTGCTTTGTGCCCTTCTTGTACTTTTCAAAGGCATCCCGTGTCCGCTTCCATTCGGGACTCGTCGCCTTCCACAATGTCTCGAATTCCCGAAGCTTCTTGACAATCTTCTGAACAGAAAGCTTGCAGCCGTCGCGGTCGTAGAGGAAGACAAGTGCCGGCAGCGCGTCACGCTTTTGCAAGTCGACAAGCAACTGCAGTGTTTGATCAACGCCATACTGTCGATGCGGAGCTTCTTGGTCCAGCGGAGGGAGATCTCTTTCTGAACATCCAAGAAGGGCGAGTCGTGGTTGCGCAGCCAAGCCAGGAGCACCTTTTTCAGCTCGGCTTCCCACGCCACGACCTTTGCTTTGACAATGGACAACCCCGAAAAGAAAGCATCGGGATTCAGGTTCGGGTCAAGAGGGTACTTGGCAGACTGGTGCTTGTTCATACTCTTCCAAAGCGTAAGGCAGTCTCGAGACTCGATGTTGATATCGTCCAGTGTGTCTCTGCTTCTAGATTGGAAGGTGGTTTGGTCAGTCTGCTGCTTCAAGTAAAGTAGAATATGCAATATATAAAACTCGTCTGTTTAGGAACATACCGGTCCACGAGTGCCGATACTGGGTGTATGGCAGTAAATGGCGAGTCCAGATTGCAACCATCGGACCCAAGGCCAGGGACTGGCCATCGGCTGACTGGAGTAAGTCCGGTGAATGTGAAGTCGTCGTGGGGAGTCCAAAAGTAGCAGCGGAGATCAGAATACCGGGCAGAGTGGACAATCATCTTGAGCTTGCGCCCCTTTTTCTGCTCACAATCCTCTACCCAGGCCCTGAACTCGTGTGGGTTGCCCACCGTGGCAGAGAGGGCAATGATGGGGCATGGCGCCATGAGCAGCAGCTGCTCCCAGACAACACCCTCTTCCGACAAACCAATACTGTGCACCTCGTCAAAGATGATCCACTTGATGCGCGATGTCCAGGAGTTCTTGCCGGTGCCGGTGCCGATGTCGGTGCTCGAGCTGGGCGCCAACAGCAGGATCTGGAGCATTTGGGGGACTGTGACGAGGATCTGGCAGTTGGTCGACGTGTTGATGCGGTAGTCGCGCGTGTGGATTGCCCAAACCGACTTTCCCACCATCTTGGGCGGATAGTTCTTGTTGAACCGCGCCTGAATATCTGCTGCCACCTGGTTGGAAAGTGCCTTTGTCGGCGCAACGTAGGCCAGCACGCCGTCGTCGCTTTCCTTGAGGACTTGCTTCATGGCATAAAAGGAGATGAACGTTTTACCGGCAGACGTTGGTGCCACAACAAAGAGGCTCTCGCGTTGGTCAATCACATCAAGCACATCTCGCTGCCACGCATCGGGGTCGAAGCTGCTGACGCGCGAGTCTGGCCGGGAGTCAAAGCCTTTCTCCATGTAGGGACCACATGTGTCGAGCACCATTGCAGTTTCGTTGCTCCGTCTCAACGACTTGTCTCGTCCGAGACTGGTCAGCGTTGCCATAAAAAGGTTCTCCGAGAGAAAGCACTGGGTAATCTCGTCGCCGGACGGTGCAAAGTCCATGCTGAGCCCAAAGCTATCGGAGAGCTTCTTGGCAGCTTGGCTCATACTGCTGGACAGGGAAATTTCCTGCAAGTCCTGAAAATGGCGCCACGCAAGTGCTTTGAGCTCAGGGACTGTGCTCTGTCAGTAACTCGACAACTTTCAATCACATGTTGCGACCAGACGATAGACTTACCTATGGTTTGGAGACTTTCATCATTTGTTAGCACTTGTTTGGCCAACGTGCAGCATGCATAGAGGATGGCATCTGGGCCAACAGCATGTCTCCAAAGCAAAGAGCGCTTCTGCTTCAGAAAGTTCGATACAAGGTTGTAGCGCTTGAGTGCATCGGGCTCCTCTTGGAACTTGGCAAACGCTCTTCTCCACTCTGTGTTGGCCTCGTCTTGTTGAGCATCCGGGGCTTTCTCCCCCGGCATGGGATCTCCCTCATGCGCCTCTTGTCTTTGGGGACCTTTGGCCCTTGCTTGGCTCGTCTGGCTTGCTCGTGATGATCGTCTCACTCTCGAGGGCCTTGCCGACGGCATTTGTCAGACTGGCGGCGTAATTGTGAATTCGCGCTACCTGCTGCTGCCTTTTCTTGAGTCTTTTCTTTTCCTCAAATGGTGTTATCGGCACCGTGCCCGGCAGAGCATTGATCTTCTTGGTGCTGTGCCAGTGAGAGTCGTCTTTGAACAGTTTCGACCCAAACGTCGATGCCGGCTCGGTTCTGCTGAGCGATGTTTTGACAACAATATCTTGGAGAAGGCTGTCAAAGTCAGGCTGGGAAAAGGGCAAGAGAAACTCTTGGCCGTGCAGGGACATCTGAAGTTCTTTGCCGCTGGTATCTTGATGCGAGATAGCCTCGATGTCGGGTTTCTCATCACCACTGCGCAACTTGATTCCAGTCACGTCAGAAATCAGAGAGAGGAGACTCTGCGATGACTGGAAGACTGGGCAGGTAGAGTCCAGTGTGGGAGCGTTTCGAAAGACGGATGCCCAGATACGACCATCCACGATGTCATATGTGTCCCATATTTCGTCTAGGTGCCCGTCAGTACTATGTTCGCAATCCAAGATGGTTATAGCCGCGCTGCAAAACAGATTTATGAAGCCCCTGTCTAGCCTAGCAGCTTCCATGCTTGTTCGTGAGCACACCGCCGTTGGGCGTAGCGATAATGGGCGGTGCTTGAGGATGGCGAGATGCACGATAAAGGCGTCCGCCGCTGCTTCATTTCCTGGCTTTGGTCCTTGGCGAGGAGAGCGGCAAGGGCAACGACAGCCGTTCGTTCTCGGGACGTGAGAATCTTGTTGTTGATGACGTCGAGCCCCATGTAGCTTTTGACAAGTGCTTCATCAATGTCAAGACCCATCGCAATGGGCGAGCGGGTCCCCACAACTTAGTGTCAGCAGATAGGCCTGGCTGGGCCGAATAAAGGCCAGCTCGAATCTTGAAAGGGATTTACTGGTTAGCAAGGACTGGGACAGTTCGTTGGCCATGGATATTAAGGAACTATGCATACCTCGGAGCTCTTGAACTCAATGTCGTCAAGGATGCCCACAGTATAACCGCTGGAGGTAAGGCCGAAGATGACGCTGTTAAAGGTCATGATGCTCAATTCTCTGTGCGGGATAGACTTGCTGCAGAGGGCACTGTCCGTGGCCATGCTGTCGCAAATTGACGCGGCCTGACCATCGGACATGAAGAACAGCCGCACGGGGTGCTGTTTGGTGTACTCAACAAAGTCGCTACTGCCCATAGAAGAAAAATGGTAATTCAGCTCCAGGGTGGTGTAGCCTGCTGACAGTAACGCTCGAGATGGCGGATGAGGACCGCGCGTGCAAGCCGGCGCTTCTGGAATGCCGTGTGCCAGGCATAGTGCTTCTCTGCATAGTGTCGATCTCACCATCCTTTTCGACACCGTGAAATCCCCGTCCCGGGAGGAGGAGGCGCTGGTGGTCATCGAACCAGAGGATGTTAAAGTGGCATCGCCTGCTCCGGAGCTTGTCGAGGAATGTTTCGACGGCGTGGACGAGATGAAGAAGCTGAAATCCACCTGTGTTTTGAAACAGTTGTGGTTAGTAAATTCAAAATCAAAACGAAAAGAAAACGAGGCAGCGGGAATTACCTTGAAAATCAACACGACCTTCCGCCATACAGTGCATGAGTAGCGATTCGCCATGGATGACACATAACTCACGCCCAGCGAAGTCGCCCAAAACATCCTGGCGGCGCGGCTGGGCGTGATCGAGCCACCGTTTGAAGCGCAGCTCTGAATCGGCCCTCGCAAGGCTTGTTTGCTCGACATACCGGTGGCGTTGGGGTATCGGGAGCTTTGACGCTCCAATGTTGGTTCTTACGTAGAAGGGTATTGTGGCAAGAAAAAGACGAAGAAAAAGAAAAGAAAAGAAGAAGAACAACAACAAGAACAAGAACAAGAACAAAAAAACTCCTGGGCCAAACCTGATTATATCTGCTTTTCTCAACTATGAGAGCACTGCCTGACGAGCAAATACAATCGCTACTTGCTTGTGCTTGCTTCGTTTGCTGCCACACACGCATTCGCTGCGTTTAGTTGGGGTGGCTGCTGTCTGCAGTGAGGCCAACCTCGCTTGTAAGTCGTGCCTCAAATCGTTCCTGCCCGACGAGGCTGTGAAAACTGCACACAAGCCAAAGCGGGCAAATGGGCCGCGTATTGTCTGGTAACACGTCGCAGCTGCGTGCATATACACCTGGCAGCCCTCACTGGGAGCTGCTCTGGATAAGTGTTCGTATTGGTAGTTCCAGGCGTGATGGATGCCTGGATGCTTGAGTGATGCAGCTGTGACCCTTTTTTTTCATGCAGGATTGAGACAACACATATTCCTGCACTCTGTTGCATGAAGACGGGTTGCTGTGAAAGAGACTTGCCGCTTTGTCTGTTGGCTGTATGCAGGGTGGTTCGTGGGAGTTATTCGTGGCATGCGCTCGTTTGCTGTTTGTTTGTTTGTTTTGAATTTGAATTTTGAGCGAGAAAGATTTTCTGCCTCGCGAAACTAGACGCGTTCACTTGATGCCCGTGTATGGCAGGTGCGCAGTCGTTTGCTCCTTCCACGTGGCCAGATCACGTGCTTGTATTTTCGTACTGAGTAGTTAATCTTGCGGTGTAACGGAACAGAAAGTTGTTGTCACATTCTACTATTCTCAATTCTGGTAGGAAATATGCGTAGGCGGGGGTATTCCCCTGGTGCCCCACCAACCAGTTCCTTCACGGTGCCTTCTCGTCGGGGCGCTCAAGCCGACAATGACGATGTTGCGGGAAAGAGCGGCCCCCCAGCTTGTTCATGAGAACGTCACTGAAAAGGATGGAGCGACCAGTCGGGTCGGTTAGTTGCCGACCACACGCGCTGTAATTCCCTGAAGGGCAGGTTTGCCAGGCGCTAACGATTGAAATAGCAAGTTTCTCCGCCGTCGCACCGTCGCACCTTCCCTCCTCACACGTGGACCTTTGACTGTCGAGCTCCCCACTGGTTGGCTACGCCTGGCTCCTTCCCCGTACGCCGACTCCGTATTCCCCAATAATACCCCATTTAATGGAGGAAGGAATAGGCCTCTTCCCTGAACCTCTTTCCCGACGCGACAAGCCCAGTTCCTTTGACGAAGCCGGCGATTTCTGCTCCGCCCGGAACTACCAACACGATACCGACGAGACGAAAAAAGAGGGTACAGGATTGGGAACCACTGCTCGCAGGCTCATAGCGCGAGCGCAGCTGACCACTCGGGCTTTTGTTTGCCGGGATTCGCCCGTCGATTTGCTGGGACCGTCCCAGGAACAACGGCAATACACAGTCCGTCAGCGAATTTCTGTGCTTTTCCGTGGGTTTTGTGCTTTCGCTGTCTTCTGAGCACATCTCGAGACGCAGCTTTCGTGCAGCCATACTCGGCACCTCTCAGCCTCACCCCGCCGCGGATGCGCCCAGCCTTCTCTCTCTGCACATCGTCAACGGCTAGCGCACGGCCATGACAACACATCTTCCGAGGGCCGTGGCCCTCGCCCGCCTCCTCTCCTCTCCTCGTTCACTCTCGTCCTCGTCCTCCTCCTGCTCCTCTACGTCTCGCTCCAGTCTCATCCGGGCTGGCTCTTCCTCCGCCTGCTTCTCAACACCCCCCACCCCTCGGCCTCGACAACGAGTATCTACGGGCTCCTCTTGCGTATCACAACATGGCGTCCTTATGTCTCGCCGCTGGGCGTCTTCTACACCAAAAGACCGGCCAAAAACGGCCATCTTCTTTCCAGGTACGTCTCTACAAGGCGCTCGCACTTTATCGCCACCTAGCTAATCATTTTTTTTGTCTTCTCCCACCCGTACAGGCCAGGGCGTTCAAAAGGTGGGCATGCTGGGTCCGTGGCTCGAGGCTTTCCCCATAACTGCGCGCGACACAATACAAGAAATCGACAACTACATGGGCTACAAGCTGTCGGACGTGATCCAAGAGGGGCCGGGCAAGCTGCTGACGGCGACGGCCAATGCGCAGCCGGCGATTATGGCGACGTCGATCCTGATCCTGCGGATCCTGGAGCGCGAGTTTGATTTCCGCGTGGCCGAGCGTGTCGATGTCACGCTGGGCCACTCGCTCGGCGAGTTTGCGGCACTCGTGGCCGGCGGATACCTGCAGTTCGAGGACAGTCTGTATCTTGTGCGCAAACGCGCCGAGGCCATGGCCAACGCGACACAGCGCGCGCGCGACGAGCACGGCGGCGACTATGCATGGTGGCGGTGGTCACAGAGCCCGAGTACATGGAGCCGCTGGTGGCGGCCGTCTACAAGTTCCTGGGCTACAGCGCGACGGGCGAGCGCCTGGACGAAAAGCGGAGCGAGGCGGCGGCACGCAGCCAGGCGGCGACGGCACCACCGAGCGAGCAGGTCCTGATTGCCAACATCAACAGCAAAAACCAGATTGTGCTGAGCGCAACATTGAGCGCATCCAGTCGCTCATGTCCCAGGTGCGGCTGTTTTTGGGCCACGACCCGCGCGCCGTGCGCCTCAACAGCGACAGTCCCTTCCACAGCCCCATTATGCGGCCGGCCGTGGCCAAGATCCGGCAGCTGCTGGCGGGCCACAGCCGTGTGGCGGGGCACACAGGCGAGGACATTGTGTCGTTCCCGGGCAGCTGCCATGCATCAGCAACGTGACAGCGCGGCCGTTTAGCAGCCGCGAGGAGCTCAAGGAGTTGCTGGCGCGGCAGTGCGAGGAGACGGTGCGGTGGTGGGACAGCATCCGCTACCTGGACCAGGAGGAGGGTGTGCGGAGGTGGATCGGCATTGGCCGGGCAAGGTCGGGCGCAACCTCGTGGGCAAGGAGGTGGGCATGCGCGGCAAGGACCTCGTCAAGGGCGGCGGCGTATGGGCAATCACGGACCCGACAGAGATTGAGGAGGTGCTCCGGGGGCTGGAGGAGACCGAGTCGTTTGTAGACGATGACTATTAGGGGAGAGGGAACGACGAGAGATAGAAAAGAAGAATCCTTTTCTTTTCTTCTTTTCTTTTCTTCTTTTCTTTTCTTCTTTTCTTTTCTTTTCTGCTTCTTTTCTGCTTCTTTTATTACGAGTTTCTTTCTGCGCAGGCCTGCGTTTGTTTTATATGCCTACAAAGACAGATAGACACACGAGCGATGCTATTTCGTGTTGACATGAATTGACTAGATCAAAGACAAATAATTGTTGAAGAGGTTGAAGAGGTCGAATGGCTATACTCAAACTTCAAAATGATGCCTGGATTACAGTGAGCATGTGATTTTTTCTTAGCGGCGCTCCCCTAAGCTACAGTGGTTCCGACCGCTAGCGCTGCTTATCTTATCGCCTCTGTCCCCAGCCTTACCGAGCTCATTCAGCCTGCTGTCTAGTTTCTTTCCCGTCTCCTCTCGACTTCTCCCAGGGACACCACCACGTCTTCCACCTCCACGACGTCCCGCGCCGGGCAATTTCCTGTTTCGTTTCTTCTTCTTCCGTTTCTCCTTGACATTCCATTTCTCTTGGCATCCTCTCCTTTACCGCTACCCTACACGCTCGACCAAACCGCCAACATGTCTCACAGTACGTTGTATCTTTCTTCTTCCATTCTTTTTCTTTTCCCTTGTTCTCTTGAAGCGCATCTTCATGACCGCAATGCTAACATGCCCCAGGTAAACGAAATACAAGTCGCGCCGTCTTCACGTCCTACGAGCGCTCTCTCGCCAAGGCGGTCTGGTCCGCATCGTCGGCCCGTCTGACTCGCGACTCGTTTCTGCCCTTTGCCTCGTGCTCCCTCTGTCTCGAACTCGCCCAAGACCCCGTTGCCTGCCGACCGGCGACATTTTCTGTCGAGAATGCGCGCTCAACAATATTCTGGCCCAGAAAAAGGAGCTGCGGCGGCTGGAAAAGGTGCGCGAGCAGGAGGAGCGCGATCATGCCGAGCGCCAGGCACGCGACGACGCCGAGGACCAGGCGCGCGCCGTAAAAGAGTTTGAGCTCGTGCAGGCGGGGCTCGAGCCAAGGGCGGAAGAACGCGAACGCAGCAATGGGCCAGAAACAAAACCAAAGTCAAGGGAAGTGTCGGTCGCAACACCCACACCGGTACCGACGACGACCAAGCTGCTGGAAGCACCTCCAAGGCGCCGACGACACAGCAGCCTCGACAAAGAAGCGCAAGTTTGCCCTCGACGACGAGCTGCAGCGCATTTCTAAAGAGGACCGGAGCAAGGCGCGCAAAGCTATTGATGCGGAGCGTGCTGCTGCAACGACGCCCGGGCGCTTCCCTCGTTCTGGACACCCTCTGAGACGCCGTCGACAGCAAAGAAGGAGGGGGCCGCGAACGGGGATGCAAACAAGAACGGAAACGGCCGCAAACCACCCGTGGTCGTCGTCGACGTGGCCGGCGGCACAACACTCTGTCCAGCCGGCCACGATCGCCACCCGTACTCGTTGCACACACTCGTATCGATCCAGTTTGAGCGCGACGCCAAGGACCAGCGGGTGTGCCCGGCATGTCACAAGATGCTGACTAACGCGTCCAAGGCGGTGCTGGCTAAGCCATGCGGACACGTGCTGTGCCGAAGCTGTGTGCACAAATTTGTGAAGCCGGAGGGCGCAGGCGGCAGGCAGTGCTGTTTGACCCGCATGCGCCTCCGGGGACGACGGAACGGTGCGGTGCTACGTGTGCGAGGCGGACTTGGAAGGTGACGGTGATGGAGGTGAAGCCAAGGGAAAGAAAGGAAAGAAAGACAAGAAGGACAAGAAGGACAAGAAAAAAGAACACGTCCAAGCCAGGCCTCGTTGATCTCAAGAGCGAGGGCACGGGTTTCTCGGCAGGTGGTGCCAGCGAGGTCAAGAAGAACGGCGTAGCATTTCAGTGTTGAAACGAATTGGATGAAAGATTAGAGATGAGGGCAAGGCATATGAACGGCGTTTATAGAAGATCATTAGGTGACTGGGCGTTTTTCTGATTTATTAGGGCTATTTGGGCTATTCTGTAGATATATGAAAATCATACCCCTTGAGTGTATTTACCATCGTCCTATCTATCATCTGTTACCGCCTCACCATCCGCGGGCTTTTGGAAATCATGTTGAAGACGACGTTGTTGTTGGTCTCGTCGCCGGTGTCGTCTGCAGCTTCGGGAACGGGAGCCTCTTGCTTCTGCGGCACGACCGCCTCTGTCTGGCGGGAGGCTTCATAGCGGACAAGAGCACCATCATTGGAGAAGGGGCGGAAGAAGGAGAAGGAGCAGAAGGAGGAGCCAGCGCAGACTCTTGTCTTGCTGGCTGGTTCTCCGCCCACGACTGCTCCTTCCGAATCTGACTTGACACCACGGATCTCGGAGATGATGCTGGCGGCGGCGCCGGGGGAGTTGGAAAGCATCGTCAGTGTTCTTGCTGTGGTCGAAGTTGTCTTTTGGCGGCGCAGCTGTCGACTCCAGCCAGCTCTCAACAGCCTTGGTGACTTTCTCGTGGTCATCCAGGAGCATGTCCGCTGGCTCGGATGGTTTAGCGGCCAGCTGCGGGACGGCCCGTGGCGCTTCTCGTACCTCGGCAAACGCGCTGCCATGCTGAGCTTGCATTGAACTCGGTGAATGTGTTGCTGTTCCTGGAGTTCTCGGCGTTCCCGTCCGCTGCCCCGTCTTGTTGAGAGCTCTCTTCTCAGCCTGTACACTAGCTGCAGGACCACGCCGTAGAGAAGACGCTGAAAAGCCATAGTGAGGCCATGGCCGAGAGATGCCATGGCTACAGCCCGCAGCCAGCCGCTGTACAGCGCAGAGATTCCACCCGGGTGGCGCAGCGTCTTCCACAGCGTGGCGAGCACACTGGGCCCGTCATTGACGTCGCTCTCGCCTGTTTCATCAACGAGCCACCGTCGCCGTCGGTCGACTTCGGCGGTGGTAGCTTGCTGTGTTACAGCGGATGTGTGATTCCCTTGGCGATGGCCTTGCTGACTGCCGCAAGGATAAAAGTGATGGCGGCCGCATAGAGGCCATTTATGCGATGCTGTTGCTGCTGCTGCTGCTGCTTGGCAGATTGCAGCCGCCACTGGTGCTTTGCCACGATGCGGGCCAGGATCTCGTGGATGCAAAAGGTCAAACCGGGGTCCAGGCCAAGCACGATGCCGTCTTCCAAGTGCTGCGAGCGACCATTTGTGCCGTGGCGGCGCTGTGTCTCGAGCGCGTCCTTTTCACTCGAAGCCGAGGTGCTGTCTCCCGGTCCGAGGAGCCGTGTGCAGACAGACGCTGTAGTGCCGATGAAAAACGCCTGTGAAGCAGCCCAGCGTGTGGACGGTGTGCTCTCTGGGTTGTCGTAGTGGCTGCTCAGACGAAGCCGTGCGTGGCCGCCACATAGTAGGCAAAGAAGAAGACAAAGCCATTGGCGGCCGCGGCCGACTTTTTCGTCTTGGGCGTTTGGGGGTCTTTGTCGGTGTTGCTGTGCCTGTTGCTGTTGCCGCTGATGCCGCTGGGGTCGGTGCCGACATTTGGTTGATGATGAGGGTAGACACCACTGTGGCAGCGGAGCCCGAGATGGCAAAGGATGCCAGCTCCGAGAGACTCATGGTGTACTGTTGATGAGATGTGGTGATGATAATGAATAAGGGGTCCCTGGTGTAAACAATAGAGACCGAGACGCTTCGATGCTTTGAAGACGCCGTCAAAGCTTTCTCATTCGCTTTTATATGAGCTCTGCCTCAAGATAAGGGACAGGAAAAGCTATCATCAAACTTTAGTACTTTTCCGCCCCAGCAATACGTCTCGTCCTTGTTTCTTGAGGTGATTGACGTGTGCTGTTTTCTGGACGGCCGAGGACGTTATCCGCTGCCCAGTGGCCTAACAACGTGAACGCGCTTCTCCTTGGCGGACCACTTTTTCGTGTGCGTTGGACACGACAGGGGTGCTGCTGGGACTGGGGGCATGGGGCAATCAGCGAGCGCGAAAGAGGCTCCAGCCGTTTATCCGCAACCTGTTTTCAACGCCTATTTACATGTACATGTACGATATAAGCATGAGGAAAAAAGTGCTGTGCTGTTTGCTCACCGCAAAATGCGGCCCTGTGACGTGGTTGGGTGTTGATGGCGGGTTTGCCGGGACTGCGTTGGCATTCTGTCTCGCCATTCCGCCTCGTCAGATCCTGATCTTTGACAAATTTTGCATGTGCATTTCATGGCCCAACCGGAACGCGCCCAACGGTCTCGTGTGACAGTAATATCGTAAGTCGAGACGTGAACGAATAAAATAGACATAGAAAGACGTAGAAATAAAAATAAAATGAAGATAGATTTAAAGTTTCTATCCATCGTTAAACATCAACTGCACTGGTATTTTCCAACAAAACGCCGCCCCTGTATAACGCCTGGTGCGCCACCCGTGGATGATACCCATGATAAAGAATACAAAGAGCCGTGATAAAAAAAAGAAACAGATCAAACGGGTGGATAATGGCACAACTATGCACGCCCCGCTACCGGGACAGGCCGTTGTTTGTCGTTGACGGGCTGCTGTGTTGCGCATCGCCGAGCCAGGTGGTGGAGAGGATGATGAGGGCGTGGCCGGGATGGGTATTGGCGTCGTCGACGTGGCAATCGTCGGCGGCGGCACGGGCGTAGATGATGTTGTGCGGGCTGCTGCTGATGGCACGGCCGGTGGCATCATGCTCGTCAGCATGTCGACGTCGGGCTCCCCGGTGCGTCCTCGCTGTCGGCATCGGCGAGGCTCGGGTGTCGTCGGGCAGCTTCTGTGCCCCGAAGCCGCGAACCGCAAAGATGTTGACGCGCCGCCATTGGTGGCCGTGTTGAGCTGCTCAAAGAGACGTGCCAGATGGTACTGCCGCTTGATGGGCGCAAAAACGCCGTCTGCGGTACCACCGGCCGCGGCCGCCAGCTGGCCATGGCGTTCATCACCGTTGCCGCCTCCTCGTCTGAGTCGATGTTTCCGCCGTTGGGGTCCTCCTCCTCCTCGACCGTCGCACTGGCATCGATTGCTGCCTCTGTGGGGGTTTGTTAGTATCAAAATAGCTATCAGGAAAAAAACAAGGGTGAAATAAACCACGTTACTCTGCTGTTTTGCTTGGTTCTTCTTCTGGTACGCCGCCAGCAGCATGTCGTAAGGTAGCGACCGGCCTGGCACCGCACGCTTGGCACCCATGGAGTGGCTCTTGCAGGTCAGCGACGCGCGCACGGCTGGCCGTTGGGCAATATCACACCGCACTGCCGCTCTACGTCGACGGGGCCCTTGGGCTTGGCTGTCTTAGGCTTCGCCTCTTCCTTCTTCTTTTTCTTGGCGCCGCCTTTTCAATCTCGGCCTCGGCCTTGCGCTTCTTATTCGCCGCGGTACCGCCCTTGCCGTCGGCCGATGCAGCATTGGTGGCTGCTGCGGCGGCGGCTGCTGCTGCAGCAGCTGCTGCCTCGGCCTTTTTTGCCGCGGCCGTCGCCTTCTTGCCCTTGCCGCTCGCGTGCTCGTCGCCCCGGCCTTCTTGTCGCCGTTGCCATCGTCGCTGTCGCTCGAATCGTCGTCCTTGTTGTCGCCGCCACCCTCCAGCTTGCGCTGTGCCTCCTCCTCGTCGCGCTGCTGCTGCTCACGCGCCCGGTCCCGCGCCTCTTTCAGTTCCTTCTTGCGCTGCGCCTTCTCCTTCTTCACTTTCAGACAGGCAGCAATGTGCTGCTTCGCCGCCGTTGCCAGAACGCTCTTCTTGCAGTGCTTGCACATCTGCAGGTTGAGGGCGTCCTCGAGCGGCCGGCCCGTGGCAAACGTCTCGCGTGCCGTCTCGTCTAGCTGGTTCACCACGGGGCTCGGCGACGGCGCCGGAATTGCCGAGCTCGCATTCTTGCCCTTTTTTCTTTTCTTCTAGATGAATTGTCAGCAAAAAATCTGGATACGATCTGAGTAGAGGGTCTCGCAGGGCGGAGCACCACATACGGTCGACAAAAGTGCCTTCTTTCCAGTTTCCTGGCTGTTTATGCTTGGGCGGTGGTTCTTCAGCTTGATGATGCCGCTCGATTTTGATGCCGTGCCGCCGCCCACTTTGCTGTCTTTTGAGTCCTTGTCTTTGTCCTTGTCTTTGCTGTCCTTGTCCTTCTTGGATGCCACCTTGATCGTGGCCTCCTCTTCGTGCTTGACTTTGGGCGTGCCTGACGCGCCGCCCTTTTTTCCGGCCGGTGTCGCGGGCGCTGGCGACGACGACGGGCCCTTGCGTGCGTCGACATGGCGGGAGAGGATGCGATGCTAGGTCTGCACTTGATGGGCTATTGGCACAAAGTGTGTCGTGTTTGTGGATTCACGGCGAAGCTATTGCCAATTGTGGCCGGGTTTTGTCGCTTCAGTCGATTTGGTCAAATTTGTCGCGGTAAAAGGGGGAGATTTGACGATTTGCGCGCTTCAGTATCTGCGCGTCGACGGCCGCTGTCGCAGACTCAGGCCTGGCACGATAAAATGTTGCTTCTGTCGATGGCGCACGAGGTTGAAGTTGGAGTAGGCCGCCCCGGATGCCGGTGGATGAAGTGTGGATGAGGAGTTGACTTTCGTGGATCTTTATCAGCAAATGGGTCTGCTTTGGGCAGCTGCAGCCTTATCGCTTTGTGCACGTGACCCTCCGACCTAAACTGACTAATCATGTAGTCACGTGTATCTTACCTTTACAGCTCTCTGATTTCTCGTCTTTGGTCTCTTGGACATTGTGGTTGTGAAAAAGCTCCTCAAAACGCCGTTCCGATTTCATTGTATTTATATACATTTCGCAGAGGGAAGCAGCCTCGTCTGCTTGCTTTTCCATATTGTCCCCCAAACGCCATAACAAAACAACAAGGTAGAGCCGTGAAAGCTGCAAACAACACTAGAAAAGGAAAACAACAAGTAGAGGCGAGAGTGTTCCTCTGATCGTAAGAGACAGTGAGGGAGGGGCCGTAAAAAACATGCCCAGTATGTCCCAATATAAAGATGCAACAAAGTGGCCCGAGAGACACGTTTCAAAACCGTGGAGGCCACATTCGGCCCAAAACAAACAAAAGAAAAAAATGACAGGCGACGGCATCTAGAGCCCACCGTTGGTGCCTTGCTGCTGCTCGCCGACCGTGGCCATGCGACGCAGCTCGTACTCGCGCGTGAACTCTCGGCTCAGGTGGCCGAGCGATGCCACGAGCTGCTTGCACACCTCGACAACCGCCTCTTTGGGCGTGATCGTACCGTCTGTCTGGACGCGAATGAGGACCTCTGCCACGTTAGGGTGTGCGACTGTCGGACGTCTTAGCTTTGGTTCTACAATTCCTTTGTCTTTTGGGACGATTTGAGATGGAGGCGGGAGGCAGGAAACGTACTCTTATAACCAGCCATGAGGACTTTGGGGTGCATCTTGAGGTGCTCGGCCAGCAGGTTACCAAGCGTGTGGTCCTCCTTTTTCATGAGAAAGTCGGACGTGTTTGCCATGCCTGGGGCGGTCAGTTGGGATACCAGAAAAAAAGGGCACAAGATAAGCAGGACAAACGTACTGGCAAAGGGCGTCTCGGAGATCTTTTTCTCGCCATCGCCGAGGATGAACAGCTCGAATCTGGATAGGGTCAGCAACGGCGTACAGCAGACATGATAAGACACGTGCGTGTGCGTTCCTCTGGACATGTAAACACAACCTGCACGGGATGTTGGTGTGATAGGTTCGGCGCCCCATGGTGGATAATGGTTGGTGGTGCACAAAATGTCGTGATGGGATGCAGCAAGAACGGGCAGAGGAGAGCAGGGCAGGAAACATCGCAAGATTTCCCAGATAGCTAGCTGCCCTGGACCGGCCACATGACCAAAGTAGCAGTGTGCGGCGAACGGAAGGAGCAAACGACATCCATGGGTGCTAAGAAGGAAAGAAAAGGAAAGAGCGGCAACACGCAGCTTCCTCCGTTTCCAAACTCCCAGGCCCGGTGCAGCCCATGCCCATCGTGCTTTCCTTATTTGCGCAAACTCGCACCGGCCCCGCCACAAGCGTTGCTTCACTGAATGTACTTCGCTTGAAGCCATCTCAGTCCAGGGCCTCAGCCCTGCTAGGCCGGCATTCCATCATGCATCAATATCGCCGTGCAGTATTTATTTTGGACATGTCCGCGATGGATCCCAGGGGCCGACGGGACGGCAGCCAGAACATGCGGCTTACCTGTCGGGTGCGTTCATAGTGCCGGCAACGGAATCCGAGAAAAGAGAGGAATAGGTGAAAGGCCCGGTCAGTGGCGGAGGGTGCGCGTGCTGTGCGGCGAGAGAAGGAGAAGGAGAGAGAAAAGACCGGTGGTGGGCGGGCGGGGAAAGAGGCGAGCAAAGCACAGCAGCAGAGTGCGGTCGTCGTGGGTTTGAAGGATGCAAAGGGAGGTTTTGGGGTCGTGGAATTTGATTTGCGCGCTGTGCGCAAGGCTTCGAGAAAATTAGTGGTGGCGGACCCTGGGCAGGCGCGGGCAGGCGCGGGAGGCTGTTGGCGGGTGCGGGCCCACTTTTCTCAGACCTCTGCACGCAAACGGCCTTCTATTACAGTGTTCCTGGTACATCGTACTACGGCGCTTTCAAGACTTGAACTCTACCATAAAATGGCAAAATGTCGCCTTCCCAGCAGATATTGACGATGGCCGACGAAAAGCACTTGCGGGAAAATGGCATGGCTGCAGTCGACTGCAAGGAATACACGTTCTTTGGTGACAGCACGGCAGAAAAAAAAAGCTCTCTTCCTCCATCTATATGTATTGTAATTATCCAATCGATGTTGCTCTGATCGAATGAGAGCACAAATCCTCCGCTGCTTTCTAATCAGCCCGCTGCTGGGAATGGCCGTCCAGAGCTAGATTCATCACGATGCTTATCAACCGAGTAATGAATAGTATAGAAATGTATAAAAAGAGATTAAAAGCAGAAAGGAACAGATGCAAGACAAAGAAAAGTATGCAGAAGCTAGCAGAAAGAGAGTGTGACAAAAACGCGTCGGGTACCCTGCAAGAGGGTGACCGCCATGGGGAACCACATCAGCCTCAGCGGCTGTCGCAGTAGCCGGGAGATTTGGGCTCCGTCGAAGAGTTGGCCCAGCTCATAATGGTCAGGCTGGTCGTGTAGGCCATGGCAACGAGGCCAAAGACGCAGAGCACAATGTCGCCAATCTTCCAGAGTCTGGTGCGCGCAACGGCCTTGTAGTGTAGCATGGGCTGCAAAGGACGTTAGTGACATAATTTCGACAAAAGTACCGGGAAGGGGGGGGGGGAGAACATACAGGATAAATGTACACCAGCGGGATGCAGGCAAAGTTGCCGACAAGGGCGACAAACTTGTCGAGATTATCGGCGCCGCCCCAGGCAATGGCCGCACAGGCAGCTACGACAAAGAAGCGGAACACATTCTTCTGCCACTTGATGTAAGGGTTGTACTTGCCACTGCGCGTGAACAGCCCGTTCTCGGTGATGCGGATGGCCGGGAAGATCTGGAGCGGCGTCGACAGTAGAATGGCCAGCGAGTACAGGAACTGCACAGAGTTGACCATGCGGCTGCCCTGCGGCAGGTTGAGCAGCACCACGGTCTCTGTCTTGGAGCCGTACGCGGCGTACGACACGGCGCCCATGGTGATGAACAGCGTGGAGATGATAATCATGACGACGAGCATGACCTTGGGGAACTTTTCCGGGTGGCGCATCGACTCTTGCACGGGGATGATGAGACCGATGCCCTCAAAGGTGAAAATGGCCGTGCCGATAAACAACGTCCAGCTGCTCTCGTTGAACAGCGTGATGTCGGCAAGGCCAAACTTGCTCAGCGTCAACATGTCGTAGTAGAACAGGTATGCGAGACCGACCAGGATGAACGCGTCGGCAATGAGCGCCGTAAAGCCCAGCTTGCTGATGTCGCGCAGCAGCGAGAACGGGAGGAAGATGACCATCTGCATCAGGATCAGGTACTTGATGGGGATGAGCGTCTTGCAGTCGCTGACCGACAGAATGAACGCCTGCAAGTTCTCCGACGTAAAGACAATGTACGCAGCCACAAACCCGATCTGGCTGATCACAATCGACGTCAGGATCATGAACCGCAGCCACTTGCCGTACAGGATGCCGCCAATGTCGCCAAACGAGCCGGCCACCCTGAGCCGCGTCGTCACCAGCAGCACGAAGCAGTAGTAGCTCAGCGCCGCCACGAAAAGCAGCACCAGGTTGCTGAACAGCATGCCGCCGTTGAGGTAGGCGCGTGGCAGGAAAAGCACGCCCGTGCCCACAAACGACTTGAGCAGCACAACCGCCGCCCCTGTCGGGCTCGCCTTGCCGCTGCCACCGCGCATCTTGCGCCGACGCCGGCGCCGCGACGGCGTCAGCAGTGCACTGTCCTCCATGGGCTCGCGGTCGTCGTCCGACTCGCTGCTGCCCTCGCTGCTGGAGAACTCGCCGTCACCGTCTAGGCCCTCGCCCGAGTACTGGTCATCGTCGCCCGACGAGAAGTACTCGCCCGGCGCAAGCACCTCGTCATCCTCCTCGAGCTCTTCACCGGCAAAGTGCCCGTAAATAGACAGAAACTCGAGGAAGCTCGACGTAAACAAACGCTGCTGTGTCGGTGTCTGGCTCTCATGGTGATGGTGGTGATGGTGGTGGCCGCTGCCGTGGGCGTTGTTGCCATTGCCGTTGCCATCCAGCAGCGTGCCGTAGCCATTCTTCGGCCGTGCGCCGCAAGTAGTTGCGTCGGAAGCCGCCCGGCACCTTGATCGTGTTGATGTCGAGCACCTCGCTCTCCGGCTCCGGCCGCGGCATCGTGAAACTCTTGCTGCGGTGCACCTTGTTCGTCGCTTCCTCCGTCCACTTGTAGATGGGCCGTGTAATGTCGCCGCCTTGCAGCTGCAGACTCGAGAACTCGTCGTCGTCGATGCCCGACGCACCCACGACGCCACCGCCGACCGAGTCCGTATCGCCAACCGCGCCGTCTGCACCGCCGTTCTTCTGCGCTGGCTGCTTGCCCTTGCCATCGGCTGCTGCGTTGTGGTTGTTGTTGCTGCCGGTGGTGTTGTCGGAGATGCTAGCCGCGTCGGTCCGCTGCACCAGGTGTCGCCGCACAATCTCGGGGTCTTCGTAGGGACCGCCCACGCTCGCGTACCGCTGTCTTGAGTCGAACGAGCCAAAGTTGGTTGGTGTCATGCCTGTGCCGCCCGCCACGGAGGGCGTGCTGCTAAAGTTGGTGCTCGGGACTGCTGCGGCCGTCGAGGTGGCAGCGGCCGAGGCAGGGACGCCGCCCGCACAGGAGGCGTGCCAAAGCGTGGGGGGACGTGCCCGATCGAGTTGGAGAGGGCCATGGCCAGGGCAGACACGCCCGGCCCAGCTGGGTGCGAGGTGCCTGGTACACTGCCACCGGCCAGAGGAGTCATGTTGCCCGAGGGCGAGGGCGACCATCGTCCCGAAGGTCTACGGCCGCCGGCACCAGCTGCTGGTGAGGTGCCGAGGTTCTGCACAGGGTTCGCAAGACGGGCCGTCGTATCAGATCGTGGCACAGAGGTGCCAAAGGAGCGGGGACGAAAGGAGCCGACGGGCGAGGAGCCGAGAAGAGCTGCACTAGGCCGGGGAGAGGACTGCGGAGCCGGTGAGCTCCGCCCGTTGTCGCTCATGGCGGGTAGAATAGAGGAGACGAGGTGGCAATGTTGGGCTGAGAAGGGCCGGGACCGAAAGCTGAGGTCTGGCTGAGTGTTCGGGGTTAGAAGAATGTGAGGCTATTGCTGCATGTCGTGATAAGAGCCGGGAGTCGAAAGGCACAGTCGAGGCTTGTTGTGTGTCTTATCACAGGTGACTGAAGCTGTGCTGCAGTCGCCAATGGCAGAGCTGGCGGCTGATATGACGGCAGAGCTGCGGACGAACGAGCGTTGGGGAAACCAAGGCGCAGAAGGGGACGGAGGAAAAGAGCGAGAGTGACGAAACTGGAAATTCAAGCCCCAGAGAAAAGGGAAACGAAAGAGAGAAGAGATTTGTTCGGCGAATGGCCACAAGACTGGACAAGGACTGCAGCCGTGTGCCGAATGAGAAGAGGAGGAAAAGTGCGTTATTTGAAGGCGCAATACGGATTGGAGGGGGAGCAGAGGCAGCGGATGTTGGAAAAGGCTGGTGGATTCGGGACGTTTTGGTGCAGTGTGACGCGGGAGGGCGAGAAGTCAGCCAGGCCTAGTCCACACAGTGCTTGCGGGCTCGTGATAGCGGCCTTCGTACTGGCTCGTGCCTGCCAAAGCAGCTCTCTTTCGCTATCAGCAGGCCGGTGACCCCCACAGTGTGCTAGTGGGCCCAACCATGTTGTACAAATACTTGTATTACTTGTAATCTGGGCAGGCGCGAGGGGACTGGGAGGCAGCTCCGCTGATTAGGCTGCCTTAGTTCGTATCTGAGATCCGACACAAGGCGCCTTCAGGTGTTAAAGAGATTCACGACACCCGCGCTGTGTTGACAGGCTTTGTAGTCGTCCACTCGGATGCGCTTCATGGTTCACAACCTCATATTAATCTGCGCAAGCAGTAGCCCACGGAAGAGCTCGTTGAAGGCGATGCGGAGTAATTTGCAGGGGAGAAATGGGATTGCCGATAATGTAAAGAGCGCCGGCACCGCTCTTGCTCCTTGCGGCCGTGCCTGCCCTGAGACACGATGACGCACTTGCCATTCTTGTCAACAAGCGCGCTCTCCGACGCACTGCACCTGCCCTGTCGCGACCAGCAGCACACCATTCGGGCAGCCGCGATGGACGAGTGCATCGGAGATGGTAATCAGGAAGGAAATACACACGAGACTTGATTGCTTCATTTCTGCCCCCCTTGAATTTTTTTTTTGCCTCTCGCAACCTGAAAGCAACATCTTGCAATCACCGTCCGCCAGCGAAGCACCACGCCGGCATTCCGTTGGTGAACAATACACGACACCCAGCACAGCTCACGTCCGCCTGGCACAGGGCGTGCAGGGCTCCACCACGAGCAATTTGGCAACGCCATTTGACAGCTTCTGCAAAAAGGAGAGCCTTTACTTGTCTTCGATATTTGCTTCTCGATATCGACTCTCTATCGACTTTATTAATCCTCGGCTATTCTGCCATACGCTCTCTGCCTCTGTGCCTCTCTGCCTCTGTAGCAGGCCTCAAGCCCGTGTTGCCTCCCGTGCCTTGGAACCACTGCATGCACCGTCGATCCCTGGCAGGTCAGGCTCCATCTGTGCAGCCCCAACATCTTGATTTCTCCCCGCAGCGGCTTCACGGCTCATGCCACTCGAGACCTAAGAGGATCCGGTGATATCTGAGAGACTGGATCTTTAAGATTGTCTTTCCTCCTCTCCCACCGGCCCTACAACAAGTGTGGTAAAAGACGCCCAATACCACGCATAAAAGCAGCACACTTGCATGGCCTTCACGCAAATTACACTCGGCATCTGGTGAGCATCCGGCCATCCCCGTCATCGCTCGTCCGCCATGGAGCGCCCCGACCGCGACCATGGCGCCAAAAAGCACAAGCTGGGCGTCATGTCCGGCGTCTACGTTCCTGTCTGCCTCAGCATCCTGAGCATTCTCATGTTCCTGCGCTTTGGCAGCATTCTCGGACAGGTTGGCCTTGTGGGCATGCTTGGTAAGTGCTGCATCTCGTTTGTCCTTCTAAACATCCTTTTAACACCCGCCAGGCCTGCTGGTCGTGTCGTATCTTGTCGACTTTGTGACTGCCCTGTCCCTCTCAGCCGTGGCGTCCAACGGCGAGGTCAAGGGCGGTGGCACGTACTATCTCATCTCGCGGTCCCTCGGTCCCGAGTTTGGCGGCTCCATTGGCCTGCTCTTCTACCTCTCGCAAGTGCTTAACACGGCCCTCAATGTTGTCGGCCTCATCGACTGTCTCGGCCTCAGCTTCGACTGGCTGGTGCCCCATGGCTACTGGTGGGGTTACTTTTCGCAGACAGCTGTTCTCGTCTTTTGCACGTTGCTCTGCTTCGCTGGAAGCTCGCTTTTTGCGAAGGCGAGCAATGGCCTTCTTGTGGTCCTCACCATTGCCACACTCAGCATCCCCATCTCGACGCTCATCCGCAAGCCCTTTGTGGACCCCGTCAGCGGTGTCGAGTTCACTGGCCTTCGGCTGACAACGCTGCACGCCAATCTCTTCCCGACTTCGGGCGAGGACTTTGCGTTTCGCGGCATCTCCACGTTTCGCGACCTCTTTGGCATTCTCTTCCCGGCCACGTCTGGCATTTTTGCAGGTGCGAGCATGTCGGGCGACCTCCGAAACCCCAGCAGGTCCATTCCCGTGGGCACGCTTTGGGCCATGGGATCAAGCGTTGCGCTCTATCTTGTTGTCATTCTGTCCCTGGCTGCAAGCACCACACACATGTCGCTCTTGACACAGCCAAACATTATCATGGAGACGAGCATCTGGTCGCCTATTATCCTGGCTGGCGAGTGTGCTGTAACGTTCTTCTCGGCGCTGATGGGCCTCATTGGCGCATCCAAGCTGATGCAGGCCTTGGGACGAGACAAGCTGCTGCCAGGCCTGTCCCTCTTTTCCTGGGGTACCGAAAAGCATGACGAGCCACTCCCTGCTCTTGTCGTGACATATGCCATTGCCCAACTGGCGCTGTTTGCCGACCTGAACCAAATCGCCACGTTCATCTCCATGGGCTACATGGTCACCTTTTTCGTCATGAACCTGGCTTGCTTCTTGCTCAAGATTGGCTCGGCACCCAACTTCCGGCCCGCCTTCAAGTTCTTCAGCTGGCAGACAGCTTTCCTCGGCAGTGTCATGTCAGCTGCTGCCATGTTCTTCATTGACGAGACCTATGCGACGTCGTCTGTGATTTTGCTGGTGATGCTCTTTCTTTTGATTCACTACCTGTGTCCTCCCAAGCGGTGGGGTGACGTCTCCCAGAACTTGATCTACCACCAGGTCCGCAAGTACCTTCTCCGCCTGAAGCCCGAGCACATCAAGTTCTGGCGGCCTCAAATCATCCTCTTGACCAACGACCCGCGCCGCCAGACACGTCTGATCCAGTTCTGCAATTCTATGAAAAAGGGCGGTCTCTACATTCTGGGCCACGTCATTGTCACAGACGACTTCACGACGGGCGTCCTCGAGGCCAAGCTGCAGCAGACACTCTGGTCGCAGTACATCACAGAGTTCTCGCGCATCAAGGCCTTTGTCCAGCTAACCATGTCGCCGTCGATCACATGGGGTGCTCGCAACTTGATCTTGGCCAGTGGTTTGGGCGGCATGCGCCCGAACATTGCCGTTCTCGGATTCTACAACATCGACGAGCTGCGTTCCGCAAATCCCTCCTACGAATCCCCGAGACACCATTATCTGCTTCGTCGGCAGGTTGGGGCAACACCGCCAACGGCAAGGGAACATCGTCTGGTGCGGCATCCAACCAGCTGCCGAACCGGCCGAGGCGGCGACGCGGCGATACGACATCACGGATCTTGGAGGGCGTTCTTCCTACAGACAGTATCAAGACTGAGAGTATGATGAAGGCCACTGAATACCTCACTATTCTTGAGGATCTGGCTTTGCGTCACCGCATTAATGTCGCTGTGGCAAAGGGCTTCCATAGCCTTCAGACGCCACGATCTGACGGCTCAAACACAAAAAAGTACATTGATCTGTGGCCCATCCAGATGTCAGCTGAGCTTGAAGCAGACGGGAAAAGCGTCTTGACGACCAATTTCGACACATGTAAGTGGCTTCTCTCACATTCTCCCTCTCTCTATCTCTCTCTCCCTCCCAACAATGCAATCGACCAAAAAGAAGACGTTGCTAATCATCAACCAATAGATACGCTGATCCTCCAGCTCGGCTACATTCTCCACACCGTCCCTGCTTGGAAGCGAGTGTATAGCCTGCGTGTGATGGTGTTTGTCGAGTATGAGAGCGAGGTCGAAGAGGAGCGCGGACGCGTCGAGGCGCTGCTCGAAAAGCTACGTATCAGCGCTGAGGTGCATGTCTTTTGGCTGGCCAGTGGTGAACTGACTACGTACGAGGCCATTGTTCAAGGCGAGTCGGATCCGGACACTGAGAAGCTTGTGGGCAGTGTCATGGAGGGCTCGCCGTGGTGGCAGAATCTGCAAGAAGTTCGCGGCAAAATCACGCCAGATTCGAACGACAACGGCGCGTCAGCAGGGGGTCCATCGGCCTCCGGCTGGAAAGGAGACGCTCCCCGGCGACGACCGAGCCTGGCGTACATTGAGGAGCTCCAAAAGCACCAAACAGTGTCTACGTTGGCTCGCCTGGGCTTGAGCATGGGCATTCGCACACAGAATTTGGCCGGCAAGAGGTCACTGCATCCACGCTACAACGGCAATGATGAAGGCATCGACAGCACTGACATGAGTGATGTTGCTTCTTCGTCAGACGATAGCGATTACGACATTGACTTTAACGACGACGTCGAAAGCGCTGCAAGCGAAGGTGATCTGAGCGAGTATGAAGACGAGGTAGACCCGACACGCCGCCCTCTCCTTGCTCCTCCAAACCGTAGGAAGAGTCATGGCGATGCCGTCGCGAGGCGCCCATCCCTTCGCCGTAAAAAGACAGACGAGTCAAGGCACGGGAAGCTTCTGGCATCACCGGCGGCCGGCCCATCGCCATTTGTGCCTACGTTTACACCTTCATTCACATCTGCGTCCGGACGAAGCTATGGGACGATGTCTACGGCCGCTCTGTCATCTATTGGCAATCAGTCCAGCGACAGCAACGCATCCCGAAAACAGGACATGTCGCTACTGACAGTACAAAGCAATACACAGTGTAAGTTCATATTCAGAGGCACATCTTTTTATGGCCAACTTTTTACGGAGTACTGATTTCCCACCTCCATTCGCAGCAATGGCCTCTTCGTCGTCGATGCGCTTCTCCAGCAACATTGTGCCGGAGACCAAGATCACAAACCCTGATGACTCGGAGCGAACGATTATGTTTGCCGAGTCTCCAGCCGGCGAAAGACCAGAACGGCCGCCCTTCTCACGGACCAACTCGCGGCAGAGCCGTGTGAGTATGGCAGAGTCCATGACTAAGAAACGGTCCAAGACAGCGACGCCACGGCCGTCGGTCTCTTTCGCCGAGCCCGCGAGAGATCCGGCTGCACAAACAGAACAAAGGCCATACCGACCACAACTCACACGCCATTCGTCCACGCCGGCTGTCCAGCGCGGCGCGTCCTTCACCGAAGAGGTGGCGGCGACATTACTGTCGGTATTGCGGGACTCCTTGCCGACTACAAAGCACGGCAGCGGGCGAGCGGCGACGCAAACAACGATGACGACAGCAGCGGCGGCACCGGGTCAAGCTACTCTACACAGGACCTGGCTCTGTCTTTCAACGACCTGCCCAGCCGCGCGCAGCATTTGATTTTAAACGAGCTGATGCGCCAACAGAGCGGCACAAACGGCGACGACACAGGCGGCGCGGCTGTGCTATTCACAACGCTGCCTATTCCCGATGAAGGCACGCACCGCGACGAGCGCGCGAGCGTGCAGTACCTATCGGACGTGGAGCTGCTGTGCCAAGGGCTGCCTCCCGTGCTCATGATTCTCAGCAACAACATGACGGTCACGGTGAGCTTGTAATGCGCCACTTTTTGGCATGCGAACAGAACCCTTTTGAGAACCCTTTTGAGAACCCTTTTGGGATCCTTTTGGGGCTCATGTCGGCTCATGTCGTGTGTGTTCAGAAAGTCCGCAATTGGTTTGGTTGGGCAGAAAACATCCCCCCTTTTTGTTTCTCTTTGACCCTGGGCAGGTTTTCCGGCAACAAAGGGGGTTGTTTGTCGTGGCTCAAAGGAAAACGCCGAATAGACCACCACCACCAACGACCGCGAAAGGAAACGCACAACAAGGGATGTTGTGGCCTCCCGTACAGCCAAATCTATTTCGAGAACGACTGGCTTTGTCTGCAAGGCCCTGAACACTGCTTTGCGCAGAGAATAAAACCCCAAGCAATGCCGTCACCCGCTGAAAACATTGTTTTTTTGCACATCTTGTTCATGCGTGAACAACCTCAATTGATCTCATTCTTGGACCAGTGAACAAAGCCACCATTATATATTACTCTTGGACCACACACAATTTTCGACACTTTCCCCGTACCTCCCCCCCCCCTTTCCCCCCGACGTTTTTGCCAATGAAAAATCCACTGAAACACCAAAGTGCACCTGTTGCAGCGAGAGCAAGTGATCCGCACACAAAATTTGACGATAACCACCACGACAATAAACACGGCAGCCGCCATCTCAGCCACAGCAGCAGCATCGGAAATCTCTTCCACGGACTCGCACACCGTCTACGTAGCGATCCACCGCCCCACGACCAGCACCTGGCGACCACGGCTAACAGCTTTCACATCGTCCACCTCCCAGACCGGCCCCTCGTACCGATCCAGCCCTCCCAAGCGCCATCCGAAGACGAGTGCCGTCTCCTGTTGCACAGACAACAACCGCCCGACACCTCCCACCTCGGGGTGAGTTTATCTGTTCAAAGCAGCAATATCATCATGATGCCAGTGAAAGATTCAAGAGCGCCCACGTCTGCGCAGGCGCAGACCGACGCAACACTGTCCAAACCTGCCCAGCGGCGGGCTCATTCGTCGTCAGCGTCGTCAGCGTCGTCGAGCATACCCCAGACGTCTCGGTCGGCAGTGCCGCCACGGTCCCTTAAGGGCAGCCGTCCTTTGCCACCACTTCCCACCGATGCCACTTCTTCCCCTGCCAACCCGACGATGCGGCCCCTCTCGGCAGCCACTAACATGAGACGTGAACGACAGGCAAGGCTCACTCACACGAACACAGCCCATCCACGGCTTCCCCAACAACGTGGTCAGCTCCACGTGTCTCATTACGGCCCAGTGTACGCAGCAATGCCAGCACAGGTACTACAAGTGACAGCAGCAGTAGTATTTTAAGCACAAACACAGGCCACAGCAGCAACAGCAACAGCAACAGCAGCAACAACATTGCACGGAGCGTTCGGAGGGGCTCGAGCAGTGACAACAACAACCAATCTGCACGGCCACCAACAAGAGCAGCCAAGCCCTCGTCAATCCAGACAAGCGGTTCATTGCGGCATCCTGCCAACCGGCCACTGCCCCCGATCCCACAATCACCGCGACAGCAGCAGTCACAGCCACAGCCACGGCTACTTCAGCAGCGACAAACGCAGCAGCGGCAAACGCAGCAACAGCAAAGGGCATCACGTCAAGCACATCCTCCCCCAGGACCTCTATCGAGCCGGCCACCTCTCCAGCTAGCATCGTTCTCGCGGCGCGTGGCCACCGGACAGTTCAACCCCAATCCTAGCCTGCCTCCACCCGTCACTGCACCTGCGGATCTTTTGAGCAAAGAGCAGGTGCTGCCGCAACGGCAGTTTTCACATGGACGGCCAAACCTATGATGATGCATTAGCTTATCTGCAGGGAGGAAAGAAGGAGCAGAAGGATCGAGCAGAAGCTCTGCGCTCCTCTAGCAGCGATAGTAACCGTGGACGCATAGGGCCCTGGACGTGTAACGAGACCGGTCACCGTATAGATGGAGAAGACCATATTGACGTGCGCCAGTATGTAAGTATTGGTTACCAGCCGCGTCCTCAGCGTGCCTGTCTCTCACTCGACTGTAACGGGCGACTGTCGCCACTGCACACCCGAGGCGCCGGGCTACCGTACGCCGGAGCAGCAGAAGTCGAGAAAGGGGGAACTGCCGCAACAGCAGCAGCAGCAGCGACAGCAGCCTGTGTCACGTCCTCCCCCATCGCAACAGCAACTTCCAGTAACACGTCCGCTTCAGCAACGCCAAACAACCCGGCGACGGAGCAGCCTGGCGCGGCAGCCAGAA
Organism: Sporothrix curviconia; assembly: GCA_016097085.2. Lineage (NCBI taxonomy): Eukaryota > Fungi > Ascomycota > Sordariomycetes > Ophiostomatales > Ophiostomataceae > Sporothrix > Sporothrix curviconia. Next base: position 110,571 of record JADMNF010000050.1, read on the forward strand.
CTCTGGGTGCCTCTGGTCTCGTCTCCCCTGCGCCAGGCACAACTGCCGAGCCCGTACGAGCCTCCACCACCGAGCCCGGAGATGCAACGGCCATCTAGCCCTCGCCCAAACTCGGAAAACGTCTCGCCCATGTCGCTCTCGCCGATGGATCCACCACCCCGGTCACCCCTGCGTGATGGCACCACGAGCCCGAAATCCATAACCATGCCATTCAGCTGCCCCAGCCCAGATCCTTTTACTACAACTGCTCCATCTCCCTCCACGAGCCGCACGACAGCGTACGAGGCAGGCGACCGGGCCGTCGCCAAGGCCCTCCGCGAGGCCGAGAAGGAAAATGGCGAGCCACTCCTCCCGTGGGATGTGGAGACGATCAAGGCAAGTATGGAGAGAAGGCCGACAAGCAAACGGCGACCCCAGCCCAAACCCGGGCAGCCCAAGGTGAAGACCATGCCGTTTGTTGCCTGGCACAAGGATCCCGATGCTAACCGTGCGGCGTCCGAGTCGTCTACGACGGCTCTCGCCTTTTTGCTCAAGACGCTTTCTAGCATGCCGCGAGATGCACAGCAATCGATGGGCATTGTGGGCATTGGCTCTGTGGGCCAAAAACGCCCGCAGCCATCCCCGCCCGCCAGTGTCACGACCCTGGACACGATGGCTCCTACATCAGCCCAGCGTGCTGCCATCTACGAGGACAATGGTTTTACTGATTACACGACCAGCTGGCCCGAAGGTTCCTACTATTTTGGCAACCTGGACCCGGTTCCCGAGCAGCAGCAACAGCCACGGCGAAGCAGCCGGCAGGTGCCAAGGCATCCATCGAGTGTTTCGGGCCCGGGAAGGGAGTGGGACATGAAGTAAACGGCCGACCACGAAAGTATTTGCCAAAACCCAAAGACGATCGGACTATGACTACTTTATTTTGGCTTTTTCTTCTTTTTTTTTCTTTGTCATTTTGGTTTTTATTTTGAAGGGGCCTGATAAAGACTATCAGTTTTTGTTGTTCCTATTTTAATCGATATGGTAATTCCCAAATTGGGTTTCTTATTTTTATTTAAAGAATACACCATAAAGGTATCACACCTTGATACTTTTTTACCTTTTTTCACATCTCTTTCTTTTTTATCCACAGTCATGAGCATCCGGAAGCCATAATGTATGTGAATGACCTTTTGCCCACCCACGAAATGTACTAATGTCGTACTGTTCTGCGCCTTCCACCTTTATATGTTTGACGTGAGTCCTACCTAGATGCTAATTCTTGAACTTATAAGCATATTAAGTATGCTATTCGCCCCTCAACTAAACGACTGACTCGCCATGGGACCTGCGTTGGAGATCCGATGCGGCAAGGAATGGCACGGCTAAACGTCTTCTTCCTTTATATGTAACTCAGTTGTATCTTTCTTCTTTTCTTTGGCAATTTTTATTCGACTGTTTTCACACCTAACTACAGCAATAAAAACCCGCAAGATCACGGCATTCATTTATTTTCACCAGTCCTCCCGTTTAGGCCACATTGGCCTGCTCATGATTGAGTTCATGTGTCACCGTGTACTCGATACTCTTGTTATCATAACCCAATTAGAATGCTAATTCGCCGGGTACCGTTCGATTTGATGCCTCTCCGCATCTCATCTGCCTAAAGCTGGGTATCATCCGTTCTCTGGCTAATGTATCTCGAACAGGACATGGGCCTTTGCCTCCGCCTTTTTTCTTTTTCACATCTTGTCTTCCCTTTTTCTTTCCTCTTATTCTCCCCCATATGTTTCGCGTCTCTCTACGCCCTTTCTCCTCGGCCCCTCACTCACATAATTATGCTGAGCAGTCGGCTGGGTTATTGACCCCATAGCCCACCTGTTTATTTTTGCAATTAATCAACACATATCACAGGTTTATCCGCTAATACCATGCGTGGTCTGATGGATCCCCCAGTCTTTTCCCAGCCGGCTTCTCGACTGCCGAGTATGTTGTCTTTCATGAGGGGACGGAGGGAGCTCGTTATTGACGGTGAGCGAGCGGGGAAGCATACAAGTCGAGGGTTGGCTGTCGACAAGTCTGTCGAGTCATTGTTCTCGTGATATTCTGTATGCTGCGTGCATCGAGACTACATCGCGGACCCAAAAGCGTTCGTACCTTGATTGTTTCTTTGTTTGCTTCCCAGTTTCTTATTTTAACACACTGCCAGGGGTATTGAATATTTACGTGCACAAGGAAGATGAAGGACCAGAGCGAGGGTGTCGTCGTGTTTCGCTCTACAAAGAGAAATCTACGAAACGGCCAAAACTTAATTTGGCCTCGCTCAAACCTTTGTTACGAGGTCCTGGTTCATCTGTCCTTTCTCCTCTTCTCTCCCCGCCGTTGTATTACTGTTTTGTGCCCGTTGTTCCTTGGAGTTTCGCTGTCCGCGGACTATTTCTCCAGCAGTTCCCCAACCTACTTGCGAAAACTTGAGATGGATGAGGCTCTTCTTTTCCCTCCCTCCTGTTTCTCCAACAGATGTTTAAATATTGTCTCCGAATGTTTCTTCCAACGTCGGAATTCGGTAGCCAAGGCAACACCGCCTTTTTTTCTCGTCTCCTGCATCGCATCACAACACCTGCTTTGCTTCTTATTCCCTCTCGCTTCACTGTTTCTCATTCATTTTCTGCCTTTTGTTTTCTCCTTTTGCTATCCACTTCTTGAATTGAAATCCGTTTAACCGGCCTCCTTGGTCCAGCACGCCACGGCTCCGCTTACCGTGATGCCTTATGGGTGGCTCTGACGACAAGAAACGAGAGGCAGAAACGAGCCAGATCGAGAAGGGAGAGAGAGAGAGAGAGAGGAGAATAAAAAAGGGAAAAGGGGCATACCCAATGTCGCCCCGTTTCTCGCCAAAGCACGCCGAGATGCACACTGGATCCACTCCTTTCTCTTGTCATTGCGTCTCTATGCCCCGTTTGGCCCTTTGTCTAGTTCTGTGTTTATATTTCTGAACATTTCTCTACAGAATTGACCCTCAACTCCCGCCGGTGGAACAAGAGACGGCCTGGAGAAATCACTATGATCCACTCTTGCACTTTGCAACCGCACCTTCCAAGACTATGCTCAGGCGTGTCTTTGGAAGAAGACGGGCCAGATGATAGCAAGACGAGGAAAGAAAAAGAGGATGAAAAGAGGATGAAGAAGAGGAAGATGTAGAGAAAGAAAAAGAGAAAGAGAAGAGAGGATTCAGGCAGGGACAGAGATTTTTTTTTAGAAAAGGAGGAAACTGATGCCAGCTCAAGTCAAGAAGTGACACTCACAGCTGGCTTTTTTTCGCCGGTAGCTATCATCCCAGTGGATTGGCAAAAGAGCGTTCGCTTACAGTCAACAGCAACGCTGGTGCAGCAAAGGAAGTGAGGCGATTGTGGTCTTCTGTCTTCTATTGTCACAACTGCTCTTTCCGTTTTGAGCCTCTCCGAGTGGAGTAAGTCGGAGTTTCCAAACCGCTGGATTGGACGCCAACAACGGACATCACGCATATGGTTACGGAAAGAACGATACGCCTCGGGTTCTTCCTTCTCTCTTGTCTCCCTGCCCTCTCTCTGCTCTTTCCTCCAGTTTTCTTGACGTGTCGCTCCTTCCACGTCTAGATCTCCCACTGCACCTGCCTCGTTTTGATGTCAATAGACGTCAACAAATCTATCAGCCGTGTTTTTATCCATTCTGGCACCAAATCTCTCTGAGGTACACGAGTCTCGTGATATCTACCCAATCTGGACAGAAGAGTCCAGGCCCCGAGGGAATAGCTGTCGATAAACTTTGTTTGCGGCCCTGGATCTGGATTGATTGATTGCCTTGATTAAATGTGCTGATCCATTGGGTACACCCTTTCCCCAATGGCAATATCCGTCCCCCGGACCGGCTATGCACCGTCTTAGGCTGTTGAGGGCCGCCCATTTAACTTTATTAACAGTGATAGGTCGTCTCTCACGCCTTTCGGGCCCTCATTACCGCTCTAAGAGAGGGTAGAGGACGATATGCAAGCAAAGCGGCGTTGCCAATTTTGGCCTCTCCATGGCCCTCACTGCCTCACTCTCTTGCCTGCTGCATTTCCCCGCCCACACGGCATACAACAAACATTGACTTGGACTTTGAACGGCACGTCTCTCTAGAACAGCCGCTGTTCACAGCAAGTTCGGCGAAACGAGCAGACTTTTGCTTTCCCTGCCCCAGCCGTGGCCCTCGTCCTCCTCTTTCTGGTCCTCGACTTCGTCTAGGCGCCTTGTCAAGAATTTTGTACTATAAAGAGAAGGCCTTCGGCTGCCCCCCTCGAGTTTCCTGATCCTCCTTCCCTTCTTTTGTCCATCTCCAAGATCCGAGGCTCCGCATTCGCAGCAAGAGCAATCGCCGTTTCCACGCCCGCTTCCTTCGTTCAGAACCACTCTTTTGATATCACTCTTTTCGTCCAACCGCCACAATGTACACTAGCATTGCCGCCTTCTCGACCTTCCTGGCCCTCGTCGCGGGCCAGCAGGTCGGTACCCAGACCACTGAGACGCATCCCAAGATGTCGTGGCAGAAGTGCTCGGGTGCTGGCTCCTGCACTACGGTCCAGGGCGAGGTTCACCATTGACGCCAACTGGCGCTGGCTGCACGGACAAGGGTGGCTACTCCAACTGCTACACGGGCAACACGTGAACGCCACCGTTTGCAAGGACGCCAAGACCTGCGCTGCTAACTGCGCTCTGGACGGTGAGTAGCGAGATGGATGGCCGTGCGTTGATGATATACCGGAGCTTTTATATTGATAAAAAAAAACAGGCGCCGACTACAAGGCCACCTACGGTGCCTCGACCAGCGTAACGCCCTCTCTATCGGCTTCGTCACCAAGGGCCAGTACGCCACCAACATTGGCTCGCGCATGTACCTCATGGCCAGCTCCGACCAAGTACGCCATGTTCACCCTGCTGGGCAAACGAGTTTGCCTTTGACGTGGACCTGAGCAAGCTGCGTGCGGCCTCAACGGCGCCGTGTACTTTGTCTCCATGGACGAGGACGGCGGCATGAGCAAGTACTCGACCAACAAGGCCGGCGCCAAGTATGGACCGGCTACTGCGACGCACAATGTCCACGTGACCTAAAATTTATCAATGGTTCGTGAAATCTTTATTCTTGAATTTTTCTTGAGTTTTATATAACCACATGATAGCGAGGCCAACTCAGCTAGCTGGAAAGCGTCGTCCAACGACCCCAACGCCGGCGTCGGCAACATGGCTCGTGCTGTGCCGAGATGGACATCTGGGAGGCCAACTAGCATGGTCGACTGCGCCTACACACCGCCATCCCGTGCACGGAAGTAACAACGGCCCAGCACCATGTGCGACGCGTACGAGCTGCGGTCGGTCACGCTACTTCGTCCAGTCAGCGCTTATGCGGGCGGACTTGCGACCCTGATCGGCTTGTCGACTTTCAACTCGCCTACCGCATGGGCGTCAAGGACTTTCTACGGCCCCGGCATGACGGTCGACACCAAGAGCAAGTTCACGGTTGTGACGCAGTTCATCAAGGGCTCAGACGGCAACCTCGAGTCGATCCGCCGTTTCTATGTCCAGGCGGTAAGGTCATTCCCAACTCGAACTGCGCAAATTGCGGGCGTGACCGGCAACCAGGTCGATACTGCCTTCTGCAAAGCCCAGAAGACGGCCTTTGGCGACGACGAACCACTTTAGCGAAAAGGGCGGTCTCGTCCAGTTCACCAAGGCCATCGGTGCCCCCATGGTCCTGGTCATGTCTCTGTGGGACGACGTAAGTAGACCGACGTTTCCGATTTTTTTTTTTTTTTTTTTAAAAACCATTTGCTAACATATGGCAGCACTACTCCAACATGCTGTGGCTGGACTCGACCTACCCCACCGATGCCGATGCCAGCACCCCGGCAAGGGCCGTGTACTTGCGGTACCGACTCTGGTGTTCCCGCGATGTCGAGTCCAAGCAGGCCAGCGACACCGTCATCTACTGTACGATCATGTTCTTTCTCCAGATTATACGGATCAACCGCGCTCTCTTGTCAGCTATGCGTTGCTAACGTTTTCTTCACAGCCAACATCAAGTTCGGTCCATCAACTCGACCTTGCCGCTGCGGTTAGCGTTAGGGACGAGTAACAGGGGAGCTCAAGAAGAGGATCAGAGAAGATCAAATCAGTCGTCTCGCCGATGATGCTTTTTTTCTCTCTCTTTCCTTTTCTGTTCTCTTGGGATGGGCTCGGTCTCATGGTGCACCCTGCACCGACGGGTTGGCAATGACGTGCAGCAGCAGCAAAAACCAAAAAGGAGGACATGTTACGGACTAGTTTTCCGTACGTTTTCCGTACTCTTTTCCCTTGTGGTGATGAAAACAAAAAGCAAATTATAGACGCAGATCAGAGTGCAGAAATATTCTCAACTATAGTGATATATGCTGCCTATCTTCGTAGTCGACATGGTCAGCATAAAAGGCAGAGACAGATCGCTCTCGTCCTATGTCAGTTACCGCTCGCCTCCGCCCTCTGATTCCTCTTACCATGTTTGTAATCGACGAGAAGAGTCAGAGCCGGTAAGACCGTATTTGGTGACTGCCATAATCGGGCATTCTGAAAAGAAGGAACTCAGATAAAATAAACGATGAATTTTGACAATATATTGAACTACCAAAATAGGTGAAAGAGGGGTATCTATCTGCGTCTATTGAGGCTCGTATATATTATATTCCTCGTCTTATCGTAAATAAAGCCACGCTCGCTATAATGCAACATGAGGAAATCCAACGCCGATAATGAGGTAACAAAAAAGAGCAAAATAAAACAAAGAAGAAAAAGGGGGAAATAGTTAAAGGAGAGAAAACCACGATTGCCCAACACTTGAACCTCCCAAACAACTACGCGAAGGAGCTCTTGTTGCAGAGGAAGCCCACAGAGTACGATGCCGCCGTGTGTGCCGCGTGCAGTCGCTGTCCATGGCGACCTCGGCCTCGTCATCGTCCCAGTAGATGGGCACGATGGACAAAACATTGGTAAACGGCGTCCCGTCTTTCCGGAAGTTGGTCACCTCGACTTGCACCTCACGGTTGTGCTTGACGGACTGGTGCAGCTGATGGCGCACACTGCGACGATACGTGCGGGCTGGGCGCCGAGGGGACGGGCAGCCCCGGATATTGTTGCGCGTGTCGCTGCTGCTGCTCCTCCCACGCCACCTGCTGGGCCTGCCACGATGGCCACTGCAAGAACCGACAGTTGCGCCCGAGCACCTCGTCCAGCGAGTAGCCTGTCAGCTCGAGAAACGACGCCGACGCGTAGACGACGGATGGTCGGGAGAGAAGAGGTCGCACAAGACAATCGGACAGGAGCGCAACAGGGCCCAGATCGATTGCCGGGTTCGGCGTTCGCGACGCAGAACTTGACACTTCGTTAGCAATTGCCTTTTCCCTTTCTCTCCTTTTTTTCTTTTTTTCTTTTTTCTTTTTTATACTATAAAAACCACGCACCAAAATCTTCATGAGATCAAAACCGCTCGGACAATAACATGCCCGGGAAAAAGAACGAGTTGGTATCAAGAACGTTTGCCGCACCCTGAACATCGTCGTCGCGGCTTTCATGTACGCCACTCGCCATAAAGTCGAGGGCCGTGGGCATGAGCGTCGCCGCCATGGTCGTGGTAGGATCCGACGTCGATATGGTGGTTGTCGCCGTTATGGTGCTCGCTGTGGTAGTGGTCGTCGTTACGGTCGAATCTGATGACGGTGATGATTCCTGGACCCTGATCGGTCTTGATGTCGAATAGAAGACGCCAGGTCAAGTTGGCTGTTCGTGGACATGTGCTGTGGGGACAGCCTTGGAAGTGAAATATATCATGGGAATAAGAGAAGATGAGAGGAAAATAAAGAAAAAGTGAAAATAGGAGAGAAGGCCTTTGTTTTATTAGGATTCTTCCTTTTCCTTTTCTTCTCTTTTCTTTTCTCCCTCCTGTTCAAGTATCCTAAACGTGGTACGAAAGGGTCGATCTCGATGTAGACACAGAAAGTAAGGGTTCGGAAAAGTGGGCGTACCGGTTCTGGCACATTCCATATTTGTCTTGTCAAGCTCAAGCATTGCCGAGACGTAAAGTATGGGGCCTTTGCTTATAGTGTTTGCTGCATTTACTGCTGCATTTACTGCTGCATTTGTTGCTGACTTTGCTTTCTTCTCGCGCTCTGCTGCAGTTGGTATTTTTCTTGCCTGATTCCCAAAACAGAACCCGATCAAGAAAGCAGCCTAGGTGAGGCAGGATCGTCGATGACGTGCCAAGGATCTGGAGTAGAAGACGGGCTGGGGACAATGTAGAAAATGGCTAGAAAATGACTAGAAAATAAATACATAGCCCAGACAGGGTCAATAGGCGATGGTCGTGGAAAAAGGACCCTACACGCCACACGGCGAAAACAAGAAAAAAAAACCAACCACTGGCAAACTCTTTGGGAAGAGCAAGAGGATAAAGGGAAAATCCACGACTTACCTCGATCAATGGAAAGAACGACAAAAAGGTGCCCGATCGGAGGGAGAGAGACGGATGACTTCCACTCATTATACGGCTGTTCGTTCTCACCTCACCTTCTAAGACCAGTTCTACGCGAACGAGCAACCGTCGCCTATTTATCTCAGAAATTATTCAGTAGTCTCGAGAGAAAGGGCGAGAGGGGGGAGGGGAGACAAGGAATCGAAAAGTAATGTTTCTCTCCCTACTATCCGACTCCGATGTCAACATTTCTTGGTTGTCCGCGGAAAGCATTAAAATTTTGTGCGTCTCATTGAGCCAGCATCCTTCCAACTAGCACGTATTATTGAACCATGCCGTTAACAGTCATAAACAACGGATTAGGTTGACAGCAGGGGACCTTACGAGCCGGACAACGAGCAAGACCAGGCACTTTTGGCCTGCCTGCACAGGCAGACGCACAAGTCAGCTGGAGGAAAGGGGGTGGGACAGCATTGTTAGATGCCCCAGGATGATGCAGGGTTCGTCCAGCTGGGAGGCACCTGCCAGCACTTGGGCTAAAAAGTTTTACGATTACAGAGGGTCAAGCAGCCTGACGTCCTTGCGAGGACGGGAACGGGTTCCTTCAGCAAAGAGTCCTGTAGGAAAGAGGAGGATGCAAATCACGGCTGGGCTGCCACTCGTCTATACGGTAGCGAATCAGATGCGAGTCTGATCGGCATCTCTCTGTGGACAAGACGATCGAGGTATACTGCGTGGGTCGGAGGATTCTGAAAGAAGGTGATACTCTTATCCATCGGAAGCCGATGGACGGTAGGGAAGACAAGAGATGCGGAGCCGCTGAGATGCACAAGTGGAAAACTGTGTTTGACACACTGGCACGCTTGTTTCTTGAAAGAGAAAAAAGGCGGGCAAGCGCGTAATGATGATAGTGATGGAAAAGAAGGTGCGATATTTTGTCGCCGAAAATAAAGAAAAGTAAACATGAAAAAGAAGGATGCACACAGAAAGCCAATGGGGCGCACATGGTGAGTATTTCTGCCCATTCCTGTAGCCTGCGGCTGTCCGAACAAAACTCATGAGGTTTGCTGCAGCAAAAGAGCAGTTGAAGATGTTTCTCTCGCAAATTGTGCCATCCGTCAAACGGGCAATATAGATGTTGCTGCACCCCGTATTATACATCACGTGATCAAAATTTGACCCCTAAAAAAGCCACTCGATCGCCGCTAGGCTGCGGCAGTCGGTGTGTGATCAAAAAAATGGGCCTACAGATCGGGCGAGGTCTCTGTCGCAGCTAATGGTGCGCGATTCGCATCCGGGTGAGCAGAGGATGGGAATCGGGGCTGCTGGGATTTGTGAACAATGGGATTGCCGAAAGGGGGAAATAGGCAGAGGAAAGAGGAAGAGCGTCGGGAAAGGAAATATATGGAAGAAAAAAGAAAAAGAAAAAAGAAAAAAAGGCAGCCGATCCTTGCTGTCAGACCTGGCTCAGAAATGCCAGCGTTTTACCTCGCAGGAACCATTGCGTTTATTTCATCTGGTGTCTCGGGAGAGGCATTGGTTCGTCTCGCGATGGCTTTTGTACTCGGCGAGAAGAGACAGGACGACAGGGCATCTCGAACGGGCTGTGGTCTGTTGCGTGCCATCAAACTAACGGCTGTAGCATCCGATGAAGAAAAACAGGTGAAAATGGTTGTGCAAGTACGTCATTTCTTTTTAATTTGGACGAGAACCTGAGCGGGCTGGCCACAGCCATTGTTGACAGTCTATATGATGGGCTGACATTAGGTGTGTGATCCGTCACGTGACAATACACGCCTGACCATACTCCAGGCGTTAATGGAGACGCGGTAGACGTGTTTTCACTCTTCTGTCAAGACCATTTTGCTGCGCATCACTAACCTCCGACACAAGCCACCGTCGACGAGCCGCCCTCACACAGCACAATGTCCAACCGCCGAGGACTGCTTGTGCAGCAGCCTGCACGCCGATCCGCAGGCGCGGAGGCTCCTCCTACGGCACTCGTCGTCGTCGGCATCGGTGCCCCTGACGCGTCTCGCTTCCGATGCTGATCTGCCCGCCCACCAACCGCTGGAGCTACCTCTCTCAGACGCCTCGATGCACAAGATTGCCGAGATCTCGAATCGTGCCGGGAGCCTGCGTGTCTACGACACCCACCTCAAAAAATCGGCCGAGCTGCTGCGCGAGGCCGTCGGCAGCATCAACGACACGCTGACCGAACGCAAGCTGCACCTGGAAGCGATGGCCGAACGGCGACAAGAACGGGGGCGTGACGAGCCCGGAACGGCGAGAAGGAGCTGAGCGAGGCGGTGGAGCGGCTGCGGGGAAGCGTCGTGGAGATGACGAGCCTGATAGAAAAGGGCGCGCGCACGACGATTGACCGGCAGATGGAGCTCGAGGACGAGCGGGAAGCGCTGCGGACAATGGCCGAGCGGCTGCATGTGCGGCAGGCAGAAGACCGCCAGCGCCGGCGGAGTACGAGCAGGCGCGGACGGCTGACAGCAGCGGCCGGCGACGCAAACGGAGGCGGACCGACGGCGAGACCAAGCGAGAAAACGGCGGCGAGTCCAATGAGGACGATGACGGAGAGGCGGACGAGGACGCGGCAGCGGATGGCCAGCGCCTACCTGGGCCCGCCCCCGACCAGCGCCGCAGCCTTCTGGCCCGAAGAGCGGGGCGTGCGTGCAGCCGCATACGACCAGCTGAGCGCCCACCAAAAGTACGGCCTCAACAACGACTACATTGCGTTTTTAAACAGGTGTGGCACTACGGCATGTTCCCCGACAACGATGTGCGCTGCCCGAGGCCAGCCACTGGTTTAATGCGGCGGGTGAGCCGTCAAGTATGGCCCCAACCGCGGCGAGGACGTAAAAGAGGGCGGCGCCGGCGCCGGCGGCGACGATTACGACGCAGCGGGCAACGGGGGTCGGCGGGGAGGACGACGATGACGACCTGGTGGTCCAGCGCGAAGTCATCAGCTTCAAGTGTCCGCTGTCGCTCGTCACCATGGTGGACCCCTACCGCAGCAAGGTGTGCAAGCACACATTGAGCGCAGCGCCATCCTCGAGTACCTCCTGGGCGGCCCGGCGTCCCTGAGCAACAAGCCCAAAATGTGTCCGCAGACGGGCTGTGTCCTCGAGTTCATGGCGTCGGACCTGACGCCCGACACGGTCATGCGCCGGCGCATCCAGCGCGCGGCCAGTTGGAGAAGCGGCGCCCACGACGCGGCAGCGACGTCAGACTTGAGGGCGACGCCGAGGAGGACGCGCAAGACGTCGACGAGATGAGCGTCGATGCCAGCCAGAGGCGGACCAAGGCCGAGAGCGTGGCGCGAACCGTGAAGCGGGAGCGTTCCAGCGCTCCCAGTGATGGTGTACTTTTGTGGGCATCGTGGAGTATGAGCATGTACGATCTACTAGCCCCGAAAGCTAATGACGCAATGAGAAAAATGAACAATATTGAAAAGGTGTATACAGATGCGGTGCTCGTCTGAGTGAGGCACTGTTACTCCAATAGTACAGCGAGACCAAATGTGAACAGGGGATGCAATTAGCGCTGAAAGCTCCCCATGCTGCGTGCCGATAAGCCTTGAAAAGGCCAGGCTCCCCCCGCGGCGCCGATAAGCACCACCAAAACTACCTGTAATTTGCTGGAGCTCGTCAACTGATAGCTCCACCCCTGCCACCCTTGCCCACCTGCCCACAATCGCCATTTTCTGGCCTTTCAGCTTCACAGCTCATCCAACGTCCAACAAAAGCTGCCCTTTCTTCTCAACCTTCCCCAACCTCTCCCCTCGAACCCCCTCGACCTCCCTCCGATGGCGCAAGAAGTCCGCATCTGCGTGTGCGGCGACGAGGCACGGGCAAGTCCAGCCTGACGGTCGCTCGTCAAGGACGTCTTCATCACCAACAAGATCCAGGCTGTGCTGCGCAGATCACGATCCACCCAACATTGGCACGCCCGAGAACGTCACGACGACCATTGTGGACCCCGCGGCGCGGCCGCAGGACCGCACCACGCTGCGCAAGGAGATCCGCAAGTGCAACGTCATCCTGCTCGTCTACGCCGACCACTACAGCTACGAACGCGTTGCCCTCTTCTGGATGCCGTACTTTCGCTCCCTGGCGTTAACGTCCCCGTGGTTCTGTGTGCCAACAAGTCGGACCTGGCCGCCACAGGCACGGGCACGGCACAGCACAGCACGACGCCACGCCGCCAGCCGCTCACCCAATGCCAACGTCAGCGGCTCTGGTTCTGCGAGCACGGCCGCCTCGGGCGGCAACAGCCCCGGCAGCGACGACCAGCTCGCCCAGGTGCTCGAGAGAGGAGATGGTGCCCGTGATGCAAGAGTTCCGCGAGATCGACTCGTGCATCGCGCGAGCGCCCGCGAGCACCGCAACGTCAACGAGGTCTTCTTTCTGTGCCAAAAAGCCGTCACCCACCCCATCGCGCCGCTCTTCGACTACAAGGAGGGCAACCTCAAGCCGGCCTGCGTGGCAGCCCTCCGCCGCATCTTTTACCTATGCGACAAGGACCAGGACGGCTATCTCAACGACTGCGAGATGCACGCGTTCCAGGAGACGGCCTTTAACAAGGCGCTGGCGCCCGAGGACCTCGCCAGCATCAAGCTCACCCTGGCCAAGCAGCCCGGGCTGGCTCGTGGCTGGTGGCGGTGGTGTCGGTGTGGATGGCACCCGGCGAGACACGACCACAGGCTCTCTGCGCAACAACAACGGCGGCCCGGCACGTGGCACGTCGTCCACTGCTGCCACGGGCAGCCGGCCTGTCTCGAGCAACGCAGCAGCAGCGCTCTGGGGCGCAACGCCGCGGCCGCAGCGGCGTTCAGCAGCAGCGGCAGCAGACCTTGTGGACCGTGGCATCGACCTGGCAGGCTTTTTGCAGCTCAACCGCATCTACGCGGAAAAGGGCCGCCACGAGACCATCTGGGTCATCCTGCGCAAGTTCCACTACACCGACAGCCTGAGCCTGGCAGACAGCTTCCTGCACCCGCGCTTTGATATCCCCGAGTACTCGTCGGCCGAGCTGAGCCCCGCGGGCTACCGCTTCTTCATGGATCTGTTCTTGCTGTTCGACAAGGACAATGACGGCGGGCTCAACGATGCCGAGCTCGAGGCCCTCTTTGCGCCGACGCCGGGCCTGCCTGCGTCCTGGGTCGAGGCGGCTTTCCCCGCGTCGACTGTGCGCAACGAGGCCGGCCACATTACGCTGCAGGGCTGGCTGGCCCAGTGGAGCATGACTACTTTCCTGGAGCCCAAGACAACGCTCGAGTACCTGGCCTACCTAGGCTTCGAGGCGCCCGGCGCCAAAGGCCCGCTGCCGGACCCACGGCCGCCTTCAAGATCACCAAGCCGCGCAAGCGTCGGCGGCGCGCCGGCCGTGTCGACCGCAACGTCGTCCTGTGCTACATTGTGGGCGCCCCGGCGCCGGCAAGTCCTCGCTGCTAGATGCCTTTTTGGGCCGGCCCTTTGACCCGCTGCACCGCCCGACCATCCGCCCGCGCCGGGCCGTCAACAGCGTCGAGCTCGAGGGCGGCAAGCAGTGCTATCTGATCCTGGAGGAGCTGGGCGAGCTGGAGCCGGCCGTGCTCGAGAACCAGGCCCGGCTCGACGCCTGCGACTTGTTGTGCTTTGCCTACGACTCGTCCGACCCGGACTCGTTTGGCCACATTGTTGACTTGCGCAACCGCAACGGCCACCTGCTCGACGAGCTGCCGGCCGTCTATGTCGCCCTCAAGGCCGACCGCGACAAGACCACACAGCGCAGCGAGCAGCAGCCCGACAGCTACACGTCCGCCCTGCGCATGAGTGCGCCGTTGCACGTCCAGCGCCACCTGGGAGAGCATCAGCGAGCTGTTTGTGTCGCTGGCCGAGGCGGCCACGACGCCCAGCCTGGCGTTCCCCAAGAGCGAGGAGCCCGCCGCCGACCGCACGAGTCTGTACGTGGCCCTCGGCGCCGTGGCTTGTGCCGCCGCCGCCGCCTTCATCATGTACGTTCTCCCCTCTCCCTCCCCCACTTTCTATGTACATATGGCAGTACTTGAGGAGGCTCCCTGGCTGACAAAATAGATGGCGAAGATCGACCAGTCAGCCGTGAGGTGGTCTTGTCTCTCCCACTCCACTTTAGAAAGTCATTCTTCTCTCTCTCTCCCTAATAGCCAAGGCCTTTGTCTCTCATTTGATAATCTCATGATACCCAACTCTTGTATTAAACTCGTCTGTCTTTGCACCTCGAAGCTTCCATGCACTCCCCCTCCCATTTTTCTGTATACTCTAGCACTATAGTTCTTTTAATCATCTGCAAATGAATTTACTAGCTTTCGTTTGATTTTGAACAGTAATACAGAGAGAGTACTGTCCATGTTCTCTCCTCCATGTCGTACTGGGCTTCCCACATGATGTTGCTTCGGCGGATAAACGGCCAGTGAACGCCTGCCAAAAGAACAGCAGCCAACAGCAACCAATGGCGGGCCACTGCCAAAAAAGGAACCAGCAGCTACCCTGGCCCGAGTTTTTGCGGGGATATGACAGGCAGGCGTGGCCAACCAGCGCTGCCTCCTCTGCTCCTTGCCACGCTGTGGGAAGGAGGGGACAGGCTTGGCCCCCAGGGCTAGCGAGCCTAGAGCCAGCCACCCTCGCACCTTCCCCTCTTTGCTGGAGCGCATTTGAACATGGAATCGGCAGGCGCGCTCTGTGAATGGCCCAACTCACCGACTTTTTGTGGGGTAGCAGTGGCCTTTACTCCTCACGCCATGCCCTGCTCAAACCCAGCAAAGCCCCAGCAAAAACCACCAGCATGCTCAACGCAAGAAACCAACCCTGGGAATAATTGCCAGTAACGACGGCGCAGAGAAGGAACGAACGAAACCCCTCCCCAGACAGGCAAGAAGCAACGACAAGCGGAAGGGGCGCTCTTTCCCTTTTCACATCTTGTCAACTTTCCAAACTTACTTCCTTTACCCCTTTTTATTCTCTCTCCAACGTCCTTCATCTTGACTTGTTCTCTCCAAAATATCTCCCATCTCGCCCACCACCACACCTCGTCTAATCAGCAGCGCCTATAGCCGGCGACCTTTCGCGATAGCCGGCCGTGACCGTCCCCTCTTCCCCCAAACAACCGCCTATCAAAGGTCTCATCGTTCAAGAGCGGAGACGTTTCGGTATCGCTTCGACCTGCGAATTAATTGACAACGAATGCGATCGACATCGACGGCCGACACGCTCAGACGTCGAGAACGCCGCACCGAGATCCCGACAGCCTTGCCTTTGTCCGTGTGAGCATCAGACGACTTTGCACACGGACTTTGCGAACCGCCACCGGCCAATCAAGAGTCAAAAAGGCAGAGGACAAATCCAACGACAACCAACGACGAAGAGATAGATCGCTGCAGCCGCAACAGAGGCCCGACAGCAGTCTCTGAGAACCCTGCGGCGCTTCTGGTGTCTTTTGCGAGGTAGCCTGCTGCTGATAACCCTCCCGGCTGCCCGACGAGGCATTTCCCTTGCATCGGCATAGATTCCCGACGCAGCTCCACGAGAGCAACCAAGCCATTTTCAAGCAGACAAGGGCAGCAACCGTTTACTGGACTGCCAGTTACACCGTCGCAGCCATGTTGTACGTTCTATCACTGTCACTGTGCCGTTCGTTGTACCCCTTGTTCCTTGTCGCGTGCTAACGAGGCTCCCCCTCCCCAGCGTCCTTCCGCCTCCGCCTCGGTATCCCACGCAGATGCTGTACAATGGCGCCTACCTCAGCGGGCCAGATGGTCCCATGATCGAGACCAACAACATCCTGACCCACCCGACCGGGCCCGACTGCCAGTTCCTTGTCGGCGAGGGTAGGTTTTGCTGGTCGTTTTGCTGGCCATTGCTTCCTCGACTGCTCTTAGGTAGTGGTTCCATCTGCTAACCGGGTGTTGGCTGACTAGGTCTCTATGTCCTCGAGGAGGACCTTTTGCTCGCTACTCCTCCGCCGCACCCTTCCGAAGCCCCGGTTGTGAACCCAAACCCGCTCGCGACGACTCCTCTGCCTGCCACCGCCGGCACCAAGATCTCCATGATTACGCTGATCGACCCGCCACAGCCGCCAGCCCTGGCCCGTCTGCTATCCGGCGCAACAAGCGGAGGGCCAGCATCACCGACAGCAGATGGCCTTGGATCGTCATCAGCACCCTTTGAGGCGGTTGAGGAGCACCCCGACGGCGAGCTCGCCGGTGCCGCAGGCGCGGGAGGCGACACGGCGCCCGGCCGGCTCAGCTTCAACACCAATAGTGCCATATCGGGTAACAGCGACACGGCCCTCGCTGCCTCTGGTACCAGTGCTGCCATTCTTTCGACCGATACCGCCGGCATCAACAACCCGCTGACGGCCAACAACTTCAACGCAACCAACACGACCGCTGGCGCGCTTGCAAGTTTCGCCGGCATGGGCGGCAACAAGGCCGGCAGCAACAAGCAGCGCAAGCCCAAGAACAACGTGACCAAGAGCAACTCGTCATTCATCTCGCGCGTCATTGTTAACGACAACCTGGCCAAGCGCCTGCAGGAACGCCAGGCCAACGGCATTTTTGTCTTTGCCAACATCAACCGCGCCTTCCAGTGGGTCGACATGTCCTCGGACACGAAAAAGGACTACTACACCAAGATCCTGTTCACCAAGGCGCACTGCCTTTGCCACGACACTAACCAGCTCACCAAGAGCTCGTCGCACATTGACGTCATCATGGGCTTCTCCACGGGTGAGCTCATCTGGTGGGAGCCCTTTTCGCAGCGCTACATGCGCCTCAACAAGAACGGCATCATCCGCGGCACGCCCGTGTCCGACGTGCGCTGGGTGCCTGGTTCCGAGAACCTGTTCATGGCCGCGTTCATGGACGGCTCGCTCGTCGTCTTTGACAAGGAAAAGGAGGACGCCGCGTTTGTCTTTGACGAGGACGAGGCCAACCGCCAGCGCCTGTTCCAACAGCTCCGAGGCGCGCACGCACATTCAAGTCGAGCGCTCGATCCACACCAAGATGCTGAACCAAAAAACCAACCCCTTTCATTCTGGAAGCTGTCCAACCAGCGCATCAACGCTTTTGCATTCTCGCCGCAGCAGAACCTGGTGGCCGTCGTGTCCGAGGACGGCTCGCTGCGCATTATCGACATTTTGCGCGAGGAGCTGCTCGGCCTTCTTCTACTCGTACTACGGCGGCCTCACGTGCGTCTGCTGGTCGCCCGACGGCAAGTACGTGGTGACGGGCGGCCAGGACGACCTGCTGTCGATCTGGCGCGTCGCCGACCAGACACTCGTGGCCGCTGCCAAGGCCATCACTCGTGGGTCACGTCTGTTGCGTTTGACCCGTGGCGTTGCGACGAACGCGTCTACCGCATCGGCAGTGTGGGCGAGGACAGCCGCCTGTGTCTCTGGGATTTCAGTGTCAGCATGTTGATCCGGCCCAAGGCCGCCACGGCCACGAGCAGCTCCAACATTCACGCGGCCACATCTACGGGTGCGGCCGTGGGTCGCGCGCGGTCCTCGACGGTGGGCGAGGGCGGCAGCAGCGAAGACGACACGGACGGCTACGTCACGGTAGACGAGGCCAATGGCGGCGACGAGCGCGTGCATTCCGTGGAGCCGCGGGCACGGACAGCCATTCTGCCACCTATTTGTGTATGTTGCAGCTCTCCTCGTCGCTGTTCTTTTTCTTTTTCTCCCTTCTTTCCCTTCTGCCTTCTTCGGTCACTAACAACAAGCAGTCTCAGGTGGTCGACAAGGACCCTCTGTGCTCGCTCAATTTTACGGAGCGGACCATTGTCATCAGCAGCAAGACAGGTCACATCCGCACATGGGCGCGGCCCACGGACAACGCAGCACAGGCAGCATAGGGAGGCGTGTCGAGCTCTTTTTTGCTTTGAAACGATCAAAAGTATATATGTGCGGGTGATTTTTGTTTTGTATACTTTGGTTTGATGTTTGTCTCTTTCTTTCTTGTTTACTCGTTCGTCGTTTCCTCATCAGGCACCCCAGTCCTTTGTACTGTGCCCTTTGACGCCATCCCACACACCCGTTCTGGATATAGCCACTCATTCTTGTCTCTCCTTAACCTGTACAAATTATGTTGATTATGTCGATTATGTCGATTATGTCGATTCTGTTGCTCATCTTGTCTATTGTTCTTGGCTATTGCTTTGTGTCATTTTGGTTTCTTTCTACACTAATACTACACCATCCCTTGTGTGACTGCTTCATCCCGATCTATGACGAAGATATACTTGCAGCCAGCTCTGCAAGGCTGAAGAGGCTGTCATGTGAGAAATGCCTGCACAATTTGGACGAGATGAAACTGCCTCTACGAAGTAAGATATTGGATTCCACGAAAGGTTCAAAGGCTCCTGCCAATCACATGCAGGAATCAATGGTTGTCTATCTACGGAGTAAGATACTTATATTGTCTTTTTGGTTTGTTGTCTTTCTAGTGTTCTAGACCTCAGCTGTGCGGTGGGAAAAGGCGTGCAGCGCGCGTTCAGTGTTTTTGACGGCACCCGAAACCGGATCGGCAAGGGGGTTCCACGGGCGAGCCACTGCACTATTTCGGCCGGTTCGAGTACTTGCAGCTCGGGCGCCTGAGTTAGACCCAACAGCCGGTACTTGCATGCTTTGTACGGAAAACGGTTTCTAGATCGAGGAACTTGTTGGTCAATGAGCTCAGGACCGTGCTCTATTTTTGAGGGAGGGATCTGAAGGAAAACACAAGAGCTGCAGCTAGGTCCATGGAGAGCCCTCGTCAGTGAGATCATCGATAAACTGGAACGCTTACGCAGCAAAGGAAGAGACGACGCATCCACAGAATTCCTATGATAATCTTACCCGCCTAAGTATGGTATCAACGATTCCCAATGGGCACATTGCCAAGATATCTTCCTCGTTAGAGATTCTCATTGGAGCAAGTCCGAAGCTGCCAAATAATGGATCTCAGCTCAAAACAGACGCAGACACTAAACGGTACAACACGCGGCGGCGAGGCAAAAGATACACCCGCAAAATCATAGCTTTGTAGTCTATCATATACGAGTACAAATACAACAAAAACGGGCCGTTCATGGGTACCTCTATGTTTCCTATCCTCAACAACGCGCCTCAAATAAGCTCACAGCCTTGCTCGTGTGGGTACCGTCGATACCTTGCGGACGACGCAGCACCGCTTTTTCTCCGGTGTCGTTCTAGCACACCAATCGTTGCGAGGTTGCGAGCACGTCTTTTTTGTCTTTGTGCGCCCGAGACAGCCAGAATTCTTTATCTTAGACACACGCCCCCCTGTTCATGTCGAAAACGCATCATGTCCACAATGTGGATACGCGTTCTCTGCTTCTGGGCCCAATATCTTTCCCGCCAGGCGTTGTGGATCTCGTTAATCAACGCATATTTCTTTGGTTGCGTCGTTTCGGTTCCTTTTCTGAGCTTTTGAGATAAAAAAGAAATCCAGAGAGTGGAAGGAAGATACACCACCGCCAGACTCGCGTTTTCTCCCTTGCATGCGTCCAGCGGTCTGCTATCCGTCGTGCGCATCAAAATGGGTATCAAGGTATCCATAGTTCCACTGGTATATGCAGAGCTGTTGGATTGGTTTCAAAGAAATCAAAGAAACGATACACATAATAGACCAGAACACACAAAGAATGGGCCTGGTCCAGCCATTAACCACTCAAGGGAGGCACATGCATAAAGATAACACCATCGCTAGTCTTGTCAGTGCCAGAGGCTACTGGCCAGTCGTGGGTTCATGAGCTCATACCACTGGGCAGAGCAGGCCAAGACGGTATCTGGGTGTGCCCAATGCGCCAAGGGTATCCAGCATGCATTTTTACCTCTTTCGCCATGTCTTTTGATACGAGCATAGTTTCCTACTCTCGTAGGAAGAGCCAGCCATCCCGGTGTATATTAACCGACGTCCCGAGATCCCTCCCTCGGCGAGTTCGCAGGACGCACTCAGCCTTGGAAGCTTATTCAGGCATTCAGGGCCCTTTATCCATCCTTTTTTTGGGACCTGGCCTCCTCTCCTGGCCTGGCCTGGCCTCCATCCTTTTTGGAGGGCCGAGATCCCACTTTTGTTTTCGTTGTACATATCCGTGAGCTTGTTTTCGAGTCAATGCCGGCGCGATGTCGGTGTGTCCACTGCCTCGTCGCCCGCTCTTTGCTCCTTTGACTCGGAGTATCTCTTACACATGTCTTCTCACATACCGAGCGCGTCATCGCCATAACGCCTTGCCAGCGGTGTAGTTCTTACGGTCTTTTTTTTTTTTTTTTTTTTTTTAAGCTCTACACACCCTTCCAAATTTTCCTTCCCCGTGCTTCTTTCGCCACTCGGTGGTCTGTTTTCGTCCCTGCCCACGTTTCGTCGCCAACTACTGTACGAGTCCAAGTACCACAACTACCAGTCGCTCAGCAAGAATACTTACCTATGGTACACGTAGGGAGTATCTTTGCTATTTAGAACAGTACAGGTACCGAGACGGACGACGTAAACGGTAGCCAGGCCCACCGTGACTTCACCTTGGGTCTTATTAGGGCTGGGCTATTCAAACACCGCGGGAGCTATTTTGGACCGAGGAAGCTCTCGCTTCCAACCCGTGATAATCTCGAATGGGAATGCACCATCGTTCTAGAAGAAACCCATTTGGAGTGTAAAAGTGTTTGCCGTCTGTTTCCCCTTTCCGAGGCCAATCCCATCCTTGTGATCAGTCTCTTCAATATCCTGACATCCGTTGTATCTTTCTTCTCGGCCGAGTCAACACTGACTCGTTTTGTTTCTGTGTACTCCGTACTTCTTTAATTGCTTCCGTAAATTGCTTGCACATGCAAGGCGCACACTTTGCGGGCCCGTCCCCGATTAGGTAGAGAAAATAAGAAAAAGAATCTAAACTCACCTTTTCCCAACGAGTCTCGACTGCAATTTTAACATGAAAAAATCTTTGCTTTGCCATCGGAGCTGTCGCGGGCGGTCCATTTTTCTCTGCTTCTCTTCCACGGAGGATCTCGCTCGTCATTTCTTTCGCTGCGATTACTCTGCTCGCCGTTCTTTGCCGTCTATTCTCTCGCGTTAACCCACAGTTCACACCCGCAAATGGAGTAGTGACAGCACATGAGGAAGCAAGCAAATCAGCGAGCAAAAGACCAAAGCACAGGGCCCACATGAAAGAAAAGGAAGGAAAAAAAAGCGAAAAGAATGGCCCAAACATTCTTCCTTATCGCGCCATCCTCTTTCAAGCACGAGCACGCCTCTTGAAAATAAAGTCTAAAAAAAGGGAAAGGGTGGTTTTTGCAGAAGCTCAAAAGCCCTGCGTCGGAATGTTTCGCCGGTTGTCGGAAACAAGGGGGCCATAACGCCTATGAGCTGTCAGAAAATTTTGAGAGCGAAATAAACCGAGTGAAGAATGACAGATATGGTGGCAAGTTTTAGGGAGAGGGTATTTTATAGCTCCTGGCTCTGGTAAATACAATCGTCAGCAAACAATTGCTGCCCAGCCAGATAAAGTAAAGGGACGTCGGACACAGGATACGCTGAAAGAAGCAGCACCTTTCTTCGCTGGGCGTGCCATAAGATACCTTTCTCTCTATTGTCCGGCATATTGTCCGGAAAAGCCGCTGATGCCGGTGGGAAAGGCACTGCAACACAACCTTTGGCAAGGAAGGCGCGATGGTGGTTGTGCTTGGGGCATGAATCGGCGGTGCAGTCAATCAGGTGTTGGCGGTCACGGAGAAGAAAATAGAGATTGTTTCCCCCCCGGGTAATTGGGACTGCCTGACTGCCTGGACTGCTTGATGGATGCATCCCCAATGCAAAAAAGCAAAGCGGCGGCCAGTGCCTTGACAGTGCCGCTTGGCCCCGGAACGGGCGCCCTTGTGTAAGGCCACTTTAGGAAGGAGGGGCTGTACACCCTTTTTGGTTGACAAAACCCGTCCACGCCATCGTGTTCATGTGACCGCCTTCTTTCGAGAGAAAGGAGGGGGAAAGAGAGGGGGTCTCGTCAATATAAAACCCTGGTCACAAAATAGTAAGATTATATGTTGTTTTAATGGTGACTTTTAGCGGTTTGTTATTACGGACAACAGAAAACGTATCCAAATAAAGCAAAGAGCCACCGTTCATGGCCTTCGATGTCGGCCAGGAGGCTGTCATCTGTCCTTCCAACGGATACTGAATAGACGTCGTCTGCTCGGCTGTGCGTCGCGCGCACTCGCCCGGATTGTTGGATACAGAGTAAGAGATCTGATTCGCGTCCACGTACGGGAACCTCTGTGCCGGTGTTCATTTGTTAGTGTTGTTGTCTGTCCCCCACTCACAACTTCTTTTCGGGTCAGAGACTGTCGACAAATAAAGAAGGAAATAGTGAAAAGGAGTGAGCAACGCCAGGATCTGCTTCCCTTGCTGTTGTTGATCTACCACCCTTGCGCCAGTTAACGCTGTGTTTTCATCGTTACATATGGGGGCTCCTTTTCCTTTTTCTCTCCATCTTCCAACCCCTCCCCTCTCTGTTTCTTCCGCTATATTTTCTTACAGATTTCGCCCAGCTGAGAGAGGGCGGTATTTTCCCATTACGTTGGGATGATGCAGGAATTCGCAGAAATGGGCCCCGGCCAAAGCGTTTGAGGGGGCTTGCATCGTTATGGTCTCGAAGCTAATTAATTTTCTGCTCTCACTTGCAATCGGACTTATTTTCTGGCCTCTCTTGCCACTCGACTTTATTTCACGCACACCCTCAGGCTCGCTCATAGGGCCAGCTGTGAAGTCCAGAACGCTAGCGCTTCCCAGTGGCCAGTTGAACGCGGAGGGTCACAAGTGAGGATGGCAGGTCTCATTCTGACGTTGACCCGACTGTGCAGCCTGGCTCGGTATCTCTGTTGTCATGCTCAACTTGCATATGGTGACGACGGAAGAGTAGACAATCAGAAGCTTTCTTTTCTGCTTTTTTTGTTGCCGCATTTTCGCTCTTAATTCGAGCAGCGGCTGCATCCTCGGCATTATGAATAAGCAAGGCTCGCGTATGTACATTCCGCTTCATTTTTACTAGCTAGGGTACAATCTCGCTGCTTTTTTAGCGTACGGTCTTTGAACCCGGCGGCGTCGGGATCCGTGTCGAGGTTGCCTAGGCCAGCCGCGGTATTCAAAGGCGAAAGCGCTGGAGGCGCTGTCTCAGCCTTCCGCCTTCCTCCTGCCAGCTTCTGGCTAGCTTATTCTTGTGCCGGTTTCCAGGTGTCGTGCCTTCTGTCACTTTTCTTTTCTTTTCGTTTGTGGTAGGAACGCACCGGCGCACTGCATGCAACAGACCACCGTGCCATACCGTCGAACCGCTCCTCAGCCCACCTAATTTCTCGTCTTATGCTGATGGCGGGGATTGCCGTCGGTTTGCCGTCTTATTTCATGATCCCAGGGTCACCGGGCATTCTTTTTTACTCCGGCCACGGCTTTGACGTCGGCAGCAGCTGGAAAACGGAGAAAGCGACAAAGCGACAAAGCGACAAAGCGACAAAAAGAGGAAAGAACAAACAGAGCATGACATGTACGACGTAAGATACTGCTATCACAGGGAAAAGAGCGTTCCGCTGGCGTCCCCCCACGCCGTTTCCCTTGCTCCTAGTTTTTGCGCTTATCTCAGCAAAACGGAGGCCCATCCAGTTTCCTTTGCTCCCTATTCACGGAGCAAAACCACCACAGCTCCGTGAGCCGCAATGCCCTATCACTATTTGAGCAGCTCCGAAAAAGAGAGGCAGAAGAGAGAGAGAGGAGAGAGGCCTGCGTGTGGCACGCCCGCCATCCCCGCCAATAGGCGGCCAGTCCGCAACTGGCCCGGGGCTGTATCTGACGCTGATTATGGCCTCTGTCACAAAGAGAGTCAGTGCTCCTTCAGGGCAGTTTCGTCGGCCGCGATTCCTAGGCAATTGCCCTAGCGCGCTGGGTGGGGTGGCCTGTCCTCACGATACGCAACGACAAGAACAAGGAAAGAAAGACCGAGTTTGCAACACGCCCCCCGTGCCTTCCCAAAACTCACTTCGGCCGCCGCGCCTAGACCCGATGGAGGGGTGGTGTGAGGTAAACGAGAAACAGGGCTAGGGAATCGAACAGCGAAGTTTTCCCATCAACATATCCAGCCTCCAGTTGGTGACAGACGAGCCGTACCCCCACTCATACGCGAGGGTGCTCTTCCAGCCCCTGCGCCGCTTTCGCAGCCTTCAAACCCAAGTGTTCATACACGAATACCCGTACATCTGGAAGCCAGCACATCGCTCTTTCCTGACAACGAAACCTCTGCAAACACGACAGGCTGACGTCTTGGCAAGCCCCGACGTTTCTTACGAGCACAACGTACCTCTACCGAGCGCACTTTGCCAGTGATTCGTATCCTTCGTGCTGTGCTACTACCGTGCTGTCATATTGCGTCCATCTCGTCTGGTCCGCTGCTCAGCACTAGCAGGCGAGGGATGAGAAACGACACAGTTGGCGATGCTTGTGATAACCAGGGCCAGGGCGTTTGTTCATGTTGCGTCGTGTCTGGCCTGGCCAGGCCTGGCTGTCTGGGAATAAACAGGGGCAGCGCAGGGCGGAAGAGATAAAAAGAAAGGGTCAAAGAGAAAAGGGCATGAAAGAGTAAAATAAAGAATGCACGAGGCGCCTGTCACAATAGCCTCTGCGCCTTCCTGCCGGTTTCCTTACACGCCCCCCTCCTTCCGCACCAGGCATGGGGTACTATCTATCGTATCGTGCAGGCGCAGACCAAAGGCTTTACGGTAGATAAAATGATAAAAAGAAAAAGAAAAAAAGGGAAGGAACAGGAATTGGCTGGTGTCGTGCTTGTCACTGACCCATTGCGAAAAATTCTGGAACAAAGAAGAGCGAGGCGCGCATGCACGCTGCTTCTGGCGTTGACCCTGACTCCCACGATTTTACTTAGACCTCTTCATCCCCATATACTCGG
This sequence comes from Sporothrix curviconia, assembly GCA_016097085.2. NCBI lineage: Eukaryota > Fungi > Ascomycota > Sordariomycetes > Ophiostomatales > Ophiostomataceae > Sporothrix > Sporothrix curviconia. The sequence continues at coordinate 136,028 of JADMNF010000050.1, forward strand.
ATTCTCGGTCTTTTCTGATGTTCTGTGTCTTTTCTTTCCTTCCTTTCCTCTCCTTCCTCTCTTTCCTCGTCTGTAGATCGACGTACTTCTGACGCTCCGTGGTTCCTGCCTGTCGTTGACAGCTCTTCCCTCTTCTCCTGTGCTTCTCGCCTTAGCCTCGTCACACGCAGGCGCTCTTTCCCCCTCTGCCTACTACGACCTTGCACGTCTGCTGTTGTCTCTTTCCCAAGCCTCTTTCCAACTCGGAACGCATCACGCAACCCACAACCCGCAGCCTGCAACACGCGCTCGCCTCTTGCCAGCAACCCGGACTGCTCCTACCAGATTTGCTATTTTAGCTTTATTTGCTTACCCTCGGTGCGCAACGAGGGAACACCTGGGCACCACCGTCAATCTAATTGTCGCTGTCCGATCTGGCATGTGCCTGGGCCCGCGCCTGCTGCCCTGCGACCCTCCAACAAACACACACTGGGGGACGTTCTTTCCCTCGCAGCGGAAAGAATCAGTATATTAGTACAAGAGTATCCGCCCTTGCTCACTTCTTCGCTTCTTCGCCCTCCAAACTTCTCCCAGTCTTGTTTGCAATTTAGTTTGCCCTGCGGTGCCGCCATTCGACGAGATACCAAGACATACCAACCACCACTTTCGCCTCCGCTAAAGAACTCTACTCCCGGCGACTTTTGCCCCCTGAAACCAACACCCAACAGGTCCATCGCCGGTGGCCGTTCCCGCTCCGCCCCTGTGACGCCAGTTCTCTGAAAGCTTTTTTTTTTTTTGCAAGTCCTCTCAAGCGTCATCATTTGCCCGCCTCGATCCAACGAATGTGCGATACAAGCCATACATCTCGCAGGCTGCCCCTAGCGGTCTCTCAATCGACACGCACGCAATCTGTGTAGCACCCCGTCCTGACAGCGCCTTGCGTGCTGTTGCCCCTGGCCCCTCTATTTCGATCGCCTTCTCCGAAAGCCGGCCGCGTTTTATATACTCTGTACATAGGCACTGCGAATACTGCGAGCGACCCCAATTCGTCTTTCCTTTTCGACCTTTTTCTCCTGGATCTGTTCCTCCAGTTTTGTGACGCATTCTTGCTTCATTTTTGACGCATTTTTGCTTCGCTCCTCCTAAATTCTCCTAAATTCTCCTTTCCTTTCTTCTCCTCGTTTGGGCAGCTTCACCACTGCCTAGACATCCCAGGGAGAGGCACACATCTCCAGAGCAATGCCCTTCAATCCATTTACATCAGTGACTGGGCGCAATGCTCTCACACTCTTTGACATTCGGTAAGTTGTGGACCCCAAAGAAACAAAGAAAGGCAGCAATCGACGGGGAGACGGGAGATAGTGCATGTGCTAACCTACCTGCCTCGCATCACAGCCTCGAAAATGACTTTATTGTGTTCCGCGGCAACGAGCACGAGGCCAGCGGCCAGCTGCTCAAAGGCGTCCTCGCCATCTGCGTCCCGTCCGCCATCAAGATCGAGGACATCCACTTGCGCTTAACAGGCACCCAGCACCTTGCCTGGACCGACCCCAAAGTCACCCCCTCCGGCCTCACATCCACCAAGGTCGACCGCTCACACAACATCCTCAACCACCAATGGCCACCATTCTGGGGCACGCCCGGCAAGAGTGCCGTGCTTGAGAAGGGCAACTACGAATTTCCGTTCGAGCTTATGTTGCCCGGCGATACTTGCGAGAGCGTCGAGGGCCTGCACGAGGCCAGCATCACCTACAAGCTCAAGGCTACCATCGCCGCGGCAAGCTAGCCTACGACCTGCACGCCTACAAGCACGTACGTATTGTCCGCACCCTCGAGTCATCTGCCCTCGAGTTCCTGCATGCCATGAGCGTCGAGAACATCTGCCCAACAAGGTCGAGTACTCGATTGTTGTACCGCAAAAGGCCGTCGTCTTTGGCAGCTACATCCCGCTCGAGTCTCGCTTCACTCCATTACTAAAGGGCCTCGAGCTCGGCGACATCACCATCAAGCTCATTGAGATCCACGACTTTGTCTCGACACCCCATCGGGCAGCAGCAACTTCAACCTGGCCATGCGCGAGTTCAAGCACGAGCGTACCGTCCAAAGCTGGACCATTGGCGTGAACGCGAGGAGCACTGGCAGAGATGATTGAGGACACCGGCCAGGAGGGCTGGGTCGTCAACTCGTCTCCCTCGACCTGCCTCGCAAGCTGGGCAAGTGTGTCCAGGATGTCAACGTGCACGGCATCAAGGTCCGCCACAAGCTCAAAGATGGTTTGTGGCCCTCAAGAACCCCGACGGCCACGTCTCGGAGCTGCGTGCCACGCTCCCCTCACCATCTTCATCTCTCCCACATCCCTCTCGACGAGCAGGGCAACCTGACCGCCCCGAGCGGTCCTGCCAGCAACAGCACGGGCGGCCTGAGCACCATTTGCGCCTCCGGGCTACGGCGAGCACATTCTGGACCAGCTCTATGACGAGGTGGACATCCACAATTTACAGACCCCTGCACCCATGTCCGCCGTGCACGAGTCCCATCTACGGCCTGTCGCGCGCCGGCTCCAGCGAGAACCTGGCGTCGATGAACGCTTGCTAGTGTCCCCGTGCACCCAGCCGCCCTCACTTCGCGGCTGCAGGATGTGTCGGCGCGCGAACTGGCCATGCGCCGCACCGCAGCTCGACCGTACTCACGCCCCCTGGTTCGTCTTCGGAAATGACTACGCCTTCACCCATATGCACCTCCCGCACTCGTTCATGCACCGGTCTGGCTCGCACGCCAACGACGTCGCGGCAGCGCCAGCGCTGGCGCTGCCAGCGGCACACACAGCCACCCCCACTCGGAAGCCGCATCAAGACGCAATAGTGGCGAGTCGCGCCACAGTGAGGGTAACACCAGCGGACCATAGCGGCGAGCACAGCGAGCCCGAGGTCGACATGCAGGAGCTTGCAAGGTCCCGTCGTACGCCACGGCCATCAAGAGCTCGCGCGTCGCACTCATCCGGGGCGGTGACGACTACTCCCAGCTGCCCGACTACCGCACGGCTGCGTCGCGTCCCAACGTGTCCAGAACATCGTCCTCGGCGTCTTCTGTCCAACATGTCCACCGGCACTGTAGCTGGCGGCGGTGCTCTGACAGCGAGCCGCTGTCGCTCATCGCCGAGGCACCACAGGAGAACGCAGCCGCAAACGAAGATGAGGTGATGAGCGCTCCCGCGAGCCGCCAGACCAGCAACGGCAACGGCAGCGCCAGCGACAGCAATAACGATGTCTCTGGCATCCAGCGCCCGCAGCGTATGCACCACCGCAGCCGCACGGCCGCTTCCTACCCGACTCGAGCAGCAGCAGCATCAGCAGCGGTGGCAGCGGCGGCAGCGGCAGCGGCAACCGTCGCCGGCCGCTGTCGAGCAGCGTGTCTTTCCTCCATGCGCGACACACTTCCCCGCCAAACGGCGATAATGACGAGCGCGGTTGGCTGCACTTGTTGCAGGCGCGCGGCCCGCGTCGCCACCTAAGCACTCTTGTCTTTCTTTACACTCGTTCTTCTTACATCTCATTATTTCCTAATCACTTTTATTCTTCATGGGCGGGCGTGACACAGAAGCCCCTCAAAGCCGACTGCCCCGTCCGGTGGGCAGCGATACGAAATGGATTCTTTTAAGGCGTTTGGTCTTTTCTGTTTTCGGTGTTTTGCTTTTTATTGCCTCTCTTCTTTTCTCTCTATGATCTATAGACTTTGGGTCATTGTTGGTTTGTTCGGCTTTTCTTGGACTTTGCATCGGGGCGTTATCTGATTTATGTTCATTTTTTTCATGATGCTGGGAACACAGCCTTTTATGGATTGCTTTGTTTTATCTCTCCACAAGCAGTGCTCCCTATATATTCATAGTATATATATTATACCCTTTGAAATTCAACAAAGATATTTGTCCAAACATATACTTTTGATTTTATCCTTTTATCTGCTTGTGCAACGTATGCACCTGTGTACAGGGCATGTCCCCATCGCAGACACATGGGACATCTCAGCTTGCACGTCACTCCGTTCCTAGTCTCGTCGACGCCCAACGAGACACACTCTCTGTTCAACAAAAGGGGGGGGGAGGAGAAGCAACGGCCACACCCACCATGGTCAGCTGGCTGCACTCTCCGTCTGCAGAAAATCGCCGATCTACTGGCGTTTCTAGTCCGGCCTCTGGTTTATCGCTCTCTGCTCTCCTTTACCATATCTGTTTTGCTGTTCGTGCGTGCGAGATGTGCCTCACAGTGCCAGCATGTTTTCTCTCTTTCTCTTTTCTTCTCTTTTTCTTCTTCTTTCTACCGCCTTTCCCTTCGTTTTACTTACAAGGACCCCCGTTTCCACGGTTGCTGCGCACTTCTCCAGGCGGTGAAGGATAGGATAGGAACCGCCCTCTCGAAGCTTGTTTCGGACTGGGCGACACTTGGGCCAAACCCGTCCGGGCTAGTGGAATGCGTTGGACAACCAGGCGAGCGCAAAAGTACGCTACTTTCAGCTGGCGAAGGGTCTGACTGTGACATCGTGAGAGTGACTACTGTGCCGGTTGTCGTCTGCAGGGAGAGAGTATCTCTCAGTTTGCAAACTAACTTTGACAATCCAAAAGGGTCCTCTGGCAAAAAATACAGTGGCGAAAGAAAAAGGTGGAAAGAAAAGAAAAGAAAGAAAGGAAAGAAAGAAAAGAAATCGATCAAGGGTCCAACTCCACAATGCGGATTTTCAGGGATCATTTCCTTTCTTTTAGGTTTGGTGTTCATCTCTTGTCCTTATCTTTTGTGCAGGGCCCATGAAGATGTGTACTGAGTACATGTACGCCTTTTTATCATTGTTTTCTCACGGCCTCTTTTTCGGCATGCATGCGTTCCGAGCGCCTCTCCCGTCATGGTGACAGGCTGATGCGGAAGAAGTGGGCGGGCAGCAATGGTTCCTTCTCCTGTCAAAGGACTTTCGGCCCAGCGCTCCATGCGGGATTGTCACCGGCTGACGTCATTGGCGCTTTCTGTTCTTCCCCCCCATTCCACTGTCCCTTCGTACACCTGCACTACGTGGTCTCTGAGGTCGTCTCATCCTTATGGTCTCGAGACTCACGCTCGCCGATTTTACCTGTAGCTGTTCCACAGACGGTCTGCGGTGGAGTCTGGCCTAGACCCTGCTCGGATTTCTTGCCTCTCTGCCTCTTTTCCCTGCATCGCATCATTTTCCTTTTTGTCATGTCGATCGTTGTTTCCTATATAGGCGCGACGAGTCCCCTCCTCCTTCCTCCACTCGTTGCGTCGCTCTTTCCGTTGTTTCCATATTTTTCTTCTGCCGAAGCCCCTATTTTTGCTGTTTCGTCAAACGTATCCTTTCTCTTCTACACTATCTTTTTGTCGTCTGTTTTTTGGCTTCACTCTTGTACGGAGCACTCAATGCTCCCCCCAACAACGACCGATCTTCACTTTCCCACTAATTTCGCCTCCTGTCCCTGGATCGTCCGCCATTTGCAAGTCCAGGCCTGAACGGCGTCACCCACTACTGTACGTTGGCTGTCAAACTCTACCTTTAGCACCTGTTGCCGTATTCCTCGCCTATTCCTCGACTTTTCTTTTGTCTTTTTGTCTCTGTGTCTTTGTGTCTTTGTGCCCTGTCATTCTCAGGCCACTTTGCTCAACGGCATTCGTGGTCTCGCCCTTTCAATGCAACGCTAGGCCAGTGCCCGGTGAGCTTGAGACGGAAACAGTTCGACGGTTGTCGGCCCCCAGTCTCTTGGGTCTTTTTATTCTTGGGCCTTTTCAGGGATGTTTATCGTCGCAGTTAACCGGCACTGGCAGCGCCCGGGCGCTTCCCGCTGATCCGTTTTGGCGTTCACCACGCCTGTGACATTCAGGACTTATTTCCTCATTCTTCTCCACTCGCCCACAGTCGCACACGTCGTCTCATTTAAACCGCTCGTCATTGTTGTTGGGCAAAGGCGTCGGGACCCCGCTTCATTCAGCTGAAGCAGGCCAGACCTCTTTTCAACTCCGATAATTATCCTGGCCTCCTGGCATTCGCCCTCTCGTTGTTTTCCGTGTTCTTATTTTCTTACGGCCGCGTTTTATGTCGTGTCTATTTTACTCTGTTTTTTTTCTCGAGAAATTTGCGTTCTAATTCCCTTGCCAGAAGCAAAACTACAAAGACTCAAGCCTCGACACTTCCAGCATTGACAGCTGCAGACAACCGCTGTCGCCGATCTGTGTGACCTAGATACCTCTCCCTCTCTCCCGAGACACCGGATCCTTACAATCTAGACCGCCATGGCGTCAGTGAAGCAGGATCTGCCGCTTCGCCAAGGCACTGGCCTGACATCTGTCACAAGCAACGATGAGGCCGTTCCCGATGCGGACCCGACCAGCGTACGAAGAAGAAAAAAAAACAGGCCCCCCTCTGCTCTCTCCGTGTTTGGTCACGGAGGTTCCGGGCAGCCAGAAACCGTCCTGTTGCCCGTATACTGGACACCCGCCTTTTCTACCTTTTCTAGACCGCTGGTCTTCTGGCGAGCGCATCCAGGCATGGAAGCACGTTTGCGGCAATCTCGAGGACTACATTGGTGCTGTCGAGAAGCTGCACAAGGAGCAGGCAAAGGAGTACGAGAAGGTCCTCAAGGTATGTTTCCAGGAGCTTCATTTTGGCCGCGCCTTTCTTTCTGTTCTTGAAGCAGATAGAACAAGCATGTTTTCTCACACGCCTTGCACCACATATAGACCATCTCCAAGCCCCTGCGCGAGGGTCAGCACTTTGACACCCAGCTCGGCGGTGTCACCGGCTTCTTCGACAACATGCGCGCCAACACCCAGGCGCTGATCAACACCAATCTAGAGACCGAAAAGAACCTCAAGGGCTCTGTCCTGCCCATGCTCGACCGCCTGCACAAGGAGATCAAGAAACAAGGCAAAAGAGCTGGCATCGGGTGCTGAGAAGGGTGCCAAGGAGGTCGAGAAGGCCCGTCAAACCACCCAGAAGCATATCGAGATGCTGGGCCAGAACACGGCTGCCTTTGAGGCCACCGGTGGCAAGCTTGAGTCCCACCAGGACCCCTACGTTATCAACCGCGGTGTCCTGCACCGCCTGAACAAGCAGGTTGCCGAGGAGAACAACCACCGTAACGACCTGATCTCCGTCCAGGCAAACTTTGAGACCTTTGAGGCTCACGTCGTCGAGGTCCTGCAGCAGGCCATGGAGGCTTTCAACATGTTTGCTGGCGGCCAGGCGCAGCGTGTCAGCGCTCTGTACGGCGACATGTTGACCTGTGTACAGGGCATCCGCCGGATTCCGAGTGGAAGAGCTTCACGAACCGCTTCAGCGACATTCTCGTGAACCCCAGCGACCCTCCTCGCACAGTCGAGTCCATTTCCTTCCCGAACCAGGACCACCAGAGCACACACGCTGTTATTGAGGGCAGCCTCGAGCGCAAGAGTCGCAACAAGCTTAGCTTCGGCACCAGCACGGGCTACTATGTTGTGAACGGCCGTCTCGCTTCCTGCACGAGTTCAAGGATTCGGATAACATCCGGAAAGATCCCGTGCCCGAGCTCAGCATCTACCTGCCGGAGGCTACAATTTGGCTCGGTCAGCGGCGACAGTTTTAGCGTCAAGGGCAAGGACGCCGGGCAAGTCCATGGGCAGCCCGGCTGGCCGGTTCCTCGGAGGCTCCACTTCAAGGCACACAGCCCTGCCGACGCCGAGAAGTGGTACTACATCATGCTCGATGTTGCCGGTTCTGGCCAGAAAGCGCATGCCGAGAGCCACACCACGCCACGTCTCCCATCGTTACGTCGCCCGCTAGCAGCACCAAGTTCAACGAGCTCGCGTCGCCCACCTCTCCCGCCACACCGCTGTCCCCTGTGCCTGCGGCAGCTGCGTCTGTGCCGGCCCCAACGGCCGCCGCCGTCTCCGCTTCCTCGTCGCCTGCCTCGGCGTCTCCCGTAGTCACCTCTCTTGTGACCGCCGGCTCGGCCGCGGCCGTGGGCTTCTTCGCCAGACACCAAGACACCGGCAGTCGCACAGGAGGCTGGCGTCACGGCTGCAGCAAGTGCAGAAGCACCAGTCCAGGCCAAGACGGAGGTCTAGGAAAGCCTCGTCTCGTAACTCGTCGCCTCCTTTGCACCTGTCGGCCGCGGAGATGGAAGAGTACTTGTCAGCAAAGGTGTGGCGATGCGAATGAAGGAGAAAGACGCCCACCGCCCCGACCCCCCACCCCGAAAAAAAAGAGAAGAAAAAGAAAACGAGGCAAGCCAGAACGAGGCGAAGAGACTAAGAGGTGGCGTCAGGATGGGCCGCGTTGTGGATGTCAGTTATCACTCCGGTGCTATGGCCAGAGTGCTGCTTTGTTTGCCTGCGTGGGATTGACACTCGGGTGGACTCGGCGGTGCGGCGAGAGAGCAATTTTAATCACTCGTCTGCCTCGGGCACAGGGTACATGGCACAGGCGGATGGCCAGCGTATACCGATCACCTCCAAGAGTAACGCATCCATCTTCTGCAGGAGACAAAAAAGCGAGGCTGTCCAAAGTGGCTCGGGATGGTAGATTGTTGAACGCCCAGTCCAAGGTGCAGAAGGAGATATTTCCCATCCAGCTCTCGACATTTTTTTTCTTTCCTCCCTACTGCCTGTTCTTCTCTTGTTATGTTTTGATGTCTTTGTTTTTTTGAATATTTTCCCCAACTTTATTATTCCTTAATATTTATGCCATGCAACTATTTCATCAATGTAAACCGCGCATCTTATTTGATCAACCCCCGACTTCGCATCTATCATCTCAGCCTTGCAGTTCGCCTCACGTGTCAATTGTTCGGCTCTTTCGAATATCGACAATGGAAATTTTGCCAACGGTCCTTTTATATCTTGTTTTAGCGGACGCGTTTCGCTTGTGTTTTATGACTGCAATGTTTTCTTTCAAACCCCATTCCAAGTCTGCCTCGTCTCGCCCGACTGACCGGCATATGCAAAGCAACTTACCATTGGATGCCTTGTTTTATGCTCCAACAGCATGGAGTACAAACAACGCAGTGCACATGAAAATACAAAGTCAACGTTTCAAATATTACCTTGTCGCCTTGGCTGATTCCATTCAATTAAAGGTGTAAAAAAAGAAGCCAACGAGCCTTCTTTCCTTGTTGCTCCTCTTTTGGGATTCTTCAACACCTTGACAAGAGCTCTCACGACTTCTTTTTTTCTTGACCGCCATTCCCGGTACCAATTTGCTTTCACTGATTTCATTGATTTCCTTGATTCCCTTGTACTACACCGCCAGATGGCAATGTTTTTGTTTTTCTGCCCGACATAAATCAGCATATGTCTAGAGGAGCTCTTTTCGTTTTGTTTGGTTTTTTTAAGAAAAGAAGAAGAACGGATGAACTCCAATTCTATTTCAAAGTAGCACATTCATGATATCCAGGGGACACATGGCAAAAAGGGACAGGGATCGTCAAAGGTGCTGGATTTGGTCCGTACTCCTTGAAATTAATCTTCAGTCTTGTACTCTTGCTTTTCCTTTCACCACATCCTAGGAAATGCCCTTTTGCCTCACCGCCTTATAGATGTACATGCTCCGAGTGGTAGCAAAAGAACCAAAGTCCAGAATATTGATGACATTGGGCATGAATGAGCGTCTGCATAGCAACACACTCTTTTCTGAAAAGGCGGTGAGGAATAGGGAATCAAGGCATTGTGAGAAATGTAGAGCAGCACGTCAAGTCCTTTGCGAGACGGCTAGGACGAGTTGCAGACCGGTCAGCATTGGGTTTCAGATGACTGGAAATAGAAGTCCAACATGAGAACCAGAGTAGAGACCAACACTATGCCGGTCAGGAAAAAAGAGACCTAGCGCTGCGCCTCGGAGCATGTTGTCCTTTGATATCTTTTGTTGTCTTTTCTTTTTTGCTTTTGTAACCCAGAAAATGATGAGAAGAAGAGGAAGAAGAAAGAAAAAAGGGAGGAAACGGAGACAAACAAACACATTGTTGTGGAAAAGTGACGCGTTGCACAGATCTAGCGTACACAACAATAACGAGGCAGATATTCATGCGGGGCGGGGACGAGTTCTCCAGCCTTTGTCCGCCATTGTCACAGAACCATTATTCTAACTGCTGATTTTCTTGAGAGTTCGTTTCCACGTGTCTGGAGAAAGGAGCTGTAAAAAAGTGCAAGTCCAGGCCGGATGGGCGGACAATTAGACGCATTGGCAGCAATGAAAGTCTGCTGCGATGAAACCTGAGGATGGGTAAAGTGTCAGATATCTTCGAGGGCTGCTAGTCAAGAGATAAAGGAGAACCCAGCCACATCGAAGGAAAGACGAAAGCATCTGCAGGGAAGCCTGACGAGTGAATGTCGGCTGGCAGGTTTTTCGTCCCGCCTCTGCATCGGGTAGTGACAACGGGTTAGTAGAAGGATGCTTCCCCATGTCGAGCAGAAGCTGAATGAACTGTTGGTGGGAATAGCTGATGGCACAGGGCCCAGGGCTTGGTCGTATGGACGACGCATGTGCGTCAAGTCGTTATTTTCTCTTCGAATCCCGACGGCCATTTGTTGGTTGGTGACTTTGCCTATCGTATCCCAGAAAGCCGCGTTTTCCGTGACATATGTATGGACTGAGAGCCTCGTGCGCCATCATTGGACGATTTGGCCAAAAACGCAAGCCCTCCTGCATCCATCCCCCTTGCGCCCCCTCTCTGCTCCGCAAGCTGAAAGCAAGGGTTCTGTTTCTCAACGAAGAAGGCATAGCCCCAGCGGCTATGGCGCACGGAGCCGAAGAACAAAACAACACTGTTGGTGACAAGGCTAGGATGCAATGCACACATGTACTGAGTATGGAAAGATGTGGGCCTGGAGTACAGAGCAAGGTCGGAACATAGAGTATGGAGCACAGAATAGTAGCTCTAGAACCTTGGGCCTCATATTTTCTTGTTTCTCGAGTGATTGTATGGAACAGCCATGGACACGGCACACGAGGGTCGGGCAGGCCGAATTAGACGAGGCGGTCAGGGCATCGAGTAGACATTGGGCCCGAAAACTAAATGGATCATGAAGACGAAAAAGAGGGTGTGAAGGAAAAGACGGAGCAGGGGCTAGCAAGCGACGAGAAAGGGGAGAGGAGAAAAAAGAAAATAAACACGGAAAAGCAAGATTGTCAAATGCGGGAAGGGAATGTGCGGAATATGCCACAGAGGCCGGATACAATAGAAACAACTAGAGATAGAAACGGGCGCAAAGGAAAGAAAAGAAAAGAAGACGAAAGAGCAATAATCCAAGAACGGACCAAGGCGATGTAGGAAGTAAGAAGTAAGCGCGTTATTGCGACACAACATGGCTGCGACTTGAGGCCGGTTGTTCGATGTGCGGACCAGCGAACCAGAATAAGGCGTCGAGCCCCACGCCTGGCTGCAACGATCGAGTCCTCGCCCAGCTCAGAGAACAAAACTGTCAGTAGCCGTCTATTTCGTCCTCCGCATCGATCCGAACCAAAGGCTTTGCACGGGAGACCAGGGGGGCCCAGAATGTGGCCTTGGGCGCCCAAGAGCGCACTTTGGGGGAGGCAAAATGCCAGCAGGCCTTTGCTAGGAGGGGACCGGCCCGCTACTGATTTGCTCAAATTAGAGAACGCAAAACGAGAATGAAACAGCGACCATGCAGCGACCATGCAGCGACCATGCAGCGAGGGGTGTATCGAGAGAAAGAGAGAAAGACAGAAAAGGCGGTGAACGATGTGTCGTGCATGTACTCACCTCGTTTACTTTCTTTCTCTCTATCGACGCAGCGGCTCCCGATGCCATTGGCCGCCTCGTTCTGTTTTAATTTAATTATTTTTGTTCTCAGCCAGACCCAAGGGACGGCCGGGCGTGGTTCCAGGACCAGAGTAAGGCCCAGCGACAAGAGACGGAAACAAGAGGCTCAAAAGACGGGCTGTCTTTGGCTGGATAGTGCCGAAGGGCAAGGAAGAGGAGAGGGGGGTGGACGACGTAGCAGGCGTCAGGAGGCGCCCGGATGCCAGACCGCCAAAGAGCTGCAAGCCATTCCGCATGCCACAACTGCTCCCCTTTTCTGTTTTTCTGTCGCCTTTGCGTCAGCCGCAGGCAATCTCGACAGGAACAGGCGTCGGACAGGCGCACAGAATTGGGGTTTTGAGTGGACTAGAGGCGGGTTCGCCGCAGCTCGTTTCCCCTGAATCGAAGCAAGGCCGAATGTCATAAGCCCCCGGCTAGTATCTTGCGATGGATTCGCAACAGATGATGCTGTTGCTGCTGTTTCCATTGCGAGAATAGCAGTGGCAATGGTCTTGGCGACGGGATTCGCCTGGCTGCCGTAGCTATGAGGTATGTCAGGATGTCCATATGTTGTTTGTCGTATATCGCCGGCGTTCGGCTGTACATGTGCGGGACTGCTCGTTGTCAATGCTGCGAGAAAACAAGAAGAGGGAATAAACTGCAAAGAACAGAGTTGCGGACGGGGGAAAGAGGAACGAGGAAATAGGGCGAGACAACAGAAAGGGACTGGCCCCTCGTGCGCTTCTGTCCAAGTCTACGTGAGGGGGAAAGAGCGAACCGGCCAAGGACATCCAGGCGGAAGGTGCAGCATTGGCAGAGACACGCACATGTCGGCTGGCCACGATGAGGAAGGCTCACACACCTCAGCGCGAGTCTGCTCTTCCCGCCCCCTGCATGTCTGCTCTTGTCGATATCAACCTGTGCACAGTTCTCCTTATATGAGAGACCTCTTGCGACCCTCCATATCAGTCGGCGTGTATTTCTTTTGCCTGTTGTCTTGACCCTTTCGCTCTTTCCTCGTTTGCAGATATATCTAGCTCCTTCCCTTCTGTCCTCGACTTCTCTCAGCTCCTTCCCCAGCACAAACCTCGCCAGCCACCTCCTTCCCTTGTCTTGTTTTTTTTCCTCTGCATCCTTTTCTTTTTCACCTCTTTTCATTTTCTTCTTCTGCCTTTGTCAATAAGACACCTTCATCCCCCAACAAACACCTCTATCACCACGACTTGCCGGGATCTCGTTCCTAACCACCGCAGCCATGACAAAAGCTTGGGTTCAATACAAGAGCATTATCCTGGGACTCTACCAGCGTCAGAAAATGTCTCTTGTCGAAACGATGAAGATCATGAAGAGCGATTACTGTTTTGACGCTTCGTAAGCACATCTGCAGTCCATTTTTGTTTCTCTCCCATCGCCGGAGTCCGGTTCTTTCTTTGTCTAACCCTCGTTTTCTGTTTCCTCTTTCCTCCTGAGCATAGGCCCAGAGCATACCGCCAACAGTTCCGCAACTGGAATATCTGCAAGTACAACGCAAGAACAAGACGATTATTGTCAAGAAAGAGGACGAGGATCTGAAGGTGCCTGAGCATGTGCATACCATCCGTGCGCCGCGGATTCGCAGCCGTCGCAGCCACCGTGTCTACGCAGACCACGTAAAGACAGCACCGCCAGACACGCCTCGGCCCGTCTACGCCACCACGGCCGAGGAACTGCACACCGGACTCATCTCGCCACTTGTCTACTCCAGCCCCAGCTCGACGGCGAGCTCGGCCTACGTCGACGAAAACCTCGCCGCGCAAACGACTCTATTGCTCACCCAACCCACGCCGCCCCAGACCCAGTATCGTGTTCCCACCACCATCCCATGGCTCGGGGAACCAAGGTGTCACACAGGTAATAAATATAAACAATGCTCCGCACTGAGAACAAAAGTGCCCTTTTTTTACTCTACCGTAACTGACCGTTTCATTTCAAGTTCATTGGAGCAAGGCGAAATGCAGGCAGTGTCTCGCCGAGAGTCGCCGCCGTCCTATCTATACCCGACCACCGCCGCCAGCATACCCGTGAAACCCACGCCGGCGTGGCAGCCCTCCTACAGAGCATCGCCGTATCAGCAGCCATCAACCATGGACCCTTACTTGGCCACTCATAGCGGCGTGGCCAGCTATGGCTCTGAGAACCCTTACCAGGACAGACCATATGGCAGCACTGGCGAGCAGCACAGCCAGTCCCATGTGTACCACGGACAGCTCGGCACGAAGCACCGCGGCTGGGGCATCTCCGATATTGCCACCGGTGCAAGCTTGACATACGAGCCCCGGCAGTACCAACTGCCCTCCCTCCCCCCTACCAGCCCCATTTGTCGCCAGCAGCAGCGAAGGCCCCCGACGCGCGGTCGACCTCTGCCCGATCATCTCCTATTTCACCATCGTCACTGCCCGACCCAGGCTACCAGGCATCACTTCACCAGAGTCCCCCCCGAGTATCATGGTGAGCCACTGTCCGTCGGGATGGAACACGGACGAGCCTCCGAAACAATATTTGCGCCGGTTTCAAGTGCCTCTGACGGGGTGGATGGGGTGTCACTACCGACGCTGACCTCTGCGTCATCATCGCCCACGACAGTCACAGCCCACAGCGGCGTGTACACGAGCTACACGCCTTTTTCAGCTGGCCGAACTCGCGAGAGCTCGCAATTGTCGATTACGGACGGGGCTGTAACTCAGTGGTAGAGTGCTCGCTTTGCATGCGAGAAGCCTAGGGTTCGATCCCCTACTGCTCCAGCGTCGATTTTTTTAATAGTATTTCCGTTCTTCTTTTTCTGTTTAATATTTCTTGCCCTCTCCCCAAGGAGAGAACTGTGGCTTTTACAACTTTCTGAAGGATCATTGAGTCCGGACCGGACGGGCGACTAGGGTTGGCAAGTGCCTTTGTTTTTTGTTTTTGTTGTTGTTTTTTCCCCTCTTCTTATACCTGCATGCCTTTCGGTTGTTTATTTCTTTCGGCTCATTGTTGGCTTTTGTTTTATTATATACCGCGCTTCTCCTTTTGTTTAAACTAATTTTTTATTTGCTCACTGTCCTGCAGTTTTCTTTTTTTTTCCCTTTTCTCTCCTTCTTCTTTGGCTCCTTTATCACACATTGTTCATCCTATTTCTATCGGCTCCAGGATACTGCCCACCTTGGATTTTCTTGACTCTTTGATCTACCCTTTTGCTTTTCGGTACTGAGTTATTTACATGTCGATCTTTCCTGGCTTTCGCGATACCTAATGTATGGATTCCTACGCAGGCTACAAGTTACCAGTCTGCAGCCATTTTACAATATAACAAGCCTTTATATACTTTTGGATGAAGTTCACTTGTGCAACAGAGCACCTTACTACTTGAAAGACGTTGCTTTTCATGTCATTTATATGCATGTACAGTTATATTACACGTTGCAAGATACACCAGGCTGGCACACCTCTTGTGTTCCTTGTCTCGACACGTCCGCCTTTTGCACGGCAAAGAAGTAGTTTCCGAGCTTCTCGCCGCCCGGGACGACCTTCCAGCCCAAGCCCGGCACATAGGCCACGCCCTGGAAGCGGGCATTCTGCCAGACGGCCGTCCTGCTCGCCGGTGCGCCGGGCGCGAAAAAGGCCTCGAGCTCGTCCGCATTAATGTACTTGTTCCAGTCGTGCGTGCCCCGCGGCACAATGCCCAGCACGTCCTCGGCGGCCACCACCGTCGTCAGCCAGCTCGTCCACGTGCGCGCCATGGTGCTCATGACGAGCCAGCCGCCAGGACGCAGCAGCCGGCCGCACTGGTCGACAAACGCGGCCGGGTCCGTTGCCACGTGCTCAATCACCTCAAAGATCGTGACCATGTCGTAGAGGAGCGCCTCCTTTTTCTCCTTTTGTGCTTTGCCGTCGGCACCCGACGACGACGACGACGCCGCTTCCCGTGCAAGGTCTTCAATGGACGCCGGGCGGTACTGCAGCCGCTCAAGGACGACGGGGTCATGCCGAGCGTGGGCACGGGCCACGGCAAGCACCTCAGCCGACGGGTCAATAGCTGTGACGGACGTGGTGGTCGGCAACCGCGCGGCGCTCTCGGCAAAGATGCCGCCGCCGCAGCCAATGTCGAGATATGTGCGCGGCAGCAGGTCCTGGATCGACTGCGACGGTGCATTCGAGGGAGGCGCCCGTCACGGATGCACTCGCGGATAAAGTCGTGGCGCAAAGGGTTCATCTGGTGCAGCAGCCGTGAGGGCCCGTATGGGTCCCACCAGCTGGAGGCGAGCGCATTGAAGTGGGCGAGCTCTTCGGGGCTGACAGACGAGGAGGGGGAGGAGGAGGCAGAGGACGTGGAGGCGGAGGCTGATGAGGGGGATGCTGTGGTCGAGTGGTGTCGTGGCAAGCTGGCTTGTGGTGCTGTCGCGTTCGAGGAGGAGAACGAGGAGGAAGAAATCGGAGCTCGTGAGGCTGGTCGTTGGGTGTTGGAGATGCGGATGGAAGAGGCCGCAATGCTGCATCTCTGTGTGTTTGGCCGCAGGCGGTATGCCTGGCGCATCATTGGCGCCATAGCTCGTGGGCTTGTCATTTTATTTTCGTAGTTGTGTGTGCGTGCGGTGATTGTTGCACAAGTTAGTGGTGATGCTATGGAAGGAGGCTCTAGCACAGAAAAGCTCCCCATTTTTGGAAGGTACATTTCTGCCGCAGTTGACCGCCTTCCAGAACGGGAAGCATCATAATTGCCAACTACGTGCTTTTCATGATGTCTTTCACGTAAAATATATAGCAAAAGAGATCCTGTCAGATAACATTCGGTATTTACGATGACTCGAGCCTGTATCTTAGGGTCGCTAGAATGTTGAGGACTTATTCTACAAGTAAATAGCAGCCCGCACACCCCGGATGCGGATTATTGCCTCCAGGTTGAATCGATGGCAAAGTGAACTCGTGGTTGTCACGATTTCTGTGTTGAAGGGCCGGCCAACGCCCAGCAGCAGCTTTAGGTCATAGCAGCGGAGAGTCCCCGCAAGGATAATACTGGGCATTGCAGGCGCTGAAAAAAAGGCCGAGTGCAGTTGTAAAACAAGGGACAGAATATTGAGGAAAGGGAAGGACCGAGGGAGGGCGAGAGAAGAAGCCGAGAATATAAGGTACGCCTCTCATTGTAAATGGGCGCCTTGAAGCTTAGGGGCTGGTGGTTGCGCAGCTTTCACGGCGTGTGGTGGTAGGATAATCCTGGGGACCGTCTTGGTTAACTGAGTGAAGCTTGTGCAAGGATAGAATATGCTAGAGTTTCGCCATGTCGAGGCATCTCGCCGTCATTTGTGTCAGTCAGATGGGAGTTTGGCTGAGAGGCCGATCAATATAAAGCCGTCTGGGATCGCAAAATGCTTCGTATTCAGCCTGTTCAAGGCTTTATTCTGCCTTTGTTCTTTAAGACTCGTCAGTTTTTTTTTTAAAAAAAATTGGGTATAATCGCTGGGCTTCATTGGTAGAATGTAGCATAGTTATCATCTTTTTTTTTAAAAAAAAAGTATAATAGACAAGCTCTTCCCAAGCCCTTTATTGCCCAACAGAGACATATGATCACTCTGCTGTTTCCAGATTTCCGGCTTAACATACGTCTGCGGCCAGCCAATCACAGAGACCGACTTACACGACGGCTCCACTTTATGTGCACAACCCGAGAGCACACCCGTCATTAACTATTTGACAGTCGAGTGAGCCGTACTGCTCGTGATACGTACCGGACACGTATGGGTGAGGCAGCGCCCAAGATTCTTTCAATGGTTCTTTGAGGCCTGTGCATTTGGAGGCGTGTTCCAGCTGAAAAGGGGACTGGTCGGTAGTGAGATCCACGAAAGCTTATCTCTCTTTCTCTCTTGCTCGTGAGTTGTATAGGCGGATGTTTCTGGTAAGTGGTTCTCCAGAGAAAAGTTATTGATTGTTGAGTCTTTTGTGTTCGTGGGTAGTTTTTACTGATGCTCAGCGAGCCGAGAAGCTTACTCGTTGGTTAGAGACTTTGTCTGGGTCATCTTGTGTCGGTCGTATATACTGTGCAGGCTATAGATCATAGAGAAGAGTAGAGTATGAAGAAGAAAATATGATAATGGAGACTTAAAAGGGTATAGAGGTAGAGGCTGCATTTGAATTTGCCTCGTCCTTGCAGCTCTTTTGCTTTTCATCATTGTCTTCCACGAAAACACGCTTAGGCTAGTTACCGCTCCTTCAGATGAGAATGCTGCTTTCGCCCTGGACACCGGACCCGGAGCCGATTGCGTGCTTCGTGATATCAGAGCAAAACGAGCCATCGAATGCCTCACGCGGTAACCCACAGATAAACACCGGTCCGATGCCAGTGTCAACAGGCAGCTGTTATGTTTATTCCAAACGTGCCTCCTGGGACGGCCGCCGCAGCGCACCCTAGAGGTTGGTGAGGTGGCTGAGCACTGTATCGGGACGGCCGCGCATCTGGGAGACCTGACTTGGTTGGTGACGCAAGCACGTCGCGTTGGTGCCCATGCAGTTGCTGCGTGGGTCCTGCCCGTAAGAGCGTGTTTATGAGGGTTGTTAGCCAGTGTTGGGCAGGTGCGAGGGGCTTAAATGTACCCAGAAAAAGAAGGAGCACGACATACTCGTACTCGTATGTATTTTCCGTGTATCACAAGTCGCACTGTTATGGAAGGAGCCAAACACCGATGTTCTTGTCAGCCTTGTGGTGGATTTGCAATGATGGCAGGAGTGTACGAGTAGGCCTGTCAAATACCGAGTGGTGTACTGTAGTACATCTTACCAGTGCTAAAACAGCAGTCATCTATTGCTATCAGAAGCAAAATCTTCTTTTATCGGAAAAGTTGCAAAGCATTCTTGGCAGAGGCCCAGTTGTGTGCTCCCTCGGTGGCTCCTGCCTGACAACGCATTTTCGCTGGACGTTCCTGGCAAGGCACAAGAGCTGGTGTTGGGAAATCATCCGTTGCACCTTCCTGGCGTCATGTTGGCTTTTGCGGTTGCACAACTTTTAGGATATAATAAAAATACCCTTTTTCAGGGTTGGCTACGAGTTTCTCACCTGTCAAGTCATATAGTTATATCTCTGTGCCACCGTATCGTACAAACGGCTTGATACTTTGTATGTTGGAGATCGTCAAGTATAAGAAGACGCTGTGGCGTACTGCGGTGTGGCACTGCCCACTAATGCTTCTGCAACTTAATGCTTGTATTGAGTATGGGAGTAACTCGCCAATTCCAGTTCCAGAGGGGCACGTATAATGACAAGATGCTGATGCCATGATTGCACAGCAGGTGACCTTGTCCTGGACTCTCATGTACACAATACGAGTACGTGATGATAGCTCGCTCCCAAGACCCCGAGGCGGGACGGCAGGAGCAGATGGAAGCCAAAAGAACCGGCCGGCCCCGTAGAACCAAAAACTAGCCCCAAAGAGCGCCAGAGAAACGAACGAGACCATTGACTCTAGCATCCTATCGCCCCTTCCCCATTGTCCCCTCTGTCCCCCCCGTCTCCATTCTGTATCCTTCCTGTTTTCGGCTGCTTGCTGTCGGCGGCTCCAGCTTCCCCCTCCTTCCGAAGTGGTCTGGCGTTTGTCTCCAGCACAAATCGATTGACTACATATACATGTACTCCAACGGCAGTACGTCGGAGAACGACTCGAGGCTCCGTTCCAAAACTGGAACTCGTGGAAAAAGAGAGTAGTACCGCTAGAGCACATGGGGGAACCAAGTGGAAGAGCGGGAAAAAAAAGAAAAAGAAAGAAAAGAGAACCAAAAAACACACCACACCGAGAAACGCCATTAGCAATTCTGACTTAGCAAGCCACTAATAATGCGTTGTACGAGTAATTGCCTGTCCGCCCGTTACGCGGACGAAGGAAGCCGCCACCAGCAGCGGTTTCCCTCCCCTCTACCTTCCCCAATTGCACCTTCCGACGACCGCAAGAAGGTCCCTAACTCCTTCCCCGTCTTACCAAAGAAAGTGCACTCTTTTTGCGCGCCTGTGGCAAAGTTTTCGACCTGCTCCTTCCTTCCCCTCCAGTCCCCATCGTCCCGTGCCATCACAAGGGAATTTACAGAAAGTGACAATCGCAACGCACCACCATCACGACCAGGCTTCCTCTCCAGGTTTCCCGGCTTTTCTGGCAGTAGACCCGACGAGACCAATTGGGCCTGCACGACCATCTTTTCGTCTTTTTTGACTTTTTTTCGTCTTTCGGTATCCTTCTCCTCATCCGACCATTCTCTGGAGTTTCTTCGGGAATCCTTTCTGGCTCTTCTGACTCACGCGCTGCACACCTGCACGCCCTGCCTTTTCTGCGACGCCCTCCGATTGCCGAGGCCCGAACCACTCTGCACATTAACTGCTGCATCGCATCACCTGCAGGCTTCCGACAGCGCACGACTCGCGCGCACACGGCAGTTCGCCCGCGGGTTTCCGAACGAGACTCTCTTCCTCTCGTTCAATCGTCCTCTTCTCATCCTTCTCCCACCAAACACCAATCCACCTCCACAATAATGCCCGGCTCCATGTTAGAAGGCTTCAACTCCATTCCGGAAACCATTGAGGCATTCCGTACGTTCCAATCCAGAGAGGGCGAGAGCCAGGAAGCAAGAGGATGGGGAGAGAAAAAGAGGAAATGCAGAAAGAAGACAAGACTAACCCCGCCAGGCAATGGCGAGTTCATCGTCGTCCTCGACGACCCCGGCCGCGAGAACGAGGGCGACCTGATCATCGCTGCCGAGGAAGTCACCACGGAGCAGATGGCCTTCCTCATCCGCCACTCGTCCGGCATCATCTGCGCGCCCCTGCTGCCCACCCGCGCCGACCGTCTGGACCTGCCCCCATGGTCGTCAACAACGAGGACCCACGCGGCACTGCCTATACCCTCACCATTGACGCCGCCGACGACATTGTTTCCACCGGCATCAGCGCCCACGACCGCGCCCTCGCCTGCCGCCGCCTGGCCCAGGACGACGCCGAGCTCGAGGCTCTTGTCGCTGCGCAGCAGAGCCAGAACGGCGCCAGCAATGGCCACAACCACAACCACAGCGCCGCCGCATCCTCCTCCTCTGCCTCCGCCTCTCCCTCCAAATTCACCGCTGCTGCCGCGTTTCGCCGCCCTGGCCACGTCCTGCCTCTGCGTGCCCGCCCCGGCGGCGTGCGCGAGCGCTGTGGCCACACCGAGGCTGCTGTCGATTTCTGCCGCCTGGCCGGCAAGCGGCGTGTGGCCGTCATCTCCGAGCTCGTCGACGACGGCGAGCCCGTTCCCGGCCAGGCGCTGCACCGCAGCCCGGTATGCTGCGCGGCGACGGCTGCATTGCCTTTGCGCAGAAGTGGGGTCTCAAGGTCTGCACCATCTCCGACCTGGCTGCCTTCCTCGAGAAGACGCATCCGAGCGGCGCCTTCCCCGGTCCCCAGGCGGACGAGGCATAGCGAGGGTTCGATGAACGAGGAGGGCACACAAGAGACGAAAGGAGAACGAAGAAAGAAAGAACAAAAAAAGAACAAAAAAAAAGAATAATTTAGACGGGTACACATTGCGAAAAAGGGGAGATTGGTGGCGGGCATTTCGTTCTTGTTTTCCCTGCTCTCTTTCTCTTCCGCATACAAATACTGTTTTCTTTTACTCGTTTGGGCGTTTACGGGCTGGCTTTTTCGCATACATTTTTCTTGACTGACTACCCGTCTACTTGCGCTGTACTGGTCGTCTACTTCTTACGAGGCTATCTTGGATACTTTACTGTGCAATTTTTTTTCATCATTTATTTTTCACATGCACTGGATGGCGGGTGTTGGAAATACCACAAAAAAATCGAATAATCAACTCAACCAGAAAGGCGCTCTCGGCGCTCAGCAGGGCCGTTGTCGGAAGTGAGTCAATGTGTCCCGCAAATGTTACCATGTGCCTGATTACTTTTTATTTTATTTTATTTTATTTATTTCCCCGGTGCCAGTTTTGCGCCTTATCTTATCAGACAAACCCCTCTTGATTTTCAAGGCGACTTCATGCAAACAGGTAACGTGAGATATCTCGGCTTAACTGGTCAAATAGTACACGAGGATTCTTGAAGTAAATACAAATGTATGTTTAATTTATTTATTATTTTATGTGAGAAAATAAAAGAGTAGTCCAAAAGTTCAGTGTATCCCATCGCTCTTGCCGTTGCTCATTAAGCTCGCACTTTCCGCGTCTGTCCAATTACGTCGTGCATGAACGGATCAGTTCCACTTTAAAAATATTTTGGCATCACCATCAAACTGCCAACTTCGACGACCTCGACCTAAGTCGACCTCACCTTCGACGTATAACCGCCATCCTTCTCCGGATCGTTCAATTAGAGGCCTCCTTATCGAAAGCTGTCTCTATCTTGCAAGGCAGCTACAAACCGCACGGCATGGCCGCCCAGCCCCTTCTCGGCGTAAGTTTCCACCTCCCTCTTCCTCGCTGTCCTCCTCTTCCTCTCACTTCCATATTCGTTCATTCGTACTGACGCCTCTTCCCCCTCCATCCAGAATTCTGCCAGGACACATTCGAGTCCGCCGTCGCCATGAGCCTCCAGCTGTGGCAGCCCCTCTCGTTCGCTGTCGAGTCCAACCTCGGCGGCGGCGACGGTGCCGACAAGCGCGACTGGTTCGCCGGCGCCGTTGCCGAGCTCTTTGAAGAGGCCTGGGCCAGCGCGCCCCTGTCCTCCAGCACCACCTCGACTGTCGCGGAAGACCTGCTCATGGACACCGAGGCCGCCTGCTGCAGATCATGGACGACGAATTCGACACGGTCGTCGACGACGGCAGCGCCTACGACGTGGCCAACGACATTGTGGCGCTGTGGACGCAGTGCCGGCGGGGCCAGTTTGCGGGCAGCGATGCGCTGCGGCAGCGCTGGGAGTCGTCGCGGGGCAAGTCGGTGCGCGGCGCGTTCCAAGCCGGCAAGGCGCCGGATGATGACACGACATGGCAGACGGACGAGGACGATGACGAGGACGATGATGGGGACGAGGAGAACGACGACGTTGACATGGACGAGGCGCCCGAGCTGGTGGCGTCGCGTGCCAAGCCAGAACCCGAGGTGGATGAGGACGGCTTCACCACAGTGACGAGAAAGAAGAGGTGATCAAAAAAGGGCAGGAAGCGGCTGCCTTTTTGACTCCAGAAAGGAGGAATCTTTTTGATACGATATTTGAGATTTTTGAGATTTTTTTTCGCTTTGTTTGTGGCTTTTTCTTCAATGTTTCTTCTCGGTATGATAGACTTGATTTGGGATTAATCAAAAGTTACCTTTTTTTGCTTTGTGCAAGGAAAGAAGGACTTTATTGTTTGTGATAGATAGGTCAGGATACAGAGGGAGAATGCTCAGAGGGGATAATAACTTGGGTAGGACAGATCCAAGAAACGCCGGTTGCCTGAAAGAAAGGCCAAAAAAAATCCCAGCAGAACACACGCAAAACGTGCTGCCAAGAGATACAGCTGAAGAAAAGAGCAGACAGATCAGAGAAGGCCGAAAGGAGTGGAACAACGACAACATCAAACAAAAAACAAAAAATAAAGGGTAGTAAACGGCCAGCATAGAGGAACGAGTCCCAAAAATAGCAGCAACTCCATCTCATGTCGTATAATCCAAAAATGAGAGACAAAATTCAAGACACGAGACCAGCCCGGAAAAAAGAAGTCACAAATAAAGCCAACACATCAAGCAGATAGGAAGATAGGAAGATCGGAAGATAGAAAGACTGGCAGATGAGACAAGAGGTTTAGTCATCCGCTCTACTCCCAGTCCTCCTCCTCACTGTCCTCGTCGACGGGCTGCGGGCTGTTGGGGGCCTGGCTCGGCACGCCGGACTTGGCACCGACCATATCGTAGCTGGCCTCGCTGTCGGCCACCGACTTCTCGTCAGACTTGCGCGGGGCGGCCGGCTTCAGCAGGCCATCAACCAAGGTCGTCGAGGCAGTCTTCTTCGTAGAGGGCTTGGCCGTCGTCGTGGCAGCCTTCGGCGGCTGGATCGTGGTGGACGACTCGGCTGACACGGGACGCTTCGCAGGAGCCTTGGCTGTCACGGGAGCCTTGGCTGTCACGGGAGCCTTGCCAGCAGGAGCCTTGCCAGCGGGAGCATTGCTAGCAGGTGCCTTACCGGTGGGTGCCTTGCTGGCGGGGGCCTTGCTGGCGGCGTTTGACTCGCCGTCGGTGCTCGAGTCGTCATCGGAGTCGTCGTCTTCCTCGTCGTCTTCCTCGTCCTCATCAGAGTCCTCGTCCATGCAATTTCCTCCTCAGCGGAAGCAGCTATTTTGTTAGCAGTTGCGGTCACTATGAAAAGAAAAAAATAGAGAGGGTGGGGGAAAGACATACCCTTGAGAAGATCACGGCGGCGGGCCTCGGCGGTTTTCAATGCCGTGGCGCAAAAAGTAGTAGCGCTTCCAGAAATCGGCGTACGGGAACCGTGGCCGGCACAAGCTTCTCCATTGTCGTGCGCAGCTCCGGATACTTGCTGAGGTCGCTGGCAATGTCGGCCGTCTTCTTGTCAATGTCAAACGAGCTCGACCAGGCCACAAACTCGTCGCTGGACGCCGGGTCCTTGGCAAAGCTGTCCGGGCTGGTGTGGATCACATGCAACTGCGCATCGAAGCGCGAAGTATGGATCACCCGCTTGCCCTGCGCATCCTTGCTCTCAAAGAGCACCGTGCTGCCGCTGCCCGACGCAGCCGCGTTGCTGCCCGACGCATCCGTGCCCGTCGGGGGCGCAATGGTGATGGCCTCGCGCAAGAAGTCACGCAGGCCCGTGCCAAACTTGATGAGCGCCTCATCAGCCGCATCCTCAGCCCGCTGCAGGTCGCGCAGCCGCTTGGCGGCCTCGCCCTTGATCCGTGTCAGAACGTCGTCGTCGCCGGCGCCAGCCGCAGCAGCAGACGAAGAGCCCTCGGCCGTCGTCGGGGTCGTCTCGGTGTCTTTGGTGGTGGCAGTAGAGGAGGAAGAAGAGGAGGAGCCTTGGGCATTGGAAGTCGTTGTCGGGCCCGTGCTCAGGACAGGTTGCGCGTGTGGCTGACAAGAGTGTCGCGGAGACCCGACAGGCCCTTTGTCGCATCCTGGCCGAGGGCCGTCACCTCCTGCTGGGCTTCGCGGTAGACGGACTCGCCCTGGTGATAACAGCTGTTTAGCTCAGTCCCGGGGGCGCTGCTCACAGAACAGAACACTCACCTGCTTGACCGCGCTGCTAAAGAAGCCGCCGATGCGGCTGGCCCACGGGCTTGCTGTGGCCGAGAAGGCCGAGTAGGCAGCCTGGATCTCCGAGTTCAGCGTTGCCTGCTGGGCAACCTCGGCATCCTTGCTGTGGTCACGGCCCTCCTCATCCCGTGGGAGAGAGTCCTGGGCGATGTGGTCGTAGGCGAGATCCATCGTTGTGCTAAATCGGTCGACGAAAAAGGAGAAGGGAAAGAGGGGAAAGGCAGAGGAGTAAAGGGGGGACAAATGATGCCAGGGAAAGGCGAAAGGAAGAGCAGTCACTGAAGCTTGCTGGCTGCCGAACCTGCTCTCGAGATACGATGCAAAGTTGGGACTCTGTCCTCCTGGTTGCGCGGCGATTGGGTGAGGTGCAGATGAGAAGGCGGTCACGTTGCGGATTATGTGGTTCGTGTGATGGAGAGGTGTGATACGTGAGAAGGGCAAGGTTGCCCCCCAATGTGGTTTGGGCGGGCCGGCTAGCGCAATCTGCACATGTTAATGGTTGCTATTCCAGGCGTTTGTTGAGGCTGGAGCCTACTTTTTGGGTGTGTCAGCGGGGTCAGCCACAGTGGTGTTCCAGCGTGCTCTTTAGTGTGTGGGTTCTCCCTCAGCATGTTGGGTCTCGGCCGTTTTGGGCAGTGATACAAGGATGAGAGGGCCAAACCAGTTATCCCCCGCCTTCCGTTATTAGTAACACGGAGTAGCCCGTAAGGCACTGCTTTTAAGGGCGTTGGAGAAGGAGCGAGGCAGTTAACCTCATACTAGGAGTTTGGTTCGAGGAAAAGGAACATCACTTCAAATGCGTACCTGTCATGCACTTTGTAATAAGGTAAGATAGCCAATAGTCCTTCCCACAATGTTTGCCATTGATTGGCGGGTATAGCGACCTTCTAAAGACGCCTTGCTTGAAATAGAACGTTAAGAAAGATTGCCAAGTTCAGTGAAACTAAAAAATACAATTAAGAATGAAGGAATAAGTTTGAGATGAAGACAAAAGAGTAGACATGTCATCTACGCAGGCGGTCGTGATGCCTTGAAAAATGCCGCATAGAAGACCATGTTGCTGCCGGTTTCTTTGGATCGTCGACTGCTGCTTTGGTACACTGGCACCGCTCCCGGGCCGGGCGAGAGCTCGCGGATTGGGATCGATGATTATGACGCCCACCTCAGCCGTGCCCAAGCTGCGAGTTGGATGCTGTCAGTTGGAAGAAGGAGTTGGTGACATTTACGAGTGAAGCGAAAGAGCTTGGTATCACCACCACCTTTCAATAGTGCTCTTTGAGAACAGAGCCGCACGTCGGTGAATCGCAAGCCCTGTTGATAGTTAAGGCTTAAGCTGGGGGCGCTGCCTTCAGGGGCGTTAGGGAAGGGGAAGGAGCAGCTAACCCATACGCGGAGTTTTGTTCGAGGAAAAGGAACATCTGCCTCGAATACCACGCCCAGGAAGAGCACAGCAGTGTTTGCACCATCCTCATCCGTCCTGTCCGAAACTGTGGTTACATAATATCACGTGATATGGCGCTTTCATGCTACGTCAAAGGGAGCCGGCGGCCGACGCCAGACGGTTATCGGTGGCAGGAGGCAATGACGCAATGGCGCGGCTCTGTCCTCGTCGAGCGGAATTGTCTCCTTTTTTCTGCCGGCTATATTATTTTCTTCGTCACAGCGGCCAGAACACCCCACCGCCCAAAACGGCAGTAGCCAACGGATATTGCACTTTCCCTCTGTCCTGTCCTTGTGCCCCACAAATCCAGGTGCAAGTGGAAAACTGGCAAACTCAGCCGCTTCTGCACACGGCGTGTGGATGGCCGCGCCCTTTGACACGAACAAAGAAGGTGCCGCCAGGCTAGGCCTGGAGCCTCTGGAGCACCTATTGGCTGTCCATGTCTACAAGCTAGCAACTCTCAGTGCGCTTTCTTTGTCTGACACCGCCCACACCGTGTCGGCAAGGGCGCACACTGTGGGCACTGTGTTCACAGGAGCCTAACCCCAACGGCAGGCGCTGTAGTACATAAGATACATGCGAGGATACGCCCGCATGACTTCGTGTCCCATGAACTCGCTGCTATGACGTCTTTTTGCCTCTGGACCGCCTGACCAGCAGAGCCAGTGCGATGGACAGTCGTGATCTTGGCCGTTAGCACTGTCTAGAATGATTCCAGGCCCTAGGTGCCCGGCCCAAGAGACGAGAATATCAAAACTACCAGGGCCGTGGCCAGGCCTTTTGTAGCCCTGCCTAGCCCGTCAGCAGAACACATTTCGGGATGCACAGTGACTCACGATGTATCCCACCGCCTGCAATCCTTCCCACCAGATGTGCGCTATTGCTGCGGAGCCCGAGTCAGGTCTGGTCCTCTGGATGCTGCACAGGCAAGGATATTGACGCGTTTAAAATGGGAAGCTACAAAGTAAGTACGCCTCCGTGCAGCGGGCAGATGGGAGGCTTGTTTTTTTTTATTCTTTTTTTTCAACGGGAAACACGTTGAGTTCCTGGAGTGCACCTTCCGGGTCGCTTGGCTTATCGGCTGCATCGCACTTCGTATTACAGTACACCGACCCTATCTGCTCCTTTGTAAAGCGGAAGCGGGCGGGCTGTGGCTGCAAAGGACCCTGAGCGGTACCTTCCTCCTGGCAGACCACTAAATCTAGCGATAGGGCGATACGGGAGGATATGTACTCGTAGAGGCAGGTGCCAATGGCGAGTATGTTTTGCGCAGGACAAGCATTGGAAAGTGCTACCCCTCCCCCCAGGTACGTACCCAGTGCAGCCAATCCAAACACCGTAGCTCGGGATGTGTGGCCGAATTGGGGGAAGGCAGCGAGGAAAGAAGGATCCAAGGAGGCAGGGGTAAAAGGCATGCAAAATCCAGAGGAAGGCGAAAAAAGGCACACGTTCTCCCTCCAAGGCCCAAAAAGGCAGGGGCGGAGCACGGGAGTTACTGCCAGTCGTATTCAGGCAGTTTGCCCGTCGCCAGCCAGTGTGGATTACAAATTGAATCTTTTCGCCTTCTTTTCTGCAGCCCCTCTTTTCCAACCCCATCCATCTGATTCTCTCCTCCCACCACCCCATCCCAGGGCTCTTTTTGGCTTCATCACCCACACACACCTCGCCTCAGACCCAGGCCCTGACCAGCGGAACAGCAGGCACAGGACGCAAGAGCCATCAGCGAGAAAGCCGAAGAGCAGGAGCGAAAGAAGAAAGAAAAAGAAGAAAGAAAGAAAAATAAAGAGAAAGACGAAAAAGAAAAAAAAAGGATACCGCCACAATCACAATCGGCTCTTATCACCCCTCGCAGAAAGCCAATTCTGCCTCCGCTCCGCTCTGAAACTACATCCGCCTCTGCTTACAATCTCTCTCCCCTGCCACCCAGTTTCGTCTGTCTCTCCCTCCTTCAACACACTTCCCCTCCAGAACCGTTTCCAGGCAGCAAACGCATCTTCTCAGGCCAACAACATCTCTTGCTGGTCTCTCAGCCATCCCCGTTCTCTCACCCTCACCTCACTCTTGCATTGCACACTCAGTTCACACCCAGTTCACACCCAGTTCACACTCTGCTTTGCAGGAACGTCATCTGTGGCTCTCTCGCACACCCTCTGCATCGTGTTGCCTCACCCGCATCGCTAATCTTGCCTTTTCTTCTTGCTGAGGGCGTCAGCGCATTGAGCATTAAGTCTTTCCTCTACGCCTCTCGTCCCTCTCAATTTCTCTCGAGCGACGTCCTCCCATTTCGATCTCCTCTCAGTCTGGCTTGAGTAATCACCACTTTTTCTGGGAGGCGACAACATCCCTTGCCCATCGCCTCCCCCGGGTCACTATTTTACTCGCCCTCGTTTTAGGGCTGTGAGCCTCATCTCCCCTGTGACATCTGTTCACGATCGATCTCCGTTTCGTGGTCTCAAGCAAGACCTCGTGAACCCCTCTTCCTCGCCTGTCATACCCCTCCCCCCCCTCCCCAGTCTCTCCTCGACATATAAACACAATCTGCCCCAAATGGCGTCCAACCAGAATTTCCTCCTCACTCCCCAGCAGCAGGAGCTGCTTTTTCGCCGCGCTGAACGCCAACCGTCCGGTCGCTGGCTCGGCGGGCATCTCGCCCAACACAGCCGTGGCGGATACGCCGGCCACGACGAAGCCCGCTGATCTCATCAACGGAATCGCGGACAGCTCGTTCCTCGACTACGACTACTCGTTTGACGGCGCCGACACCAGCCTGGACTTTTCTCTGGGCGGCGGCGACCAGACCAGCTTCCTCGACAACGAGGATGGCGACGTCGACGATGCCCGGACCGACTCGGCCCGAGCAACGCCGAAAACGACTCGCCGGACAAGCGAAGCCATCCCGACGACGAGGAAGAGGAAGACGGCGCCGCCTCGGCCAAGCGCCACGAGAGCACAGAAAAAGTGCCCAAGAAGCCCGGCCGCAAGCCCCTCACGTCGGAGCCTAGCTCGGTACGTCATAACTCCTTAACTCCGGCCCTCACTCAGGCCCTCACTCAGGCCGTGCATCGTGCACCTTATGCTAACAAGACTGCCCTATTCCTACAGAAGCGCAAGGCACAGAACCGTGCTGCCCAGCGGGCGTTCCGCGAGCGCAAGGAGAAGCACCTAAAGGACCTCGAGACCAAGGTGGCCGAATTGGAAAAGGCGTCGGAGACGGCCAACAACGAGAACGACGTGCTGCGCGCACAGGTCGAGAAGATGACTGTCGAGCTCAACGAATACAAGAAACGCATGGAGCTGCTGTCAAGATCGCGGACTGCCTACTCCCAAGGTAGCAGCCGCCCGGTCTTTGGCAACTCCATGATCAACAACATCAACGACGTCAGCTTTCAGTTTGAGTTCCCCAAGTTCGGCCAGCTGCCAGGACCGTCGCCCACGGCTGCCACCCCCCGCCCCCACCACCAACGGCAAACAACAGCAACAACAACAGCCCCTCGGCATTGTCCAACTATAAGCGCGGCCTGTCGTTTGACACGCTCAACACGCCCTCGCCTGTCGAGCTGCCTGGCCTGAGCACCTCGGCCACGAGCAACGCAAACAGCCCGACCGAGTCCATCAACGGCCTCAAGAAGACCACCAAGGACGACCTGTCCAAGCTGTCCAACGTTTTCACCCCGCCGCTGACTAACGTCATCACCTCACGGTCCAGCATGGACTCGGGCTCCACGAGCTCCCCTCCGCCTCCTCGCACACCAACACGGCGCCCAGCTCGTCGTGCGGCACCTCGCCCGAGCCCTACACACAGTCGCCCATGGGCTTCAAGCCTGTGGACACAATGGCGACGATTGGCGAGGAGCAGACGGCCATGTTTGCCAACACCAACACAAATCAAGGTAGGATTTTTGCTGGAGTCGCTTTCTTCAGTCGCTCTGCTTAAAGCCCCTTCGTTGCATGTGCTAACAAGCGTTTTATAGACATTTCCCAGTTTGCAAATGTTGACATCAGCGACATGAGCTGGCTGAACGGCCAGACAAACTTCCAGTTTGATCCCCAGCTGTTTGGCGACTACCGCGAGCCCCAGGAGAACATCCTGGCCAGCGGTGGTTTCGACGACAGCTTCTTCAACGATGCCCTGGAGGTTGACTTTACGACGCCCTTCAACATGGCACCTAGCCCACTCATCACAACCACGGCCAAGGCCAACAGCCTGATTGCCCAGATTGATGCGGCCAAGGAGGGCGAATTTGCATCGTCGTCCATTGCCGGCAAGGCTGGCACTCCACCTGTGCCAATTCTCCCTGCAAACGGCGCCATGCTCACATGCAACAAGATTTGGTATGTCTCTTTTCTTTCTTTTGTTTTCCTCATTCTGTTGGGTTTAAGCAACGCGAGTTATTAACAACGGATTCCAGGGAACGCTTGCAAAACTGCCCCCAGGTCAAGAACGGTGACTTTGATCTGGACGGCCTGTGCTCGGACCTGCAGAAGAAGGCCAAGTGCTCTGGTTCTGGCGCCGTCGTCGACGAAAAGGACTTTAAGTTTGTCATGGACAAGTACCTGGACAAGGACGACCAGAAGTGCACCAAGGACCTGCTTGCCGAAGTCAAGGCACCCATCTCATGAGACAGAGGTAAACTTTGGCGGACGACATTCTGTACGATTGAATTGCCACTGAAAAGAAGCACACGGACACACGGAAAACGGAACAACACGATTTGTACAACAAAGAAACATACCAGACACGACGAAGTGGGATGACCCTCACCAAAAACACGGCGGGGCAACCACGACGGCACTATGAAGACACGAATGGGCGGCGAGAGAAAGAAGAAAATAAGCCAGTCGTGAACTCTGCTGATATCGCGACTGGTCAGGAAAAAAACTACATTCGGAGAAACGGAGGAAATAATCAACGGGGAAAACTACAACGGAAGGTGGCGAACTTTTGATATCACATTTACAACCGGTTACAAGCTTTATTATACGCGCGCGCGTTTTGTTTTCAACAATTGTCTAGTCGACAATTGGGGGGGTCT
Source organism: Sporothrix curviconia (assembly GCA_016097085.2). Taxonomy (NCBI): domain Eukaryota; kingdom Fungi; phylum Ascomycota; class Sordariomycetes; order Ophiostomatales; family Ophiostomataceae; genus Sporothrix; species Sporothrix curviconia. The sequence continues at coordinate 167,492 of JADMNF010000050.1, forward strand.
TTGTTTTTGTTTTTTTTTGCTATTGGTCTCATCTCATTTCATACTTGTTTATCGTGGCAGCTTTTGTCATTAGTATTTTACCTTTGCACTCTGCCATATTTGTTGCATCTTCTGGTTCGACAGTCTTGGTACATTTTGCTTTATTCTTGCTTTCCTCTTCTGTTTCTTTCCATATCTTCTTGGCTCCGGCTTTGAAGTATTGTTATATCGCTCGGTGGAAGGCGTCTCATCTACAACAGGGGCCATCACACAATGGTGGATTCGGTACATTACTTTTGTTGTTTTTTATTTACTTTCTATAACGTTTATCATTCCCTTCTCTACATCCAACTCCTCGAGTCCATATCTGCAAGGTTAGGCAACGGTGGCATGCGGAGAAAACGAAGTATGTCGTGATGTGTATGGGCCGATTCAATCTTACCATTTCACTTAGGCTCACATAGCAAGCCTTTTTGAATATACAACAGCAAATTTGATTACTGCGATCTAGCGAGGGGAAAGAGGGCGAACTATTTAAAGCAAAAGCCTGAATGCGTGTCCTGTATAAAGGGTATCCTTCCACTCCTCTCCTGAGTAGAAACGTTAAAATAATATGAAAAAAAAACATAAATCAAACTACCCTTCCCTCCCCTTTTCTGCAGTGCAGGTATATGCGGCGGTGTATGTAAGCAAGAAATCCAGGCGAAAACTATGGACGCGGGAAATGGCAGGGGAAAAGGAGAAAATCGCAAAGCAAACGTATAAGAGGAGAGACGACAAAGCAAGGAAAAGAGAAAAAAGAGATTTGAAAACAAAAAAAGGCAGAGATATTACAAGAAAATAGCACGCCGAATATGTATGCTTATATGCAAACGCTGCGAAAAACGGTATTCGTTGCTGCAAAGTCCAGCACAGGGTCTGGAAAAGCTTTCAACCGATAACGACACGGGCGCCCTCCTTGCCGAGAACGCCACGCTCCTTTGGCTTTGGGCTGTTTCCACGACCCTTTTTGCGGTTCAAGAAACCAAAAACGCCGCCACCGCCGCCTGCACCGTCCTTGCCGTCGACACCGGCGGCACCGCCCTCGCCCAGGAGGCGGCCGACAGCTGCGTCCGTGGGGAGCGTGTTGTCCTGTCTCGCCAGGTCAGACCAGTTGCCCGTGCCGTCTAGACGCACCTGCACACCGCCTGTCGAGCTGCCGACGACAATGCTACCGCTCGGCACATGTCCGAGATGGCGTCCTTGGCGATTGTTGCTGTTTCGGGCAGAGTTGGTGTACGGGTTCGGGTAAGGCGGCAGCGGGGGAGGACGGCCGGGCGGTGCCCGCCGTTGTTCGTTGCTGGCAGACCAGCTGCCTGGCTCGGACGACTGCGAGTTGCCGTGTTCGAGGTTCAAGTCCCGCGGGTCGGACGTGTTGCTGTTGCTGTTGCTGGCGCGAGAGGCAGGGAGGGCCTCGTCAGTCGTGATCGCCTGCGGCTGGGCCTGGACACCGTTCGAGCCTTCATCCAAGTTGATGCCCTGGTGTCCGCCGGACGCCCGCTCTTCTTCCGCCGTCATCCTAGAAAAAGAGAACATCGGGTTAGCTATTGGAATCTCCAATACCTTCTAGTACCGGCTTCAGAAACAGTGTGCACATACTTCTTGTACGCCGCCAGTGTGTAGTCGAAGGGACGGAAGTCTCTCTCAATCGTGCGGTACAGCTCATCTTCGCGAATCTCCCTATCGGTCGCATCGTCCTTGAGACGCTCTCGTGGCTTCTGGCGGCGGGCGCGAGCTTCTAACGTGCCTCCTCGAGCAGGAGCTCCTCCAGGTCGTATGTGGCGTCAAAGTTGGTCTTGTCTGCAGAAGGGATGAAAACGGGCTCGATCTCCTTGCGCTCTAATGCAATAAAGTCGATGGGGGCGAAGAACTCGTGCTGGGTAAAGCTCTCCCACGTACAGCCAAGGCGCTTGTCGGGGTCGGGATGAAGCGCGTCGCGGATGGCGTAGAGACAGGGAAGGCTAACGGGCGGTGATGTGATGGGGAAGTTGGGGGATGCGTTCTGGATGGTTTGGCTCAGGGAGGATTCCGTGTTGCCTTCAAAAGGGCGTTTGCTGTATATGCACTCGTAGAAGGTGACACCCAGCGACCACCAATCCGCTCGGACATCGTATCCTCGACCGGCGTACACCTCTGGGGCAAGATAGGCGAGCGTTCCGGATTTGCTTGTCAGCGTCCGGCCAGGAATGATATCGGAAGCGACATTCTGTACGTCCATATGGTTAGCAAACGAGGAAAGGGGGCAAGAGGGCCAAGAGGGACAGAGGGGGTATGAAGAAAGAAAAGGAAACACCGCAAATACGTGGTAAAAACATACAAAGTCTGTCAGATGGACGTGGCCATCTGCGTCCAGAAGCACGTTATCTGGCTTCACATCACGGTGAATAATGTTCTGTGAGTGGACGTAGCGCAAAGCGCACCCCAGCTCCGCGATCCAGAACCGCACGGCCTCCTCGGTGAACGTCTTTCGAGAGATATGGAAGCGCAAGTCACCGCCGCTCATCAAGTCGACAACGAGGTACATATACTCAATGTCTTGGAAGCTGTATCGCAAGTTGCAAATAAACGGGTGGTTCACGTGCTCGAGCATGCGACGTTCGCGAATGATGTTGCGGACACTTTCGGACCGGACAACTAGAGACAATAAATAAAAAAGGCAAGGTCAGATCTCGTACGCTCTTTTCTGTAGGCAAAACCAACTTCGGGATCCTGCGTAACAATAACACATACCTTCGTCTTTCCGGATGTATTTGAGGGCAAAGGCTAGGTTGGTGTCTTTTCTCTCGACAATGCGGACTTTGCCAAAGGCACCGCGGCCGACAACTCGCAACAGGCGGAAGTGGTTCAGGTTCACTGCCAGGAGTAGTTGTATGTCAGTCAACCGTGCTATTATTTCGTGGCCACAAAGAGAGACCACAGCTGTTTCTGTTGTCCTCGCTCTCTGGAGGTAGTCTCTCGATATGCAAACTCACCTTCGCCATTGAGGTCGACGACTTTGCCCTGGCCGTTACCCATGGTTGTTTACTACGCAACGGCAGCGTAACGTTGCGGGTGTGCAGTCTCGGTCAAAGGGTCGTTGGACGGGTAGAGCACAAAAACGTGGCGCTGGCGGGTTGTTCGTTCGGGGTAAAAAATTGGAAAGGGGTTATTTTCGTTGGACGTTGGGCAGGTCGAGGTTCTGGTGCATCGTCAAGTTCGTGGGATGGTGGCTAGAGATATGTTTCTGTGCGTTGTTTCCCCCAGATCGAACTTGCAAGACTTGAAGAGGAGGATTGGGTCGTCGATGTCTAGGCTCGTTTGTGGTCTTGTGCCTGTCTTGTTGGGGAGCAAGGACGGGCAACAGTCTGCTGTGATACGGATCTGCAGGGCGTCAAATCAGGGCTGTCGAGGCGTGGTCTCTTTGTCGTATGGTACTGCTTGTTTCCGCTTGGATTGAAACGCTGAAACCCGCTGAAAAATGCAAAACAGAAAAGTCGATCGTGGGCGGCGATGGGCGTCGTATGTGTAGGCTCGAGTGTCGAGGGAGGACGCAGTGAAGTCGGACAACAATAAAAAAACGAAAGCCCCAGGACGTCGTAGGAGGTGATAATCAAGTGAAAGTAATGAAAGAAAGAGAAAGAAGAGAGAAAGAAGTAAGAGAGAAAGAGAAGAGGAATGAAAGAGGGAAAGGGGGACGTTAGCTTAGGTATCGGGCAGCGGTCGAGACCAGAGGAGACGGCTTTCTTTTAAAAGGGACAGGAGGAGAGTTTTGGGGGCATGCGCACTGGAGTGTGCGAGGGAGGGAGGGTGTGTGAGGAAATGGTATGCAGCGGGAAGTAGAAACGTGGTGGGTGGATCGTTCAAGCAAGGCAGCACGCGAAGGAAGCTGAACTGTCGAAAAGAAGAAAAAAGGAACGAAAGGAAGAAAGCAAAAACGTGTTTTCTTGGTGGGGCGCGGAGCAGCGATCGCTTTAGGGAGGGAAGGGAGGGAAGGACGAGATTGGCCCTCCTAATATGCCAAAATTGCCCTAACCGATAAATCTTTTCCTGGAAGACGCTGGCCAGAAGGTCGGTATTCCGGGGAAGAGACGAAATGCAAGTAGCGGACGGAGTGCTCCGTAGGCGGGATGAGATAGCGATGCAGAAGAAGTGGTGGTGGCTGAGGGAGTGGATGTCGGAGGAGGGGCCAGGGCGGACGGCACTGGCGGGTGGATTGTGTGAAGTGAAGCCAAAGCAAAGCGAAAAGGGGCTGAGAGGTGATGCAAAGTGCAGGATGTATGGAATTTGGAAAGGGCGGCCAAGAGAGGAAGTGACGCTGAGGCAACGCAGAGGAACTGGGAAGGAACGGAGCGAGGGAAGCAATAGGAAGGCAATGAATGGGCAGAAGGAGCATAGGACGGTGCGATTTTTGTTCTAAATTGGCTCGAGAAGTCGTAAAAAACGGCAGGGCTATAACTTTGGGCTATTCATTTCTTGCCCTCGCACGACTGCCCGCAAAGTACTGTAAGATACGCTTTTCATTGTTCATTATTCATTATTCACTGTTTACAAGGCGAGCGTCGCTGCGACGTAATTGCCGTAATTGACAGCCAGGCCACGTAGTTTCGGCCTCGCTCTTTCTCTACTCGTATGTGACTCGGAGAGGCTTGCAGACTTCGGAAGGTGCGACCTTTCTATTTCTGGTGCGACAAAGCATCTCGGGTTAGATGGTTCTTCCAGTATCCTGCAGTCCTTTCTATGGGCAGCCACGGTGGACGTGGTCACGCTACGAGTACTATACAGACGGTGCGAGTAGGTTTCTGCTGCTTTTTACACTTTAGCAATATCATGAGAAAGAAAATGAAAGAAAAAAAGCTACAGACGATAGGCGGGAAAGTGACTAGTATAATAAAAGGGTGCATTGGCAGGTTGGTTTGATTGAGAAGGCACGCACGAGACAAGAAAGAGGGAAAGAACCCCGGCAGCCAGTCGCTGGAAAGGGCAAGAGGGTGGGGATGCATGGGCAGATGGGGCTCTTCTTTCCTTCTCTTGTGTCCTTTACCTGCCAGCTGCCCACCCTTGAATATCGCCCCGGCAATCCTGAACGTTATTATAGCACTCAAAACAAGCATGTGGCAAGCATCCTCAGCGTTCGGATGCCCTACTCGTAGAGTGGTGCGAAACAAGGCAAAAAGACAGAATGAAAAGGGGGCGGAGGGGTGGGGTGTGGGAAACGTGGTGAATGGCCAATGTCGGTAGCGGGACTTTATTAGCAAAGCTTGGCTGCGCACATGGCACTTGACGCGTGTTGGCTCGTGGCTCGATAGGAAAGCCCACGCCAGGGGAGTAGGAGACTCGCAGGGAAAGAACGTCTTCATGTGAGTGTGCATACGAGTAACCGGCAGGAGTGGGCTATTGGACAGCAAGGGTGGACAGTGCAGAGGGCTGGCCTCCAGGCGTGATCACCAGTAATTTGGCCACTGTGCCACTTTAATTAGAGGGTAAGTCGTAACTTGTTCCCATCTGTTCCCATTGAATGCCAATCACGCTGAGGACAACCAAAGAAGAAGAAGAAGAAGAAGAAAAGAAGAAGAAGAAAAAAAGAAGAAGAAGAAAAGAAGAAAGAAGAAAAGAAGAAGATACCGAAGAATCCTCTGAAGGAACGAAGCGCGGTGAGCCATGTTGTAGCTGCAGTAGCTGCAAAACAGTGCAGGCTAGTTAGGCAGTCCAACATATGTTAGGTTCTAGAGGGAGGCAGGTATTCTCTTTACATGCACGCTGGACAGGTGAGTTTATGTAAGTTAAGATAGCTTCATTACATGAACTCGCTGCAGCTACTGCAAGTCTGTTACAGCAGGAAACAACGTAGAAAGCCGTACTCGGCACAAGAACGGGTTCATCGGGAGGAAGATGGGGTTGGTTTGTGAGTTTATGTTGAATCAGTAGGTGACAGACAACCACTGCTACGATGGACAGAACCGTCCCAGTCGAGGTGCTCCAAAGTTGATCAACGGCGGTCAGTAATCTTACGTCGCCGCCAGGAATGCACGGAAGCAGTGAACACGACGTAAGATACTCCGTACATGTGACGTATCGTACTGAGGGAAAGGACAGGCGGTATCGCATACAAATGACGGGGTATGCACCCAGCCAGATAGTGCTTCCTACTCAAAAAGAAAGAAAGAAGAAACAGTTCCCTGCCCCGTTGAGTACGCACCACAGGGCGTCCGTGCTGGCCAGGGCTGCGACCGCGAGCCGGGGACAGCTACAGTGGAAACACTTCATTTCATGAAGAGCATTTTCATGGAGATGTGCAGAGGGAATTGCCAACAGGTGCTAGGCTGGGGCCAGTGCGCATTTGAGCGACAGTGTCTTTTTTCTTTTTTTAATATTTTCTCCTCTCCTCTTCCTCTTTTCTCCCTTTCCTTTTTCTTTTTTCTTTCTCTCCTTTATCCCCGTCTTTTCTTCCTTATCATATCCTACGCCCTTCACAATACAAATAGCTACAATGCGGAGCACATCTCACAATGGCTGGCCAACCTCAGAGGGGCGTTCGGGTCCCCTGGTCCACAGCCACGGAGACCCCGAACGGGCCTCCACTTTTCGTATCGGTTCTGGAAGCTTGCTCCCTTTCGTGTGTCTGTTGGTTCGTTTCTACTGCGACGTTAGACCACAATCGGTTGGCTTTAGATGGCTTTAGGATCTTGATTTTCCGTCACCTCGCTAGCGGCCTGCCAAGTCCCAGGCACACCTCTACTTGTACGCTGCAGGAGAAGAGAGAGCTGATATCACACATCTTGGAGGTGGGTGTGATACCAACAGCCTGGAAGAAAGGTGGCAAGTAACGCGGAACAATGAGCGGATGCCCCATAGCGGAACATGGGAAAAACACTACCGGCGCAAGCCTGCGTGTAATAATTGCGTTTTTGAAGAGCACTTTATTGGGTACGAGTATCGGGCCCTGCCAGAAACATGGCTGTTTGCAGAGGAAAGGTCCAATGCATAGAAAGGAGTACAGAAAGGACACTTGGAGGTCAAGAAAGGATAGACCCCGGTCGCCTGCCACGTGTGAAATATTGAAATCGTGCAGCGGTCAAGATTTTAGCTTTGGTGTGTGGCAAAAGCACATGGCTAGGAAACGGTCAGCGAGTTTCAGAGGACGACAGGCAAGCAGGAAAAAACAACTGTCACTCAAAAAAAAAAGGAGGAAAAAAGAAATGAAATGAAGAGATGGCCAATAATGCAACGACAGCGCACATGGCAAGCTGGGAATAACCATGGGAACGGGAGATGGATGTAACGGGGATGCTGGAGGGGAGAAAACAAAAGTAGACAATCAAATTTGAGAGATGAAAAAGGAAAAAGGAAAAGAAAGGCACACAGAACCGCGAGCGAGACTACCGCGCCGCCAAAAAGATACTATCGCCAGTACTCCGTACTTCTAGCAGAAAGAGGAAGGAACGATGGTCAAGTCGGAGCCTGGAAGCAGGCGAGCGGAGCGAGGTGGGAAAGAAAAGGCGGGCCTTGCCACGTGGAAATCAGAGAGAGGGAAGGCGCCAGATGTATGTTAGAACGGACCCTCCAGTCCTCTGTGCCTCGTCCCGGCCTCGCTGGCTCGGCTGGGTCTGGCATATCATATCTCCAAGCATCTGCCGCTCTGCCGCTCTGCCGCTGGGATAGGTCTTTTGTCTGGATACGTGTAATTATATCGCAAGTCTTGGCCGGGCCTCGTTGTGGGTTGCCTTTTTGCTTCCCACAAACTTCTTATCAAAGCAGGCGAATTCAATATCCTCCAGGCATCTTCCAGACTCCTTCGCAAGCCACGCGGGCTTTTTGTGTCTTGCAGGCACAGAGATCTAGATGTGAAGGGCCTGGTCAAACCTTCTCGCCCCGAATCTCTTGCTAATTGCAATGACCTCTTTAGGAGTGGCACACTCCAATGGACTCCTGGAGTTGTCCACCAGACACGATATCGTTGGACGTATTACGCAACTGCATCTCTTTTTCGAGATATCGGGTCTTTCGTTGGTTCTTTTGGGTCCTTTTTAGGTCCTCATTTCGCGTCGTTGATCAAGTGCATTTTGCTATTTTCACAAACGTGGCCCAGACCTGGTCACAGACCCTTGCGATCGCCCCCATCACCCCCCTTGCCGTGTCTTCTGGAACACTTCTCCCTCCAGATCAGACATGCTTGACTGGTACTCTGTTATCATAGAGGGCCCTGCACCCTTTTCAAAGAAGCATACCGTATGTTTCTGTTTCCACTGTCTGTGAGCGAGTGTACAACTCTCGCCGCGTGGCCTCTACCAGGACAAAGTAGCATACGGAGTGTATGTAATACATGTAGTCGTACATGTAAAAATAGTCCAAAACAAATGCAACACTCCGTCTGATAATTGGCATATTTCATGCATGCATTGCTCCAGGCCAGGCTCTTGTTCTCGAACATAGGAAACACGGCATCATGCTCCTTCTTGTCTCACGTGAAATCACTCACGAAAGTAAATGCGTATACGAGTAGTCTGCAAAAGGCATGCTGGTAACAGGGCGATGCCATCGGAAACAAGGGCTAGTGGGCCACATGTGCCAGGTGTCTTCCATTACCCATGCCACGACGTGCAAAAACTACGAGTATGCATCTAGCAGGGTCCAACAAGCAGCAGAATCATGGCCACGGAGTTCTAAAGCTCCTCTCTGTGGTGTTAGGCGTCAAACAATTTGTATCTTATTTTTGTATGCAGAATCCATGTCCAGTTAAAACGCCCAACTCGTTCGCTCTTTTCGTCATGTCAATCACCCGTTTCCTGGAGCATGCTCCTAGCTCCTACCTCGTCACGCCCAACCCCTACCATTTGCCTCCAGATAGAATCCTATCTGACCCAAAGCTTCTCACCGCCCTCCCGTCCCCCGGGGCCTCCCTAACCAAACATACCACCATCGTCTTCCTCTTCGTCGTCGTCGGGTACCACCACGGGCTGCTTCTTCTTAGTCAGATCGGTCCTGCACAGCGGGCAGCTGCCCTTGGCCAGCAACCAGGGCCCCACGCACTCGAGGTCGAAGCGGTGGCTCGCGTGGCACGGCAGCTCGACGATGAGCGCATAGGGGTCGTCGAGGTAGCGCTCGACGCAAATGGGACACGACTCGTCCTTGCCGAGACGCTTCTTGGGCACGCGGTCTAGCGTGTCGAGGTACTCTTGCGACACGCCGGCAATCTTGCGCGGCGGGTCGGCAATCTGCTCCTCGAGCTGGCCGGCCAGCTGCTCGAGCAGCTCGCGGTTGGCGGCGTTGGGGCTGTCGGCAGCAGCGTGAGCATCTGGTCCTGCAGGAGGCGGAAGACGGCAGCAACGTCGACGGAGTCGGCATGGCGTGGGGGTTGTTGCCGGCCGCGTGGTCGGCATTGTTGGCAGTCGACACGTTGTTGAGGTGCGCCGTAAACGTGGACATGTCAATCTGGCGGCGCCGCCGGGGCGCGGCTGACGACGAGATGTTGTGTTCGACTGCGGAAGAGAAAAATGAGACGAGTTAGTAAAAGAAAAGTAGAGTCGCCGATGACGATGACGACAATGCGGGGTGGGCTGAAGGAAGTTTTTGTAGTGGCAGTGTGCATACCCTCGTACTGTGTGGCCATGGTAGGCAATGTGTCGAGGAGGGCGTGGGAGAATTGGCGGGAGCAAAGACAGCGTCGCTAAAGTGAAGCTCAAATTGCAGTGGTGATCTCCAGAAGCGCAAGCGCGACGCGGGGCTGCTGGCGCGAGGCGCATTGTACTAGACCTGGAGCCCAGCAGGCAGCGTAGGCGTTGACGTAATTTTAGCGGCCTGCACCTATTCTACAGCAGGCAGTTGCCCCCTACGCGGCAAGCTTCTCCATTAACCCCAAAATATCAATTGCCAGGCATATGCCGTCATTCGGTCAGCCGGTGCTTCCTTCATGTCTCTCGACTTCTGTAAGACGCGCCGCTCCTTCCCGAATCATCTTCCTGTCCGGTGCGATCTGAAGGCACAGCCGCACCAAGATGCAATGGATAGTCTTTGTCTGGATCGCACCTGCGTTGCAAAACTGCAGCCTCGACCGGTAGCAGCAGCAACCATCACTCATGGCCTGACTGGAAGAATCGGCACGTGACAGCGCCACCCGCCCGTCTGTTGGAGCTCTGTAGTGCCGAGACATGGATGACGCCAGCAACGGTGCAACTATCACAGTCTAACCGGCTCGTTTCTTTGGGAGCTCGCGAAAAGTTTCCGACCGCCCAGATATAACCCCCAGACGACCCGAGACATGCTCTCTCTCATCCGCCACTACCATTGACTTCTCGAAGCTGTTCTCAAACTCGATTGAAAAGACTCCAAATCTCAAGAGAAGAAAAGCGCAAAGGCTTCACATCTTATATCATCTCCCTTTGCTCGCGCATTGATTGCATCGCATCACTTCTCGCCACCATGGCTGCTGCGTCCATCACATCGGCCGTCTTTGGTGCCACGGGCCTTGTCGGCGCGCACATTGTCACCTCGCTGCTGACCCTCGACGCCTTTGGCACCGTCCACACAATCACCCGCCGTGCGCCCAAGCAGGCCGCGGACGCGGTGCTGTCCAAGAAGCTCGACGCCATTGTCGAAAAGGACACGGAACTGTGGGTGCCCAAGCTCAACGAGCTCCTGACCGCCGGCTCCAAGACGGCAGCGCGCCGCCGCCGGCCGTCTTCTCGGCCCTGGCACCACGCGTCTCGCCGCCGGCGGCATCGCCAACCAGTGGAAGATTGACCACGACCTCAACGTGGAGATTGCGCGCGCTGCCAAGGCCGGCCGGCGTCAAGACGTTTGTCTTTGTGTCGAGCGCCGGCACGCGCTCGCTGTGGCCCGCATGCTACCGTACTCCAAGATGAAGAACGGCGTCGAGGACACGATCAAGGAGCTGGACTTTGACCAGGCCATTATCCTGCAGCCGGGGCTGATCCTGGGCGACCGCGAGGTCGAGCATCAGGGCGCGGGCACGTTCAAGGCATTGGTCAAGGGCGTGGGCAGCATCTCCAAGAGCTGGCACGACAGCCTGGGCCAGGATGCCGACGTGATTGCGCGCGCGGCAGCACATGCGGCTTTGCTGGCCTCGCAGGGCAAGGCCCCGTCCAAGTACTGGGTGGTGGACACGGCGGCCATTGTCAAGCTGGGACGGACGAGTGGAAGTTTTGAGCGTGGTAAAGAAGGGGGAGGGAGAATCTATCAAAGGCGTAAAGTGGTCAAGTGATGGCTGTGTAAACACAATGAGATTGACAACTTTTTTTTTTCTTTTTTTCGTTTTATTTGTTTTGTCTGCCTTCCATTCATATTGTTGTCTCTTTTTTTCGGGTTCTGCATATCTTCCTGACTGACGTCGGTTCTATTTCTGGTCTTTTGTTTGCTTTTGCTTTTCATTTTGACAATCCCCAATACCATTACTTACTGTCTTCTCACAGCATGTGCTCCTCTAAATATGCTTTGCTCTGTTTCTGTCTCTTAGTTCTTTTGGCAGCCGCCGCCCAACATACCTGGTGTCAGCATCCGACTCTACGCTGCATGGGTACGAATCATTAGTGAAGCAGCCCATCATTTTGTCTCCTTTCTGTCTGGCGTATCTCCTCCAATGGACATGACTTCTTTAGTTGTAGTGGGCAAGAGATAATTCGCGTTGTCCCGTACTTTGATTTGGATGAGAACTGCATCTACGAATATAACAACAAATTCAATGGCCTTGTTTACATTCTGTTCAATTTAACATTTTGTTCAGAACTGTGGCCAGTCTAGGATGGCATGCTTCAAGCTATGGCAGGATCCCTCCCAAGGGATATATTCACGTCGTCCGGTCCTTGTGTTGCTCCTGTCCGTCGTCCGAGCATTCGTAGTCGTCATCCCGTCGTCTGTATCGTCTCCGCCTGCGCTCGTATCGCCGTCATCGCCGCTGTCTCCATCTGCGTCACTGACGGTCGTGCCTCTGTCCGTCTCGTCGTCGGTGCTCTCGCCGTCTTCAGAGGCCTCGCGGTAGTTCCTGGCCTGCATGAAAATACGTTGGCTCCTGCGAAGCCTTGGCGGTGGCCGGCATGTTGTGCAGGGCCCGGATACGGCGGACTCGTCAATGGACTTTTCGGCCTGGCAAGGCAGATTTGCGTCGCGCCAGGCGCAAAAGACAGTGCCCACGCGGTGTGAGTCAATGTATGCACGGCACGTCTCGCAGTAGCTTATATGGAACCATGTAATGCACATCGTGAGTGGTTCGTGCAAGAGGTGGGAATTGTGGTGATAGACTGCCTTTGCGTTGCGAAGATTCCTGGGAATGGCTGCTTTTTGAATCTTTATTTCCAGGGCTGGTGGTCCCTCAAAGACGAGAAGAAGAGGCCATCAATATATCCCAAGGGTGAGAGATGTTAAACGGCATCTGGTCACAGGTTGGCTGCCCCATTGCAGTGAAGTCTTCCGGTTCACAGTCTCCAGCGTCGTTTGTCAATGCTGTTTGTGTTCCAGAAACATGTTGTGAACAAAGTGCCTGCTAGAGTTCAGTCTTCTTTCTCTTTCATTCACTTACATTTATAGAGAGGTGAAAAAGCCAAATTAATTAAGATTTTATTTTCAGGTCACGTCGTAAACCCACTCGCCCAGCGCCATGAAGTCCCCCCAAAAAAAACACAAAACAAAAAGTAGGATACATGGGACCGGTTGCAGTTGCCAACATGCTTCCAGTCTCTTCCAGCAATGAGTTCATTCTTAAACGTTAAGATAATATCCTGCCTGAGATGCGTGGTATTCGGGGTGTAATAAGCCAAGAAAAAAGGACATAACATGCAATGCAGGAATCGTGGAGATATATGCCAAAAGAGACCACAGCACCAAAACGAACCAAAACACAAGGATGTATGGGAGTATCACAGCCACCCTCTCCTCTTAAGTAGGCAGTGTAAAAAGGACAGCCTGAAAAGAAGAAAGAAACGAAAGAAACGAAAGAAACGAAAGAAAAAGAAGAAAAAGAAGAAAAAGAAGAAAAAGAAGAAAAGGACAGACGATGGGTCCAGGGGCTATAATAAGGTTGGCCGCTTCTTCTTTGCCTTTTTTCCGTGTTCCTCTTTTGTCGTCACGTTGGTGTTGAGCATGCTCCGCAAAAAGTCGAGAATCTCTTTGCCGCGTTCGGTTTCCAGCAGCTTGGTGAACTTGGCGCGCTGCTTGACGGGGTTGCCGCCCGTGTCGAAGTTGGACGATAGCACCTGCAAGCACAGGCCCAGCGGAAACGACGTCATTTCCAGGCCGTACTGGCCGGTGCTCGGGTGGAAAAAGACGCGCAGGTACGAGGCAATGCGGTTAATGTAGATGCTCGCATTGGCGCGTGCGGGCAGGTGAGGAATGTCAAAAGTGCTCATCGTGCTGTAGACCAGCAGACAGGCCGTGCAGTAGACGGTCATGAGGTACACAATCGACAGGTCCTCGGTGGACATGGCGCTGTAGTGCTCGTCGTTGACCAGGTCGTCGACGTCGTCGTCGTCGTCGCTGCTCTTTTCCAGAATGTGCAGGCGGTTCTTGGGCATGTTCTGGTCGTACCATTCGCACAGCTGCTGGTCAAAGGTCCACAGGGTGTCAACAATGCGCCTGCGGAAGATGGTGCAGTCCTCTGCCGTGAAACGGTCCGTCCTGTCAATCATTTCTTCTTCGAGATAGTCGACGCTCTCGAACAAGCCCGGGATGGCCGCCATAATGTCAATGAGCGTGTCTTTGGGAGTCTTCGCAATGTTTTGCCACGGAACGGTCATCCATTCATACGAGTGGAGGATGGTCCTCTTGCGGAAGCGGATGGCCGCGACGATCTGTAAAGGAATTATTAGAATACATGGACAGAACCCCTGCAAGGTGATGCTTTCCGTGCAAATAAATATCCAACTCACCAGTGCTAGACGACAGTCGACAAACATTTGATGGCCATGGCCGGCCATGTGGGCTCGGGTCCGCGTGCACGGAGAAGGGCGAGCACACCAGCATTGTGCTCTTTCCAGCCACGTGCTCGTGCCCTTCTGTCTTCTTCGTATCTATCGGAGAAGAACATCTGCGACAAAAGAGTTAATAAACGGAAAGAGAGAAAAAGAAAAAAGAAAAAGGGTGAACATACAGAGAAGACAATCATAAGCCGCAGTGCCGAAAAGACACCGTCGCTCCTCGCCTTCTTTGGGTTGTCGAGTGCGAGACGCAGCTCGTACAGGGCACGTCCGTGGGCGCGCAGGCTCTGCTCGGCCATGGAGCGCGAGTCGCCGTGGCGTGCCGCCGCCGAAAAGCAGTTGGCCATCAGTGTATAGTGCAGCACAGGGTCCTTGCGGTACAGCTGCTGCACAACGTTTGTCCAGCCACCGCTGGCATATCCGACGGCCTGTAAGGGGAAGATGCTACTGTTGGGCAGGTAGGCCTGCCAGAACGTCGCCAGCAGGAGCTCCTCGCGCGCAGAGCCAATGAGGCTCCTGTCGGCATTGGGCGAGCTCTCGGCGATGTGGCCAAGATACATCGGCATGACCGGGGAGGATCGAGAGTGCCTCAGGGCTGGCGGCCGGTGGCCGGGAGAAGGAGGTGGTGATGGGATCATGTCGTCGTCTGTGGCGGATCTCGGGGCAAAGTCGCCCATGCTCGCAAAGTCTGGGACATAGCCATTCGAAAAGCTACGGAAACGAACGTCGATCTGGTTGTTGGGCTGGTCATCGCCAGGGCCGTCAATGTGGGCGTTTGCGAGGCTCTTAATCAGGCTGTTTGTATAATTGTCCACAATGCCACCCACGAAATCAAGTGGTGGGCCGTTGGCAAGGCCGTCGGAGATGCCATTCGGGAGAAAGCCGTTTGGCAAGAAGTCGTTGGTCGAAAAGCCGTTGGAAGGATGTTGGCCGTCGGAGATGTGGTCGATTGGAAGATGGCCGCTGGGATGTAGCCGTTGGAAATGTGGCTGGTTGTGGCCACTACGTCCAGGACCCGCTCGTCCATGTCGTGGTCGTTGGCCATGCTGCTGGCCATGCCGCTGGCCATGCTACTACTGGACGTGTCATTGGGCATGCCATTCGAAGCGCCGTCAGGCACACTGTAGTGCGGGATGCCGTTCGGGATGCTGTGTGGGACGACATTTGGGAGACTGCCGGGACACTGGTCGGTATGTTGGCGGAGACGACGGAGGTGGCCCGGCTGCGGAAGCTGGCGTTATTGCTGTCAGTGGTCGTGGAGGCTGTGGGCGTCTCGCCAGTGTCGACGGTGGCGCCGGGCGCAAACGAGTTCTCGCGAACCGAGACGAGCGTGGAGGGGCGATGCTAGGTGGTGTGGACAAAGATGCGGCCGCGTTCGTAGCCGCCGCACTCGAGGCCAGCGCGCAGGCACTGGCTACATGATGGTCGTAGGAAGTCGCACTGTAGTTGGGAGGGTGGTCAGCACCAATAAAGAGGACGGAGATCTTGTGTCACACAGCAAAGCTTGTGCAACCGTCCAGCACCTCGTCGCCCCGATCTCGCTCCACCTTGCAACGCTGCCTGCGAAAAGAACGTGTCTCGGCCTGGTCCGGGCGTTCCGCCGCCGTGGTCCTGGCTCCCGCCCCGAGTCATTTGGCCCGCAACCTCGCCTCAGCGACGAACGCGATGCAGGCCGGGGCGTCTATGACGAGCGCGAGCGCAAATGGAGGTCGGTGATAGGCTGATAGCCAGGGAGCCAGAGAGCCGCACACACGAGGACAGAACCCACTTGGGATGTACGACGAAGAGTTTTGCTTGGTCGAGCAGACGCGCGCGAACCCTTTTTGCGACACGATGGCGATGCTCCAAGATCTAGATCTGGGGTGACGCAGCGACGCGGTGGCAAGGTGACGAGACAGAAGCAAATGAAAAGACAGACAAGAGCACACAAAAAAAAAGAGGAACCTGGTCCTGCAGGCCGAAAAGGGAAACATATTGCGCGTTGCAGCACACCTCCCACAGATCCCAAGATGGATGCTGTTACTTGCCGAGAAAACTCGTGTGTGGCCCGCATGCACGCAGCCATGGTGCAAACGGCCCCCGAATTGACAGGAGAGGACGAGGGCGCCATGTGGGACAGGAGGACAGAGCAGAAACCAGACATAAAAAGGACGATGCGCTCGCAGACACGCAGACAAGCAGACAGGCAAACATGCAGACGAGCCACAGAACAAAGTACTTACGCCTTTTTTGCGCCGGCGGCATGTCGCGCATGCCTTGGAGCGCCCTGGAACACCGACCATGGCGGCCGTTGACTTTCACTCAAAGCGCGGCTCGCGAGGAGGACGGCATTGGGGGCGGACGGGGAGTAAAGAAGCTGACTCGGAGGCCGTGACTGGGGCGGGAACCGGGGCGATATATGCGCGCGATGCGGCGAGGTGAGAAGAGAGAGAGAGTCAGCTCGAGAGGCGATCGAGAGTCGAGGGGGCATGCAAGATCGGTCTTCGATTGGGGTGAGCGGCTGAGAGCGAATCGAATCGAATTGGGGGGGTGGGCTTTTTTCTTTAAAAGGATGTGGTGAGAATTCGACGTTAGTGCTCTTTGTACTGGACGAAGTAGCGGAGGAACTCTGCGTGCCGGGTGCGTGGGGCTGCGAGCTGCAGCGGTCGGGTTGGAAGGAACGAGTCAAGGTCGAGGTATCTCAAGCTTAAAGATATCTTACAACAGACGGGGGGCGAGGAAGGCAAGAAGGGCATGCTCTGGTGCTGTGCTGTTGGTCGCTGCTGCGTCTGTGGTGGCGGCGTTGGTGGTTTCTCTTGAGCTCTCTCGCTCTTTCTCTTTCCTGCCAGGAGCAACAGACAGTCGCTCGCCTGTCTCGCCTGGTTGCTAATACCGCTAGTGCTAGATTTAAGGCAGGCGCGCGGAAGCGAAGGAGGCTGCTCTCGCTTCCTTCCTTTCTTATTTCTATCGTAGAGAGCTCCTCGGTGCCCTAGTGCTGTCCTCGAGGCGCGAGCCTGCGCTAAGCTGCAAGCGGGCTCTGAACTGTCGCTTCAAGAATGATGCGCTCGAGTGCCCACCGCGCAACGCCTGCCAAAACCCATTCCCTCTTCTCTCCCTCTCGCTCGCAAGCGCTGCCCGTGTTTATTCTACTGGGGCGGTTGGGGGCCAAAACCTCAAGAAACATTCTCCACGCACCTGGTCGCTGGAGTGGGTTCCCTCTTTCCCAACCTTGCTGAGTTGGGTCTGGTCTGGTCTCGTCCCTTCCCTTCTAGGCACGTTGAGCCAACCGGGCTCTTTCCTCGCTGGTTTCAAAGTCCGTCCATCGGGACACATCAGGCACATTCTCATCAGAAGCAAGAGCCGAGAGGACATGAGGAAGCGACGACCTGCATAAATGCGCGGTATTCGAGCCCTGAGGCGCTATGCTCTGTGCCTGCCTTCTAAACGGCCAGAAGACACGATACGAAGTATTACTCCGTATTCGCCTCACTTTACATGATTGACAATGCGAGAAGTCTAACGAGACGCGTGCCCTTATTTTGTGATTTTCGACGGACCACCGCTTTGTCTCTCTCTCTCCCTGGCCGGGTCGGGCCTTCTTTTCGTCCTTCTTTTCCTTCTTTTTCGCCCGTTGCAATGTACCATGTCTCACTCTCCAGCTCTCCGTCTCTCTGTCTCTCCTTCCACATCCGTTGCCCTCTCCCTGTCGGCTAGCTCCCCAGCATTGGCTGCCAGTCGCCCTTTCCTACGCGACAACCGCTGCAGAACGGAAGGAACAAAGAACGGATGTGTGCTCCCGCTTGTTGCCTCTTCTTTGTCTTCTCTCGTTCCCTCTTTCGCTCGTCTTCTTCTCCTGCTCCTCTGCTCCTCCTTTTCCCAGTTTCTCTTATTCTCGCCGATTATCTTTTCTCTCCAGCACCGAGCTGACCATCTCTACGCCCGTCATATTTTGGCGTCTTGTGGGCCCTTTTTTTGTTTTCTTTGTCCCTCGGCCTCCAATCGGCAGCTCTATTCGTATGGCCCACCCATGTCGATCCATACCAGCACATCCCAGCAAATACAGTCACGTGGACTCTGGTTAGAGAAAAGGCAACCGAGACGAGCAGCCCAGAGGCAGCCTTTGCGCTCCTTCATCCTTCTCACCGTCTTTATCCCTTTTCTCACACATCCAACGAGACTGCTGACGGACCAGGCGGGATGTGACGGTCGCTGCAAATGAAACTCGACGTCGCCTTACAGCCAGCGAATCAAGCTACAGAAAAAAGATCCTGTAGGACCTTCTGGGATCTTCCTTTTACTACTCTGGAAAAAAGAATGGAGCCCTGGCCAAGGCCCACCCACCACCGCCAACGTCCGTCGGATAAGATGCACGGAGGATGTCGTCCACGCAGCCAGGACAAAGACGGACGGGGAAAGGACGAGGGTCGGAAAGAAACGGAGGAAACTGAAGCCGGGAATGAAAAGAAACAACACGCAAGAAAGAGCAGAAGAAAAAGGAGAGAAGAAAAGGGAAAGGAAAAGGCTGGAAGCGGCGTCGGGTCTATTTCCCTCCGCACGCTGCCGTCGCATCGACGCGGTGGGGGGCTTCTCTTTGCACTTGCAGACTTACTCGTACATTGACGCGGTGCATGAGCGCCGGATGCTGCAGCAGAAACAGGTCCTAGGCTCTCTGCCTTACGCGGGTGCATCTCCCGAATGCGGCACCAGCGCATGGCGAAGACAACACCTTCTTCGTCTTCTCTCTCGCCGTGATAGCAGCGCCAGCCATGACGGCAGCTCGACTCCCACAACGATCCAGACCCTTTCTTTTTACTTTTTTTCCTCTCGAAAAGACAAAAGAGAAACAAAAAGCGACGGCTGTTTCCGGGACCGAGCATCGCGAACCGTCGGGAAAAGGTAGACCAGGCAGCCGTGGCAAAGTCACAACGTCCAACAGCCATCTCGCAGACGTACATGTACATGTACAAGCACGAATGCAAGAGAAATGGGCCAGTTTGCTGGACAGCGGTGAGAAACGAGTAGCACATTGTAGGTTTGACAGCGGTTGTCGCCGCCGGCGTGGGGTTGGTGTGTCAGTTCACCCTCACATAGTCCTCGAACGATATTCAACGAGCCAACGAGTCGTGACATCGTTGGTTTGGACGTAGACTGGCCTACAACAAAGAGATACTTTGGACGATGTCGGTCTAGCTAGACCGGCTCTAGCTTCCAGTGAAGCACACGGCGGCACTAAACGAAAATCCAGAGGAAATCTTTAAACTGGAGGTACTGTTTTTTTTGGTAGGGCCCATCGCGCTACCCTCCCCCGCCCATTTCCAGTTTGAAAGCCAACAGCTAACGTATTCACCGATTCGGTTCCCAAAATACAAAGGGATGGGCAGGCAAAGGGATGGCAGAAAAAAAGAGGCATGGGCAGGCAACCCGCTGGGCAGACAAAAACTTGCAAGTGGTCCCAGTCCTGAAGAAAGGAAGAAGAAGAAATACGAAGAGAAAAGAACAGAAGATACATGGAGATCGAGACATTTCGAGGTGACGACAAAGACAAAGGAAGAGGAGAGAGGCGAGAGATAGGCCTTCTCGGCCCCGCGATCGACTGTTGAGAAAGAAGGGGAGGGGACAACAAGTGTTGGCCCCAACAGCACATATACGAGAGTCAAACAACATGTACCGAGCCTCTGAAAAGTCACCGAAAAGCCACTCAGAGCTATGGAAAGCCGCAGAATGCCACACACAATCATGCAAAGGCCTGATGCCTCGCAATGAGACATACCAGACTCATCACCCGATGCAAGATGGCATCTGCAGCATCCGCGATCTCCACACGTGAGAGATATGCAAGGTACCATCTAGGGCGGCAGGGGACTTTCAAGGGATTTTCGCCAGCCAAGTGGTGCGTGTTTATGCACGTTGCGCACTCATGTGCTCATGTATTCTTATGGAAAGAAGTCTATGGAGGGGCATGCTGTGGAATACAGTATGTACCTGTGGAACACAGTATGTACTATGATGCAATGATGACCGCTAGAGCACCCATTTCAGCCTCACACCATCGACTGTTCTAGAACCTAGATCCAGTCTTGGCCGCGGGCCTTTCGTGTTGCCGACGAGCTCCTGTACGCACCAATCTTGGCGGTGCGGCTGCCGATGCGCACCATGCCCGAGAGATGCTGCACGCCTGCCAGCACACCGTCAATCACAGTGACGTCGGGGCCCACCGCCGCCTCGACCGCCAGCTTGAGCGGCGTCATGCCCGCGCAGCCCAGGGTCAGCACCTCGGCACCACTGGCGACGAGGCTCTGCGCGGCCGTGAACACGTTTCTGGTTGACGCGTTTCTGGGCCTCGGCATCGTCGGCGTGCAGGTCGAGCACGCCGAGCTTGCAGCTGGCCACGCCGGCACAGATGTTGACAGGCCCATGTTGTGGATGGTGTCACGGTGTATGACGCACGAAACGGTCGCTCGTGGCGACAAGAACCGAAGCGAGCGCCGAGCGTGCGCGCCATGGCC
Organism: Sporothrix curviconia; assembly: GCA_016097085.2. Lineage (NCBI taxonomy): Eukaryota > Fungi > Ascomycota > Sordariomycetes > Ophiostomatales > Ophiostomataceae > Sporothrix > Sporothrix curviconia. The sequence goes on from JADMNF010000050.1 coordinate 187,896, forward strand.
AGCGACGCCTCCATGATCCCCACGACGGGCTGGCCGTGGAGCTCCTCGCGCAGCATGCGGATGAGGGCATGGTCCGAGTAGCAGGCCACCAGCACGGCGTCGTGGGTGGCTGCAATGGGCAGGACGGCGCGAGCGGCAGCCGCAGCCGACATGACATTGTCAAAGCTGCTCTCAATGGCCGAGGGTGCCGGCTTGGGGGCCGTGAAGCCGGTGAGCTCGACGTCGGGCGGCAGAGTGGGCGCCGCCAGAGCCACGCAGTCGGCGGTCATGGAGGCCGTGCTGTTGGGGTTGACCAGCAGGATGCGAATCTTCCTGGCCGGCGGGGCAGGCGGCGCTGCTGCTGTTGCTGTGGATGTGTCTGGTCCACTGGCAGCCAGCCGCGGCGGCTCAACAGCGCCGTTTGCTGCGTGATGAGGCCGTAGTGCTCGATGCGGCGGTGGCGCTTGAAATCAAAGGTGCGCGTCTTTGCCGGGCTTGCACTCGTCGAGGTCAATGTCCGGCGGCCACCAGCTCGTCGTCCTCCGTTGACGCCTGTGCGAGGATATCGCCTGTCGGGGCCCACGATGCAGCTGCCGCCAATCAGCTCGTACTTGCCGTCGTCGAGGCCGGCCCGCGCGGCGCAGACACTGAAGCACGAAGTTCGTGTAGCTGTACGCCTGCATCACCAGGTGGTGGTGGAAGAGCGCCTTGGCTCGCGAGGCGGCATAGTCTGTGGCGGCGGGCGTGCCGTTGGTCCCGTACAGGTGCGGCGCAAAGCCGGGCGTGTTGTAGCCGCACAGCACGACCTCGACACCCTGCAGGCCCAGCACACGCCACGACTCGGCCCAGCGCCGGTCGTTGCAGATCATCATGCCGAAGATGGGATCGCCCTGGGCAGCGGCTTCGGCGTCGTCGACGAGCCCCGGCACGCGGAACGCCTGGAAGCCGAGATCGCCTGGCCGGAAATAGCGCTTCTCGAGCTGGTTGAGCGCGTCCGGGTCGGCAAACGGCTCGACGTCTCCCGGCAGGTGGATCTTGCGGTACTTGCTGAGCAGCGCGCCGGACTGGCCGTCGTAAAAGATGCACGCATTGAACGCCTCGCCGGCGTCGGTCTTCTCGGCATAGCCCACGCAGATGTGCACTTTGAGTGCGCGCGCGCGGTCAAACAGCGGCTTGGTCTGCGGCTGCGTGACGATGTCGCCGTGCTCAAAGAAGGCGTCGAGCTCGACGGGGTCCGCGATGAGGTGGCGCGGGAAAAACGTGCTAAAGGCCGTCTCCGGCAACAGCACGACTTGGGCGCCCTGGGCCACGGCGCCCTCGAGCAGCGCAACCATGCGGCCGAGCGTCTTTTCACGCGGATCCGCATAGTGTGTCGAGCCCATCTGGGCGGCGGGCAATGCGGAGCGAGCGAGGCATACTGGGCGGGGTGAGCGGACAGGTTACACGATGCCAAAGTGATCTTCTTCTTTTCTTCTCTTTTTTCTTTTTTTCCTTCTTCTTTTTCTACAGCTTTCTCGACTTTGTTAGGAGGAAAAGAGGCCTACATCTCCTTCGAATCCCATTTATCATGGGAATGGTCTCTGACGGCAATAACGAGTCCGTATGGTGGGCACATCGGCCAGCTCCGGCGCCGAGTTGAGTTTATCAGAGCTGCACGTCGACTCGGCTGTTATCGGCGGTCGTCACCAATCGCCATGAGCTCTGCCAATATTGATCCTGCCAGCGGGTGAAATGGCGCCGAGCACTAGCCAGCGATAAGACTTGTATGCTGGGGTCTGGCGATATAAGAAGCCTTTGTTAATATCAAGACGAAATGTTCTGGTCGTGCTTTTCTTTTCTTTATATTTCTTTATATTTTTTTCATTAAGTATTTAAGTTTTTAAGTTTTCAATTTCTTTTCTATCGAATATGGGCGTCTTTTGACTGGGGAATCCAATAGCATAGACCGCCACCAAAGCGATGAGACGACTGGCCGCTGGCTCAGACTCGGAGGGCCGGCACGATCTGTGAAAGAGTCGTCCTTTTCTCTTTGGGCCCGGTGTGAGTCGTCGGGATGAGTCCATGGTCGTTCCTGTCATTCCTGCACCTGCCGCGGAAACCGGTGCCGAGCATCGTGCTTTCCCCCGAAACAAAAAGCCGGCATATTACCCAATTAGGAAGCTCGGCCGTTACTCCAAGCCAAGTTTGCTCTGCCAAGCATTTTCTTATTTTTTTTACAGTCCTCTGCTGATTTTGGGCTGTCCGGCCAGGTGACTCAAGCCACCGCGGTGTTGCGTCCCCGGTTTTTTAACCCCTTGTCCAAGAGGACGGAGATTCAGAAAAAGTCCTGTGGGGGAAATGAAAGAAAGAAGAACGCCAGAAGGAGTCAAAATTGAGCTTTTTTTTTCTTTCTTTTTCATTTTCTGCAACCCAAAAATGCGGCTGAAACTCTACCGCCCGTCAAAGGGCGTGTGCGACTGGGAAGCGGGGCCGAATTGAAAGACGATTCAAAATAAGGGCGCGGAGAGTACGGAGTAAAAGAATACTTAATGTGATCGTGGTCGTCGCGAATCCGTTGTGGAATGGAAAAAGAGAAGCTTCAATAAGACAAAATCAAGTAACGTCGTGTACGCCAAACGCCCCTTCCCAACATGACTGAAACCGATCTCGCCGAGCCGGCCATCGTACCTGCCGTTTCCGACACCACGCCGGCCGGGCTGCTTGCTCCGCCACTCGTCCCTGCCGTGGTTGACAAGAACACCGTCAAGCCCCTGGAAGTCGCGACCGAGCGCCACGACCGGACTGGCTGGCGCCTGTATGCCATCTTGGCATCACTGTTTGTATGCACTTTCCCTTCACATCCTCACAACACCACAACATCACATCACGAACCTCACTGACACACCCCAGCTCTCGCTCTTCATCGCCGCCCTCGACCAGACCATTATCGCCACATGCATTCCGACCATTGCGCATCGCTGCACTCGGCACGGGCTATGTGTGGATTGGCGGCGCCTACCTGCTGGCCACAGCAGCCGCTGGCCCTATCTGGGCTCGTAGCAGCGACATCTGGGCCGCAAGCCCATTCTGCTGGCCGCCCATCGCGCTGTTTGCCGTCGCTAGCACGGTGGCCGCGCTCAGCAAGACTATGGACGCGATGATTGCTGCGCGCGCGTTGCAGGGGTGGCTGGCGGCGGCATCTTTCCGCTCGTCACCATCACCATCTCGGATCTGTTCAGCGTGCGTCTACGTTCACTGTATCTGGGCGCCCTGGCCATTGTCTGGGCCGTCGCCGGCTCATCGGGCCCGCTGCTCGGCGGTGCGCTGACCCAACTGGCGTCGTGGCGCTGGTGCTTCTGGATCAACCTGCCCATCTGCGGCGTCTCATTTGGCCTGGTGCTGCTCTTCCTGGACGTGCACAACCCGCGCACGCCCCTGCACGAGGGCCTGCGCGCTGTTGACTGGCTCGGCACCATCACCATCCTGGCCGTCACGCTGCTCGTGCTGCTGGGCCTCGACTTTGGCGGCGCCACGTTGCCCTGGAACAGCCCCCAGGTCATCAGCCTGATCACCGTCGGCGTGGCCATGATCGGCGCCTTTATCTACACTGAGGCCCGCCTGGCCGCCTACCCCATCATGCCCCTCGGCATGTTCAACCACTGGCACAACATTGCCATTTGCATCATGTCCTTTGCGCACAACATGGTCGCCATTGGCTGCGAATTTTACCTGCCGCTCTACTTCCAGAGCGCCAAGCAGGTCTCGCCCTTCCGCAGCGGCCTCTTGCTCGTGCCCATGACCGCCGCCGAGGCCGCCGTCGATATTCTGGCCGGCGTTATCATCAACTATACCGGCCGCTACCGCGAGATGATGTGGGTGGGCACCTCGTTTATGTGTCTCGGCACCGGCTTGTTCCTGCTCTTTACGCCCGACACGTCCGTCGGCATGATCATCGGCTTCGAGGTCATTGGCGGCGTCGGCACCGCCCTGCTCTTCCAGTCGCCCATGCTCGCCGTCCAGAACACAGTACGCCAGTCCGAGACAGCCACCGCCACCGCCACCATGGGCTTCATCCGCAATGTGGCCACGGCGCTATCCGTCGTGCTCGGCGGTGTCGTGCTCCAGAACGGCATGAACAGCGAACAGCCCGCGCTCCAGGCCGCCGGTCTCAACAGCACCACGCTGGCCGCCTTTGCCGGCGACCAGGCCGCGGCCAATGTCGACCTGGTCGCGGCCATTGCCGACGCAAGTCAGCGGCCGCGCCGTGCAGGACGCCTTTTCTGCGAGCATCCGCAATATCTTTTTGATGTACACGGTTCTGGCCGGCACGGCCGTCCTGGCCAGCTCTTTGTGCGGCAGCGCAAGTTGCAGACCGAGCACACGGAGACCAGGACGGGCATTGACCAGCTTGAGCGGAGAAAGAACAAGTGAGGCGGTCGCGAAGAAGACAATGTTTCTTTTGTCAAACGCATCCTCCCCCATGACGAGATTTTGCCTGGTGGTTCAACACCGATGGAAACGAAATTGCACTACTATCCAGGTATACATACACACACACGTCTCTCGACAGAAATGGTTAGTAGTCCATATGCAGAGGGATCGTTGAGCTCTTCTTCAACAAACAGATACCTGCAGGCCCATGCTCGAGTAGGATATCTGCAGGCAGGCACCTAGCTACTTGTTAAACGCAGAGCCAAGACTCGAGGAGCACAGCGAGGCAGACACCCAGCAGTTCAACCTGCATTTTTTTCACTTACACCAGCTTGGATAATATTAACCTTCTTTTCCTTTCTCCCTTCCCATATTTTCTATAATTTCCATGTTGCGTCGTTTATTTATATCTATCTATCTAAAAGAAAACATGTTTTTATATATCAAAATTACATCTTACACGCCGACAATCGCTTTTATATGCTCGTTACACTGTCATAAAACTCATTACCGCCCGCTTAATAACAGGCTCGACGTTGTTGTTATGGGCGTCTCACGCAGAATCGGTTTCGTTGCTACTACTAACAGCAGCCTTCTCGCCAACCGCCTCCTTCTGCTTCCACTCCTTCCTGGCAGGGTCCTCCCAGGGCCCCACGTTCTCGCAGCCCCGGGGCACGCGGCAGTGGTCATGCGCACACACGTCTTCCACAACACCTCGCGGATCTCGCTAAACACCTCGTCCACGGCATCCATGGCCCAGATCACGTCGAGATGCTCGTACTCGGGAATAACCTTGGCGTGCACGACACGCACATGGGGCTCGCGCGGGCTGCGCAGCGCTCCACTGCTCGTGCTGCGGCTGCCCGTGCCATCGTCGAGAGCGGTAAAGACGGGCCGCGCAACAGTCGCTTGAGAAGCCGGCGCCCGTCCACGAGGTCGTCGCGGCCACACACCCACAGAGCAAACGGTGGGACTCGCTCGTCATAACCAGGCCTTGGCGCCCGACAAACGGCTGTCCTGGTCTGCCCATTGCCGTCTCCGTCTGCTTCACCATCTTCACCATCTTCACCGTCTTCGCCCTCGTCGTTCTCATCGCCAGCATCGCCAGCATCGCCAGCATCGCCCGCATTACCCTCGTTGCTCAGCTCTGCGTCGGCCTCGGCTTCCTCCCGCCGCCACTCTTCCTTGGTCGCCAGGATGCACTTGTGCCGTGCAAAACCTTCACGGCCGAGCCACCACCGCATCGACTCAGCACTGACATAGACGGGCGCAAACTGGAACATGCGGTCGCGCAGGCCGCGGTCCCAGCGTGCATCGCTCCACTCAAACAGGAACGAGAACACTCGGTAGCCCAGCGAGCCGTACAGCCCGCCGGGGATCAGCGGGTGCACCTGCATCATGAGCGGGATGAACGCGTGAATGCCAAACATGATGCGAAACATGGCCGGGGAGATGACGCGCATAAACTTGAAATACATTTTGCCAATGAGGCGGCCTGCATTAGGCCGCCGGCGCAAGGGCACGAACACGGTCAGCGCCTCGCCCAGCACCGGCCGCTGCTCCTTGGCAAGCGCCACGAGCGCCTCGGTTGTGCCCTGTGAATGGCACACGAGCCCCAGGCGGGAGAAGCGCGTCTCGCGCAGCACACGCGACGCCAACGCGGAAAGGTCAAAGACGCCCATCTGCCGAATGTTCCAGCACCACATGCGCGGGTCCGACGGCTGAAGGACGGCGTGGCGCGGCTGGAAGCCGCAGCGATTATTTCCCAGCCACACGTCGTAAGCCGGACTTGCACAGGTAAAGGCCAGCGAGTCGTCGTCGTTGACACAGTACGCACCGGCGCTCTGCAGCAGGCCGTGCACGAGCAGCACGGGGAACTTGGGCTTGCGGTGCGGACTCTTGCTGCTTGTACTCGTCAAGCATGGCCCTTTCGTGGCTGCACGCTGCTCGAAACGTCGTCTCGTCGAAAATTAGGCCGGGTCCGCGGTTTTTGCGTGCCTCGGCCGACCGAGGCGTGTCTCCGTGGGGATCAATCACATGCCACAGGTCGATGATGAAGCCGTCTTCCGTCTGCACCTCGAACGTCTCGACGTCGAGCCGACCCGGCCGCATAGTGTGCAACGTCGGCGAGCGGTCGGCCCACCAGCGTGGCGTTACGTGGTGTCGTCCACCCCGCACCGACGGGGTCCTCGCTGTGTCTCGCCCCGGAATGCTGCAGCTGCTTTGGTCGCGGGCACGGCCCAACGCAGAGACTTGCAGCGTTTCCAGCAGCGGTCCATGTCGCGGCGCAGCTTCTTGCGGCGCTTTTCCTCGGAAATACCGGCGGGCGGTTCGCGTCGGATCGCGGAGCGTCAGGTAGCAGCCGATGCCGGTGAAGCGCACCGGGACGCTGGTGAAGAGCGAGCCGAGCACAATGGCGCCCAGAAACGACATGCTGAGGCAAAGGACGACACGCGGAGGGTGAAGCTCTGCAGGTTGCGCAGCAGCGTTGGCGGGCCATAGAGAGGAAGCGGTGGAAACAGCGGGTGGGTTGTGCGACGGCGGCAATGGCAGCGCTTTGGCAAATGTGCCCTCGGTCGGACGGGTTTGCATGGGCTGCCTTCTGGGTCAGAGGCCGATGAATGGTTGATGAACGGGGATCGGCGTGCTGCACCGGGCGTGGTCTTGCCATGGTGGTCTTCTTCTTTGCTATTATTATTTTCCCCATCTTTCTTCTTCGTTCTTTTGCTTTTCCTCAAAGCTGAGATCCAGCAGCTTTCCGAAGACCGCACCGGGTCGGAATCTGACAAGTCGTTGAGCGTTGGTCGTGCCGCCGCTCGTCACGTCTGCTTCGTCCGTCTTGGCCTGGCGGTACGCATCCTTTTCGTCCAGAGTCTTCTGTGCGCTTGCACTCCTGCGCGGCCTTGCTGCAGCTCGGCTTTAGGATGTTGAGCTTGTGAGCTTCAGACAGCGGCACGGGGGGCAGGCGGTTTGCCCTTCTTGTCGTGACGATGACGGGTCTTGTGGCGTGACGAAGCGGGCTCGACGGTCCAGGTCGGGCTGCTGGCCGGATGAGCTCGGCCATCGAGTTTCTGGAGCGACAGCTTTTCTGACTGGCGCGCAAACTCAATGGCTGTTTCGGGCGAGCGTGTCGTCGGACAGAAATGGGCTTGCTGCCTATCTCGTGAACGTCGTTGCCATTACTGCCGTGGGGAGGATTGCCGTCCGTGGTGCGGATTGTGGGATGCCATGGCGAGCGGGTTGAAGAGGAACCAGTGCGGAGAGAGGATGAGAGGCTTGAATTAAGGCAGTCCAAAAGGAAAAGGCTGCGGTCAGACAGGTGCCGTCAAAAGTGGTGACGGTTTGATATCCAAAGTAATCCAAGATACATCCAGAGAGGTGACAACGCAAGATGCAACGTCGGGGCGAGAAGGAACACCAAAAATAAGATTCAGGAACGAAGAGGGGACAAAATAGAAATGCAAATCCAAGGGGCACAAAATTTTATCAATAATAAAGCATGGCAGTGCAGATGCACACTCCATCCAGATGCGATGCGATCAACCGGCACAAGAACCAAACCGGGACGGGCACCTCAATAGCACAAAGCTTGGCTGGTGACAACTTTGCTGATCGCTCCAGAAAAACCTGTAATGGGCCGTTCCTGCTATGGCTGTATGGTTTCTGGCCGCAAAAATGGGACGGAAATAGAAACGAAAAGCCTGGCGAGCCTGGCGTTGGTCGGCCAGTCCAGAGGCATGTTGCGTATAGCGGTTGAAGCAGCGCTGTCAGTCCATGGACGCCAGGGAACGGTGCCCCATACTTGGAAGATTTGGGATTGGGTTGCTTCACATGTGATTTGCGCCAGTTACAGTATTATTACT
>JADMNF010000051.1:0-191556 GCA_016097085.2 Sporothrix curviconia
TCACGTGGTACAAATAGCTGATGTTGCAGAGAAAACCATTTTCTAAACAATCGCAGATCACACTGCTTACAGTGCAAACCAGATTGGGCTTTTGGGAGGCTCATAGGGCATCACCCGCTTGCCAAAGTCACAGTGCAGTTCACGCAGATGCACAGGTAGAGCGGTGCAGGGCTGAGACGGATATCGGTGCAGACAGACAGACAACAGACAGACAGTCATCGAATAAAGAACATAGGACTGGGTCGGGCGAAATGCGCAGGGGCAGTGTCATAGGGAAACGATCAAGGCGAAACATCCAGCGACGAAGAAATATGAACGCGATCGGCTGGGACATTGGTTTCATTGCGTCTAAAGAAAGCGAGGGACAAAACCCTGGTTTTATGCAGGAGGCTGTGACGCCATTCTTCCAACCGGCAGGAACAGCAGGCATTTCCAGCATTTTCTGCATTGCAAGTCATTTACAGGGCCTCAAGGGGTTTAATGCGCGTCAAAGAACGGCCGGCATTTGTTTATTTTTCTCATTTTGACAGTGAAGAAAGGAGATTTAGATTGGGGCGCTTCCTGACGATCGTCTCGAATTACGGGGGTGACCAATAGGGGGAAATAGGGTAGCAAAATATATCTGAGAAATAAAGGTAAGATACACCCAGCGCGGAAGAAAAGCGTTATTCAAATAACAGTGCGCAACGCAAAACAGGGCAAAATAACAGCCAGCTGACATTATGCTCCGTATTGGACCGTTGGATGACTTGTCTCTGCTGTTTTGCATTCCCTTTCCCATCTTTTGTCCTCGTGGCGGTTTCAGCCGGAGCGAGGCAAGTCAGCGTCTTCTCTTTTTGTTTGTTCATGTCCTCGTCATTCGTTCATCTTTCTCCCTCGTGCTCTTCGCCAAATAGATCAGCAGATACTATCTTACCTTGTCAAGTGCTCTCGAGGCAAGAACGATGGAGAGAAAACCTGCAAGGCCAGACTTGATTCATCAAAGCAGCCCCGACTGCCCCTTCCCAGCTGTTAATTACACCAGTAACATCCCTGTGTATTAGCGCGGGTGCCAATCAAAGCCAGCGTGTGTTGCTGGCCGCAAAAAGTGGGGAACCCCTTGCCTCGTCAAGTTTTGTTGGACGAAGCTCCTTCCCACTTTCAGCGCTTGACCTCTTGTTTCCAACTGCGCCAGCTGGCTCAGGGCAAGCGCTGCTGCAATCTGAATTTCGCCTTAAGATGCTAATTATTTCCCACTCCTCCCAGATACTATTTATTGAATTGCACTTTTTGGCGTTCTGCTGCTTGGGTCGAAGGCCCTCCTCTGCTCTTTCCCGTTTTGCTCTCATTTCCCCGAACGCTCTTTCTCAGCCTTCCCTCTTCCCTTCCTTCCTTCCTTCCTTTGTTCTCCCCTTTCTGTTCTTTCCTTTTTTTGCTCTCTTTGGACATCTGCATATTTACATCGACAACGACCACCCGAAAACGACGACAAGCTGCCCCCTTTCCAGCGCTATACATGTACACCGCGAAACACACAGACCGCCCCTCACCGTCAACGAACCCCTTATCATATCCGCCGCCCACCATGTCTGACGAGGAACTCGACCGGACTGGAAGCCCAACGGCCGCCGGCCGCAGTCGTGCGTACAGCCACTTCTGGCGATGCTTCTTTTTTTTCAGTCCCCCGCTAACCTTACAGGACGATTGCCCGCTCGTTCTCCCTCGAGCTGATGGACATTTTCCGTATCGAAAACAGCGTTGCTGACCTGGACGAGCAGGTCGACAAGCGGTGAGCGCCCCCCTCCCCGTCTCACAACGAAAGATATAAAGCGGCACCACTACTACCACAACACATTCTAACTTCTTTTTTTTCGGTTCCCCTTACAGGAAACAGCAGGTCACCTCGCAGACGACCGAGCTCGAGGCGCGCATCCGCGAAATGGAGGCAATGCTGAACCGCAACAAGGCCGGCGCAGCAGGCGGCGCACCCATCTCGCCCCGCGACCGCCCGTCCATCAACAGTGTCTTGATGCGCCACCGACCAACGATACCTCTGCCGCCTCTTCTTCTTCGACACCAAGGCCACTGGAGCACCGCCAGCGCCCGCCTTCGCAGCAGGCAGCGGACACCGCCTCGAAATACGGCAGCCGGCCAGGAACGGCACGCGCCAGCCAGCAGGCCGTGCCGGGCGCGTTGCCACCGACGCCTGTGGGCAGTGAGGGTGAGCTTCGAGGGCGGGAAGATTAAAAAAAAAAAGTACCAATTCGGGTGGGAGTGCGCGAGCTAACTGTTACCCAGACGGTGATGCCGACCGCTACTAGACCAGACCGACCAGAACGAACAACATGGATCCGGACAGTCAAACAACGACAACACGCGGCATGTGCACGACAGCACTGCGGCTAGGCTACAATGGTCGACTACAGCCGCTTCTCAGTCCACAGTCCACTCTACTCTTTTTCCAGCGATCTTCACTCTTTTATTACATCTATCTGTTTAATCTCTTTTTGCATCGGGGTGTCTTTTTTTTTTTCCTTTTCTTCCTGGCTGCTACATGGCTTTCTTTTTTCCCCTTCTGCCTACAATACCATCTTGTCACAAAATCAAGTCATCATGTACTTACCTTCCATCTTTGATTCTCACATTTGCGTGCATCTACAGCCATGTCTCATATCCCATATCTGCACCCTTCCATAGCCATAGCCAAACCACAATCATACAAATTTACATCAAATGTCCTTTATCCTCAAACCCCTAGGTGATTAATTGCTTTCATGCAACGCTTGGAGAAACGTACAGCAGCCACAGCAAGCATTCTTAGAGACACGGCACGGTACGGCCCGGTTAAAAAATTCAACGGGCAATCAAACAAGAATACTACACGCGACATGACATTGAATAGAGTAGGAAAGAGGGGTGATTACTTTGAGATTTGGGTAGTATTTAAGTAAAAAGGAAGTGCTTGCTTCCAGACAAGATTAAAAGTATGGTTACTTGCTCGTACTCGTTGCATGTGAACGAGATGAACAGAACCATATTACACACAGAAAAAGCAAACATCTCAAGAAAGATATCGCACTCCAAAAGTTCAGCTGCCGGCTTCCCATCTCCCTTACGACAGCAACTTCTTGGCGGCCAGGCCGACGCGCGAGTGCTCCATGTCAAAGATGACGTACAGCGCCTTGAGGAACGCGTCGCCCAGAATGCCAAAAGGCTCCATGCTGTCCTGAATGCCTCCATAGCACAGCGTGCTACTCACATTTTGAAAGTTAAAGTAGTGGCCCGGGATCGCTGCGTTCCACGTGTCGTCATTGGAAAACCCAAAGTCGAACCCGGGCAGCGTCGCATTGCAAGGGAAAACCCAGCCGTAGTACACGTCGCTCATGTATGCGCCGGGCACAAACGACCAGTACAGCTCCACCAGGTCGGTGGGCAGCAGCAGCAGGGTCGTGCCCGTGTCGGCGACCATGGGCCAGTTGTGCATGCGCCAAACATTGTCACCCTGAATGTGAATCTTTTGGAGGTAGAACTCCCAGAAGCCAGACTGCGGCAAGACTTTCTGCCAGGTAATACCGCCCGTGTAAGCACTCTCATTGACATAACCAAAGTGTATTGTCCAGCATTCTGATACTTGAGGTCGGCGGCAAACAGGTTCTGGTTAAGCGAGGGCCGCAGCGAGTCCAGGAGCGTGGGTTGCTGGGGAAGGTCGTGCTCGAGTGATTCAAGGCCAGGCCCAGGATGCCCGACATGACGGGGTCCGTCGTCAGGCTGCGCGAAACAGCCGTGGCCGACTCGACCGTGGCGTTGTGCAGCGTCACGTTGCCGATCTGCACGGAATCGCGGTAGATGCCGCCGCCAGCATAGCTGCCATCGCCGTATGTGATGGACCAGCTGGCATTGGCAATGCCGACAGACGTCTGCGACTTTTCGGGGCGGTAGATCTTTTGGCCATCGAGGTAAAAGGACGGCGTATCCGTGCTAAACAGCCACAGGTCACCAGAGCCCGTGTCAATGTCGAGCCAGCAGAGCTGTCCGGGCGTGCCCATGTAAACGGGGCTGAGGTACTCCCGGTCATAACTCTGGTTGTTTGCAGCCACCATGCCAGTGCCACCGGCCGGGCCCGAATACACACGTGTATTGCCATTGACAACCCCGCCGTAAAAGTCCTTGGGGTTCTTGTTGTACTTGGAGTAGGCCCAGGCAAGCTCAGCCGCGCCATTCTTGCGGTAGACAATGTTGGGGACGAGGTCGATGGCAAAGCTACCATCGTGGTTGATGTTGTCCCGCCCAGAGAGGCTGCTCGTGGCCCCGGAAATGCCCCCGGGGTAAGCAGAGGCCCTACTCAAAAGCAGCGCCACCGACACAAGTGAAGAGTGACGCATCACGATAGACAGAGGAGTTGTCGATTTTTATGTATTTTTGGGGGGGATTGAGACGGCACGCCGGATATTCAGGTCGAAAAGGAGCGGATGTCAACAAACTATATGTAGCTGGAAGCGCAAAAAAGGGAACGCTCGAACTGCGAAACCGCGACGTCTGTGAACAGAAAAAGGAATGGAAATGTCGACAATATGAAAGAGAGAGGATATGAAAGGGGGGAAAGTGAATGGGAGGTGAAGGGAAAGGGGATAGCTTGAAAGGGCAAGAGAGAAGAGGGGTGAGGCCTGGCTGTCAACAAAACAAGAAGGCACGATGTGCTAAACAGCTGCTTTTCAACAACAGACCGTGCCTTCCTCTTTAGGCCAAACACGAAGTAAGGAAGGTGCGAGGAGCAGCAAACGCTCACCCGAGAAGGGAACACAACCCAAGACGGAAGGGACGCGTCTACTCGTTAATTTCTCGTTCCTTCCTCGGTCGGCCTGTCTATGCTCTTTCCCTTTGTGTGCACCTGTCTTGCTGCTCTGCGGAGACCCGCAACACAAAGTTAACATCTCCAAACAGTCCCTTTCTTTTCGCTTCACGATAGATGCTTGGAAGCATTCTCTCTCTGAGCCCTCCCCCTACTATCTGCTACGTACGTTGGCTGACGCGTTACACCCGGGATGTTGACAAGCGCACCACCAGATTTTTTTGTCTCTCGTTTGCTACATACATTCGTATATTTCTTTGTCACTGGGCACAAATGTGGCTTCCTCACCGTTGTGAGCTCGTGCAACCTCGCTGTGTTCTGTGTTTAGTAATTTAGGGTGGATTATGTTAGAATTAAGCAAGAGTCAACGAGATTGCAATTGATGTCAAGTATTGAAACATGAGAGTGCCTTTTTTAAACTGAAAAGGAATGGCTTCATTTGATTTGTGATTTGTTTTATTCTCGATTTTTCCCTTGTGTGGAATAAAACTTTTAATTAATCATTTTTATTACAGAAAAAAAAGAAAAACAGATACGTACCTTGTTTGCTTTGTCTCCCATTTCACAATATATAGATTTCTCCTTTTCATGCACTGCCGCCCTGTAGGCCCGGACATTTATTCACACTATCTCGACTTTTTTTGTGCTCGCGAGCACTGCAGAAAGTGAGGTGCAACAGTCTCATTGCGAGACCTCGTACAAAACGTATACGGAGAAACTGTGCAACATCCTGTTTTATGTCAATTGGTTTTTGTTTGGCCTTTGCTTGGCGCTTGCTTCTCGGTAGATTCCCCTGGAAAGTAGGTTCTTGGTTGTCTGGTGATATGGTGGTGTCTTGGACTTGATTTTTGTCTTTTTTATTGTATTCAAATGCTGGTATTCTCCTTTTATATATTCTATGCCTCTTGTTCAAAACACTTGCCGACACACAAACCTGTCCTCAAGTAGGCCCCTAACTCCATAGACATAATGACATGAAAAAAAAAGCAATTCACAACTCTTCGTGCTTGATCTCCTCATCCTTTTGTGTCGGCTTAGCCTCAGCCGAGGATGATGACGACGACGACGACGTTGTGGCCGTCGATGTCTTTGTCTTGGACTTCTTGGACTTGGACTTGCTTGACTTGCTGCTCTTCTTTTGCGTCTTCTCAAAGTTACGGACAGCCTTCATGGCCAGGTCCATTCCGACCTTGTCGAGGTGGTCGCGCTTGGCCTGCAGGTCCTTGGCGGTCAGGACGGGGTCGTCCGTGGGCCCAGCTTGGACTGCGCAGCTTCCTTCTCAGCGAGCCACTTCTCCGTGGAGGCAGCGAGGTCCTCCGACTCCTTGAGATCCTCGACCGTGTAAATGGGCGGAACAGGGCCCAGGTCCTCCGGGGTGGCAGTTGTCTCCGCAGCAGCAACAGGGGCTTCGTCGTCCTCGAGGCCATCAAAGTCAATTGGAGGCGAAGCGACAGGCGTCTCGGACGAACTCGTTGTGGAGGAGGACGCTGCCGACTTGCTCGAGTGGAAGCATCTCAGCATGGATAGCCGGATGGATTGAGCAAAGTCACGGCTCTGCACAAGGGCCTGCTTCAGACCGGCCACGAGCTCGGGCCGCTTCGCAGCCTCAGCGATGCGGGCTCGATAGCGTCCACAGGCGTCCTGAGCGCGTTGTATTTCTTCTTGAGCTCCTCGTGGGTAAGCATCCAACACCACCGTCGTAAAGCCACTCGCTGACCTCGCTGCGCATGGTCTCGAGCTTGGTGCGCTCGGCTGCGGTGGAGGCGGCAATAAAGTCGTCGTTCTCGAGGAGCGAGCGCACCTGGTAGGTGAAGCCTTCGAGCTGGTTGAACACCTCTTCACGCTGGATACGGGCACGGTCGGAAGGCGTCAAAGGCCTGCAGGCGCTTCTTCAGCGCGGAGAGCTCGTCGTCGGCAAGCTGGCGAATACCGGCCTTGTCGAGGTAAAACTTAACGGGGATGGAGACAGTGAACCTTCTTGGGAGGCTCGGCAGCAGCAGCAGCAGAAGAAGACGACGACGACGACGAAGCGTAGGTTGACGTCGAGGTCGAAGTCGAGGTGGAGCTGCTAGAGCCCGAAGCGCTGGCAGAAGATGCGCTGCTGCTGCTAGAAGAGCTGGAGCTGGCGTTGGGATCCTCGTCGGCATCCTCACCCAGCGGCTGCTGGTCCTTGTTCTTACCAAAGCCAAAGAGGTTCTTGACACCGTCCATTCAGGCTCTCTTTCTCGGCGCTTTCGCTCTCGCACGCAGCCACAGCCTTTGTCCACCTCCACCTCACCGGTCTCGGCACTCAGGCGCAGGCCCAAAGTAAATTGCACAGAGCTGGGCTCGCAGGCGTACTTCTCGGCCACGCGTCGACAGTGGCCGTCAAGTTGCTCGTCAGCAAAGGTCTTTGACCGCAGACTCGCTCGGGACCTGCTGGTAAAAGGTGAGGGCGAGCTCACTCTTGAGATCACCGCCCGACAGGACAAGCTGCTCGGCGGAGACCGGGCCAATGTACGACGTTGGGGCCCACAGCTGGCGCTCGTGTAAGCATGTAGACGGTAGATTCGGGCTTCATCGACACGCCGTAGACAGCGCCCTCCTGAACGCGAATCTCCTTGACGCGGAAGCTGGGCTAAGCTCGAGCAGCACGGAAAGCCCGCGCCAAATACAGCCGCCTCGTCCGAGTATGACGTTGTGCGCAGCTTGCTAGAGCCGCCAAAGACCTGCTCGAGCTGCTTCTGGACAAACGGAGTGCGCGTAGCACCGCCGTGCAGATGACCGAGTCCAGGTCAGCCACGGTCAGGCCAGCCATGCGCAGTGCGTCCTGGACCGCAGCGTTGACACGCACACTGTGGGCGTCCGCCATAGTCTCGAAATCGGTAGGGCCAGCTTGTACTTAAAGTCAATGTCCTCGTAGAGGCCCTCGAACGAGGCTGCCGTGTTGACGTTGGCGCTCAGGAACATGGCGGATGCGCTCAGCCTCCTTGGCCAGCTTGGCAACGGTACGGCCATGGCTGCGGACCTTGTGGGCTGTGACGCCCGCGGCCTTGGCGGCCTTGCTGTCGACAAACTGCGTGACCATGTCGTCCACAATCAGGGCGTTGAGGGCGTCCGCCGCCCAGCGTACGGTCCCCAGCCGCTGCCGAGCACGTCGACCTCCTGCACCGTCTTGTTGAACTTGCCCACGTCCTTAACGGAGCGGCTCTGGAAACGGAGCACGGGTGGCCTTGGTCGAGCCGGCGCCCATGTCAAAGACCATGTGCACCTCGGGCTTCTGGTTGTCGCTGACGCTGGGGAACTGCCGGCTCGTGGCGTAGTGCAGGCCGACGGAAAGGCCGTCGCTGATGAGTGACAGCACGCGCAGACCGGCCAGGTTGGC
This sequence comes from Sporothrix curviconia, assembly GCA_016097085.2. NCBI lineage: Eukaryota > Fungi > Ascomycota > Sordariomycetes > Ophiostomatales > Ophiostomataceae > Sporothrix > Sporothrix curviconia. The sequence continues at coordinate 8,193 of JADMNF010000051.1, forward strand.
AGCCAGCTCAACGGCACGCTTCTCGGCGACGGTGTAGAACGGCGGGACCGTGATGACAGCCGCGCGCACGCCCGTGTCCGGACCGGCCAGGGCCTCGGCGTTGCGGCGGCACGCTCTTGAGCTGCATGGCTAGCAAGGACTCGACCGTCCAGGGCGTCCTCGCTGTCGACAAAGGCACACACGCTCTTAAAGGCAGCGGTCTCTCTGTCCTTGAAGGCTGCCTCGAGCTGGAGCGAAGGGTGTTGGTTTCGCGTAATTCGGTGGACGAATAGGGCTGTCGATGGTCAAGCCGAGGAGGGCCTTGAGGTTCGGTAGACATCGCCGGGGAAGCGGGCCGCAGGGCCATGGCGTCGGAGCCATATGCGCGTTCCGGGTAGACACCGGCCTTGGCGCCGTTCTGGGGTGTCTTGAAAGCGACCAGCAGCCGTCCTCCTTGCGGCGCGAGTCTTTGGTGAGGACAATCTCGAGGGGGATGCCAGGCTTGACAAGGGCAGCCTTGATGTATTCCGTGCCCAAGTCGACACCAAGAAACGGCGGAGGCGGCCAGCGTGTGGCAGGCAAAAGAAGAAGAGGCCGGCGAAGACAAGCCGCAGGATGTTGTTCGCCGAGCCATTGTGAAGATTGTTGATGTTATTGGTTGTTGGAGGGAGGAGGAGAAAGGAAGACCGAATAAGGGTGCTGACCGTCGTCGCGAGGTCAAGGGCGGACCAGCAGTGCCTCAGCACGGGGGCCAGAGAGACGAAAGAGATAGTCGAAAGAATGTGTCCCACGCCACAAGGTCGAATCGAGTGTGGAGAAAGGAAAGAAGAGAAAAGGAAAAGCAAACAAATGAGGAAGAAAGAGGAATATAAAGAGAATAGAAACCTTCCTTGAAACCTTCCCTTTTTATGTGTGATCCCAAAGATCTGGCCTTTACCCAGAATCACAAGGCTTCAGAAAGGTGTCTGCCGCATTACGGTCGAGGTTGAGGTTAAGGTTTGGGGAGTGGCGCCGCGATCAAGACAACGAAACGAGGTCTGATGTCGAAAAAGGACAGCAAAGGCTCCAGCTAAAAGGACAGCTTGGAGGTCTGGGGCTGTTCCTGGAGCTGGTCGCTGATAAGCTATCTATTGGCTAGAATAAGGAAATGGCCCATAATAATTATTATTAACATTGCCAGCTGGCGGCACTGGCAGGCTTAGCTGCTGGCACCTGTCACAACATACCTTTCCCATCTCGTTTTATTTTATTTTATTTTATTTCATTATTAATCTGTTGCATATGCAAAGTGCATGGCCGATGCAAGTTCTGACTTGTCTTCCTGGCCATCGCCTCTGTCATCTGGTCTATCTGCCTGTGCAACAGCGCTCCGATCGTCGCTGGGTGACGAGATGGTACGACTGTCCTGGGGAGGGCAAGGACAATAGTAAGACGGCCCAAGATCAGTCGCACCAGAAACATGTCAGGTTGCACCAGCTATTTGCCAGAGTATCCTGGCACCAGTACAGCATGACGGAGACACAATTTGCATCATACAAGCCCGTAACCGGCGGCACCTGCCTGGTACAGCGTTATTAGCGTGCACGACCAACCACGTTGGCTCGCCGCAAGACGGAAGAAGAAGGAGTGGAAATAGAGAGAGAAAATAAAGAAGGAAGGAGCGACGGCAGCATATGGGCATCTGCATATGGACAATATCCTCCGTACGCAACTTCCCGCCAACACGTTCCACGGCCGTAGCTGCCCCTCCAATATTGGCCAGTTTCTACGACAGCCGCTTTCCGCCCCTGGGTCCTTTAAACCCTTTTGAGTCAGACTTGTGTGCTAGCGCCGAAAGCCGGCCCCAAACCCAACGACACACGACGAACGCCATAGAAAAAAAGGCACGCTAGTGGATTACCACCAGCCGGACGGAAAAACTTTTGTTTTGCCCCAAGAAGGGCGTTCCTTCCGTCGTTGACTCTTTGGCCCTGGCCTCTCCTTTGCCTTTTCCTGGATTTATTTGACCTCCTTCCCTCCTTTCTCGCCAAAGGCATTCCAGTTCTCGCCTTTCCCTTCTCTCTCGTCAACCTTGTCGTCGTTGTCGTTCCTCGACTTGCCTCACCGACGCGCCTCCGCCAATCCTCCCATCCGTCATCTCGGTATCCCTCTCCGTCCTCCCCCTCCAACCCCACAGACACAACCATGACCGGCCAGGCAAATGGCGTGGCTGGCGAGAAGACGCATACAGCGTCGCAGCGGTACCTCTCGACCCGTGGTGAAGACGAGGATGTATGTTTTCTTTTTCTTTTATATTTCTGTGTTGATGTCTTATCTCCAGGAGTTATCAAGCCCTCTTTCTTCGCGGACGTCACTAACACGAACCCCCCCTCCCTCCAGCTCTCGTTTGAGGAGGTGGTCCTCCAGGGTCTCGGCTCCGATGGCGGTCTGTTCATCCCCCAGGAAAATCCCAAGGCTGCCGACTGGCAAAGCTGGGCCAGCCTCTCGTTCCCGACCTGGCCTTCCAGATCCTATCTCTCTACATTCTCGCCGTCGGAAGATTCCGCCAGCAGACCTCAAGGCCATCATCGACCGCAGCTACTCGACCTTCCGCTCGACGGACGTGACGCCGCTCATTCCACCTCAAGGACAACCTGTACCTGCTTGAGCTCTTCCAATGGCCCCACATTCGCCTTCAAGGACGTGGCTCTGCAGTTCTCGGCAACCTCTTCGAGTACTTCCTTGTGCGGAAAAAACGCCGGCAAGGAGGGCCACGACCGCCACCACCTGACAGTTGTTGGCGCGACGTCGGGCGACACGGGCAGCGCTGCCATCTACGGCTTACGAGGTAAGAAGGACGTGTCCGTGTTCATCCTGCACCCAAAGGGCCGCGTCAGCCCCATCCAGGAGGCGCAGATGACGACGGTGCCGAACGCCAACGTGCACAACCTGGCGGTGACGGGCACGTTTGACGACTGCCAGACATTGTCAAGGCGCTGTTTGCCGACCCCGAGACCAACAAGGCGCTCAACCTCGGCGCCGTCAACTCGATCAACTTTGCACGCATCCTCGCCCAGATCACCTACTACTTCTACTCCTACTTCCAGCTCACCAAGACGCACGAGGGCTTCAAGGTCGGCGACAAGGTCCGCTATGTTGTGCCTACCGGCAACTTTGGCGACGTCCTGGCGGGCTTACTTTGCTCACCGCATGGGCCTTCCCGTCGACAAGCTCGTCATTGCGACGAACGAGAACGACATCCTCGACCGGTTCTGGAAGACGGGCCGCTACGAGAAGCAGGCGCCTGCGGCCCAGGAGGCTGCCGGCGATGCTGTCAAGGAGACGCTGAGCCCTGCTATGGACATTCTGGTATCGAGCAACTTTGAGCGTCTGCTGTGGTTCCTGGCCTACGAGTTTGCCGCTGTTGCTGGCATGGACGATGCCTGGAACAAGAAGCAGGCCGGCCAGGAGGTTGCCACGTGGCTCAAGACCTCAAGACCAATGGCGGCTTCGCCCCGTCTACAAGGATGTCCTGGAGACGGCACGCCGAACGTTTGAGAGCGAGCGCGTCTCAGAATCCCCAGACGGTCGACACCATCAAGAGCGTTTACAGCGGCAGCATTGCGGCCGGCGCTGCCCAGCCGTACGTGCTAGACCCCCACACGGCCGTTGGTGTCACTGCTGCTGAGCGCTCCATTGGCCGCACGAGCCCCAACGTGCGCATGTGTCGCTGTCTACGGCGCATCCCGCCAAGTTCGCCGGTGCTGTTGTGATGGCGCTGAAGGACCAGGCTGCTTTCGATTTCGAGACGCAGGTCCGTCCCACCGAGTTCATTGGCCTCGAAGACAAGCCGCGTCGCGTCACCACCGTGGCCACGACTGGCGTGAGGTTGGCAAAGCTGGTGCAGAAGCAGGTGGACGAGGAGCTGCAGTAGATGCATGTTAAAGGGACGCTCGTCGACATTTCTTCTTTCTTTCCCACATCTCTTTTTTATTCTCTGCTTTTTTTCACGTCTATTTTGTGTGGAGGTGCATTGCGATACAGCGGAACCAGAGGACGACATTTAAGGCCCTGCGTCTTACATTACGGGTTTTTGGATTATTTTTCTTTTTGCACGGGCAGATGGCGGGAAGATCGACTAGAGAAAAACTGCCTGCTTGGATATACTGGAGAGAGAAAAGAGATGGGAATGGCGAGAGCCAACATAGGCGCGGTGAGATCCATTGAAGCATAATTGCATTTTCGACAACAAAAAACAGACAAAAGGGGGAACAAATACCACATGGCCTTTTCAGCTATCCTCAATGAGGCGCGCGGCTTGCATGAACGGTGCAGCGAGGTGCAGCAATAGTGTCTCGTCCCAGCCACCTCATTTGTGCTGGCGGGCACAACATCCGTCAATTTACGGTACTCAGTAATAATACAACCCAACTTCCGGGACTCTTTCGGGGCTCTTTCCACAGGGACCAACGAGCGAATAGCTGCAGAAGACGTGACATGGCGGCACCTTCCCTTCGTGCTTTCGTGCTTCGCTTCGCGCCTTCCGTTGGTGTCACACCTCCCCCCTTTGCAGGCAGTGTACCATGCAGGGCGTGTAGTATGGGATCCATCCTGCGTAGTCGGAGCTGTAAGCCGCGATTGCACCGTTTAAGATAGAGGGAAGAGAGAAAGATTCGGAATGCTTTGGCGGTGAAGCGGCGTTTTGTTACTTGTCGAGATTCGATTTTTGTCCTGGTCGTTCCTCCCTATTTTTTCCACTTACTCTTTCCGTCTCTAATCTTTTTCTGGCCATAGCTCTTTCCCGATTATTTCCCTAGGATATATCGTCGCTCCTTCTTGTCTCGCCGTTATATCTATCCCCCCTCCTCTCCCTTCCTCTTCTTATCTAAGACAGTGGAATGCTCTTCCATCACATATCTGCCACCGCACTATATATACTGTATTACAGAGTAGTACGTGCTCCTTCCTCACCATACGGAAGGCGGAGGCCACCCCACCATAGTCTTGCCTTTCCCGTCGGCAGCTTCCACTTATTTGTCTTTTTAAGCTCTCAAGAAGCAAAGTCACAAAGTCGCCCCTCCCACTTACACCAGCCTCCCGCTCATTCAGATCCTCCTTTCTACTCTCTTTCGTTTCGCAGCTCTCCTCACTCATCACAAACAAGCAACAAAGACCCATGGGCTGCCGAAAGCAACCCGCCATCCATTCTTTAGGGCGACATGACACGATTGCGCCTATTGCGGCGACCCTAGGCCATGGGATGGCCGAATAAGCTTAGCTTTTAGTGCAAGACCGTCTTCTCTCTTTGTCCTCCCATCGAGCTGGGCAAGAGCTTTTAGACGCTCATGGGTGGCCTGTTGCTGATGATCGAGCTGGCAAAGCTTTAGCCCTGGGTGGCCCCTCCTCTTCCGTTCTGGGTGCTCATGTGCTTTCGCGTTGTGCTTCTTTAGCTTATCTCGTTGGAAGCTCTCTTTTTCTTCTTTCCTCTCTCTCATTCCTTCGTCGCATTTCTTTTTCTCGCCATCCTCTTCCTCCTCTTTCTTGTTTCTTTTGCAACCCTTCTTCCCCATCATCCTGCAAGAAACCTCACTCTGCTTTCCCTTCCATCGTTGAAATACCACAATCCCCAGCACCATCTCCACTCCTGCACAGTTGGTCGCATTGGCTACCGTCGCTGACTGCACGATTACTCGGTCCTCGCCACCATGACGCCCCCCAGCTTCGTGCTTGGCCTGCTTGCGGCCGTGGCGGCCCCGGTCCTCGCCGACGACATCACCGTCTGGTCCGCCGTCGTGTTCAGCATGTACGGCGAGCGTACGCCGCTCAACGGCCCGACATACCCAGCGCTGACGCCGTTGGGCGCCAGCAGATGTACATCAGTGGCACGGCGTACCGCAACCGCTACGTGCTCGAGGGCACAGCCAATGCCAGCGTGGAGGCGGCACTGCCCATCAACGGCCTGTCGACCAACGCGCTCGACACCAGGCAGGTCAGCGTGATGAGTTCCGACGACAGCTACGTGGCCGCGGGCGCCATGGCGTTCATGCAAGGCCTCTACCCACCGCAGACGGACGAGTTTGCCTACGACAACGGCGGACGCACAGCGGCGTGCTAGCCAACGGCGCAGTGATCAACTTCCCGCTAGACGGCTACCAGTACCCGCTAGTAGAGACGTACTCGCTGAATGACCCGGCATCGTCGTGGATCGAGGGCCACCTGTCGTGCACCACGTACCAGGAGTCGATCATGGATTACAACTACGACGACGAGGCCAGCAAGCTCTACAACGAGACGCTGGAGTTCTACCACGAGATGTGGCCGGGCTGTTCCAGGACATTTTTTCGGAGGCGTCTACCAATTTCTACAACGCCTACAGCCTCTACGACTACGCCAGGTACCAGTACAACCACAATCCGCAGGTCGCCAACAACCTGAGTGTCGCCGACCTCGGCCTCCTGCAGGACTATGCCTCTATCCAGATGCGCAACCTCACTGCGAACCTGACCGTGGCTGGCTCTCAGCCGGGCGACATGGTGCGCGCCGTCGCAGGACGCATGCTTGCCCAGGAGGTCGTGACGCTGTTCAAGGACAACATGCTCAATGCCGGCACCAACAACAAGCTCAACCTCTTGTTTGGCTCGTTTGTGCCCATGATGTCCTTTTTCGCCTCTCTGGTCTGATGAACGGCTCCTCGGCGGATGCCTTTGACACTATTCCCGGCTACGGTGCCAGCATGGCCTTTGAGCTGTACTCCATGACCGACTCGGACGTGCTGGTCGGTAACAGCACCGTCTACCCCTCGCAGGACCTCCTCTACGTCCGCTTCCTGTACTCGCCCGACGACAGCACCAGCACCTCTCTGACGCAGTAACAACCTGTTTGATACGGTCGACCACCCCGCCACGACCAGCATGACCTTTGGCGAGTTTGCCAGCGCCATGCAGGCCATCGGTATCGAGTCGGTCGCCGCGTGGTGCAGCATGTGCGATGGCGTCAGCGTGTTTCTGCGCGGGCGAGCTTGCAAACGTCGGCAACGCCGGTGGCGATGGCAGCACGAATGGCGACGGTTCAGGGTCATCTAGTGACAACAACAACGACAGCAGCAGCAGCAGCAAACAAGAGCTCCGGTATGGCTCGGCTGTGGCGGGCGTCATTGGCGCGCTGGTCACGCTGGCTGTGATTGGTTTGACTATTCTCGCTGTGATGCTCTGGGGCGGTCTGCGGTTTTTCTTTGCCAGCCGCAAGAACACGTCTGACGGTAGCGGCGGCGGCAACATCTTTTCAAAGCGCTTTAGCTTTGGTGGTAGTGGCGGCAGCGACGGCGGCTTCAAGGGCAACGAGCGCAAGACGGCCGATGCCGACGTGGCTGTGTCGAATAGCGGCGTGGCCACGAGCGTGTTGGCAGCTGGGAACTGCGGGATGGTGCTCCTGTCACTGGCGCGGGTGCTGCTTACGAAAACGCCGAGTCGCCTGCACGCACCGAGCGCATCCGCTCCACGATTGTAACAGCACTCCCGATGACGACGACGACACCATGGGTGACCTGAGCCACCGGCCCGTGGACCCGCACGACCATGTCTAAAACCGTCGCTACTCTTTTTATTCTTCCGTTCTTTTTTCTTCTGTTCTTTATCTTGTGTTCTTTTTCTTCTGTTTTTTTTCTTCTAGTCTTCCCTTATACCCTCGTTTATAACCCCTTTTATATCCTTGGTTTTCTGGCTCTCATTGATACCCTTTTTTTATTTGGGGTATTCCGATACTCGGAAATATATACCCAGTCTATGCGACTTCTTTTCATGGTTTGTTTACGCACCTGGATGGTGCAACGGTCGTTATTCTGATTATCTACTGTCTGGGACTGGAGTTTTTTGTTCGCACTGTTTTTGCGGCTTGTTTTGGAGATCTTATGTCTACTATTAGACAGTAAGTGTTTCTACATCGGATGACACCAAATATGGCGTTTCTTATCTATTTGCTTGCATGAGCAAAAACATCAATCTCACAAATTATAAGCAATATCTTCTTTGCATGTGAAGTCATCGTATCATCCTTGTTTCAATTCATATTTCGTATCAATATCTAGTGGGGAGGGTATTTAGCAGAGGTAGGGAGTAAGAGTAACGCCCAACAGAAAAAGAATGCAATATAAAATAAAATCAGAAGAAACCCAGAAGATAAAATAGTCCAAACAGCCAAAACAGCCAAAATAAAGAAAATGTAGACCAAAGAAAGAGGGCCAGAGATAAGATCAATATTTGACAACCTATGACAGTGCACTAGTCACCGGTGGGTTGGGCACGTTGCTGGCCCCGGTGCTGGCCACGACGTTTGCCGTCGCGTTGGATACCATGCCATCCTTTTCTTCGGCCTTGCAGGCGTTTTCAAGGTACTTGAGCCAGACACCCGGCTCAGCCGCATGGGATAGCTTCAAATGCTGCCCAAACATGTCTTCGCGGTAAAACTTCTTAGCCGAAGCTTTGCAGTCATGCAGCCTGTGGTCCACCTCCACGTGCGCCACCAGCTGGCTTTCATCGGCATAATCACAGTCGCCTCCTCCCAGCGGTGCAGGATCGTTGTCATCGGTTGGCCTGCGGAACTGCTTGCCACAGAAACCGCACACGTCGTAACTCTCGGTACCATCGCTTACACGCTGAAACGCCAGCAGAGGCGTCGCCAAGCGTCGGCAGGACCACGAAAACGGCCGCAGGTGAATTGTCGTAATATGTCGTTCGGCCTCGTTCATGCGGCTAAAGCGACGGCGACAAAAGGCGCAAATGTGCGGCTTCTTGTTCTGATGGGCCTTGAGCTCGTCTGTCGTGTGGAACCGCTGAGGCGCTTCGGACAGCAAGTGCACTGCAGCGTACCCTCCGCCTCTTCTTCGGCCGTCGTTGCCGCATTGGGTGGCTGCACGTTGGTCGCCGTGGCTGCACTACCGACACTGCCGCTATCAGAGACAAACGAGCCTGCCTTGCCTGGTTTGGCAGGCAGGGGTGCGGTGAAAGATGGGAAAGAAGCAGCAGACAGCCGGCTCGGCAGTGAGCCAATGCTGCTGCGACGTTCTGTCATAAGGAGCGACGTGCGTGGTGACGAGGCCGACGACATGGGCCCAACAGACGATGGCGGGCTGATAACACCCGTGGTCGACCGTGGCGCAGAGAGGGAGCTGGCAAAGCTGGTCGTGGAAGAATTGGGGCTCGAGTAGGCGGAGAAGGAGTCGGCCTTGAGACCGTGCAGGCGGCGGAGGGGACGGACGGCATCGGAGCCCTCCATGGTCGTGTCGCCGCCGCTGGTGTCAATCTGGCCCATGTCAAAGTCGAGCGACCCGATGTTCAGAAGCTGCGTCAAGAACTGGTACGACGACTTGATGCCTTTGTCCAGCCACATCGACACTGCACACGCTGCGCGAGCGGCCGAAAAGTAGCGATCGGGCACAAAGAGGTCGGAGGATGCGCCGTCTTCCTCGGCCAACAGGGACTGCTGGAGCTGGAGACCGCCATTGGTGGACACAAGTGGATCATACTGGAAGGAGACGGCAATGAACAAGACCGTGACAAGGTGAAGATACTGCGAGCTGTAGAGGATCTCCACATCGTCCGAGTCGGGGTAGAGCAGCTGCTGCTCGATGACGAGGAGGGCACGACGCACATAGGCCTGGATACACAGACTGTAAAACGTGGACAGCCACCAGCGACGATCGCGAAGGTTGACCTTGCGGAACATGAGCAGGGACAGCTCCTCAATGTATGTGTCGATGCAGTTGGCCAGCTCGCGCAGGCAGTCAATGCTGCAGCGGTCGCTCTGGCACGTGCTGTGCAGGCGAGCATCGAGCAGATGGGCAGCATGAAGGCGCAGGGCATCCAGGCAGTTACGCAGACAGACCAGCGACAGAGCCACCATAGGGGACTTGCCCACTTCCACTTCGTAGGAACATGCCGTCTCGAGAAGCATCATGAAGCTCTCCACCGATTCGATTTCGAGCACATTGAGGCACTCGCTGTTGTCGGCAAGCTCCCAGCCAATGCGCGAGATGAGGTCCGAGTATGTTGACGACCGCTCGTGGACTTGGCAGACGTCGTTCAAGGACTCGTTGGCGCGTAGCGTCCGTTCCGAATGGACTGGGAAAAGTGATGGGCAGCGACCGAGTGGTTGTGCGTGCGCAGAAACAATGCCGGGTTGTCGAGCACCAGCTTGTTGTCCGACAAGACCTGCATCTCGGCCTCACGGAAACAGTGGGAGACCACGTCGGGTTGAGCCGGCGGGGGGCCTCCTGTCAGGTTGTCGACAACGTTCTCGGCGGCTAGAATGGCGGGCATCTTGTGCGAACAGGAGGCCAGTAAGGCACGGGACTTGGTGCAGAGCGCTTGCGGAGGCATGGCATCGCGAAGGTTGCCACGACGGCAGCCGATCAACGGCCAGGGCGGAGCATCTTCACGCAGGTCCGGGGCCGGGCAGTTCTTGCAGGGAATGCCAGGATCGCACTTGCGTCGCAAAATTTTGCAGCGCCAGCAAGCACCACCAGCCCACTCGAGATCTTTTATATCCTTGCGACTCTTGGCACTGAGAGGACCGCGCCGGCCACGGGGACGCCGCGACGAGATGCCCGAGTGAAACATACTCCAACTGCTCGACAGACGGTCGCCGAGTGACGGTGTGTCCTGCGCCTTGTCGTCGTCGCCGCTACCAAAGGACTGGTGGCTCGAGTGCACCAAGGACGAAACGACAGAGGCGGCAGCGCTACTGTCGGTGCTCAGACGTTTGCTTGGAGGCGGTGTCAGCCCGACGGACAGCCCCACCGTGTTCATATCTTGCTGGAGAAGAGGGAATGTCGTTGGCGTCGTGATGGTGTGTCGTTTCTGGCTGGGTGACATTGCTTGCGTCGGTGGCTGTAGGCTGGCGCTGTCTTCCAGGGTCGTTGGCAGCTGCGACGGAACAATCACGGGTGCCACAGGAGCAGCTTCCGACAAAGAGCTGGTCATTGCTGGCGAATCTTGCTTGACGGAGAAAACAGACGGGCGCCAAATGCAGGCCTTGCGCTGGACGGGCTCGTAACTGTAGCTCAGCTTCAACTTTAATGCCAAGCGGTGCAGCACGGCCTCTTTGGACGCATCGCAGTTGTCAAATGTCAGCTTGTCATTGGACAAGTGGTTGCCGCGCGAAAAGAGAAGCATGTCGTCGTAAAGCTCGAGGGTCGCAGGATCGTTCAGGTTAAGGCCAGGCGGCAGTGCGGCTGCTGTCTGCAAAGAGAACGATGACGATGCAGACTGCGCCTGCAGTGGCATATCCTGGACGGTCTGCTGGTATTCGTGCTGTACCGGAACTTGCTGTTGCTGTTGCTGTTGCTGTTGTTGATCTTGTTGTTGCTGTTGCTGTTGTTGTTGTTGTTGCTGTTGTTGTTGTTGTTGCTGTTGTTGTTGTTGCTGCTGCTGCTGCTGCGGCTGCTGCTGCTGCTGCGGCGGCTGTGGTGTGTGTGTGTTAATCAGGCTTGATAAGACTGCCATCTCGTCGTCTGGGAAGAGAAAGTCGTCGGGCCCGGCCATTTCGTTGGCCTTGAAAGGCTCTGACTTAACAAAGCTGACAGGAGCAGGAATGCTGAATGAGGGCAACGCAGTCTGCCCGGAGAAAGACTGCTGGCCATGGGGTTGCTGCTGCTGCTGCTGCTGTTGCTGCTGCATTGGCTGATGCTGGTGCTGAAGCTGCATTGGCTGGTTCTCCATCATCATCTGGTGTTGCTGCTGGGATTGAGGGGAAAGGTGGGGGGGAGAGCCATGCGGTGGCTGCATCTGCAATTGTTGGAGGTGTTGTGAGTTCTGTTGTTGGTGATGGTGCTGGGGCGTCTGATGCGCGTGTGACGGCAACGTGGGCGATATCTGCACGGACGCTGCCTGGGGTGCTGCAAACTGAGGGTGCTGCTCGGTGTGGGATGGTGGTGACGCGTCCCACGAGCTCACCCACGATGCCAGCTCCGGGTCGTAGTCCAGGTCCATTGGATCTTGCGACCAGCAGGCGTAGGTGTCGGAGGAGGGGTCTGTTGGTGCTGGTGGTGCTGGTGGTGCTGGTGGTGCGGCTGCGGCGGCTGCTCAAAGACGTAGAACGAGAGGTCGTTGGCGGCCGGCTGTGCAAGGCCGTGATGCTGCGGTGGCACATGGAGGCCCATAGCGTCCCGGATGGCCGGCTCCTCGGTCGGCGCCGAGGCCGGGTCCAGCTTCAGTTCCATCTTGTCTGAGGCATGCGGATGATGGCGTGCCGTAGTGCTTTGTGTCACGCTGGTGTACGAGTAGTCGTCGGATCTCGGGGGGTTGGCGTCGTCGTGGTCTGGTCTCTCTCGAAAATCTGTCGTCGTCGGTTGTGCGGGTGGTAATTATGCTGCCTAGGTCTCTCGAGACTCTCGTTTCAACTTCATCCGCTGAACATCCGCTGAAACGGGTCAGGTGGTACCGCGGCTGATTTCCAATTGGCATATGCTGCCCAGCTGTAGCAGGTGGCCGGCTGAACAATGATGGACGGCTGTACGTGTTGGCTGTCGAGAGTAAAGCGACTCGATTTCGCCCTTCGTTTTGTATCTAGCATGTGAAGTCACTGAAAACAGTCAGTGCCTCCTGGAGGCAAATTACTGGAGACTGGAGGCATCGGGCCTGGTGTTGGAAACGGCTGGTGGCCAGGGCACAGGGCACAGGCTTTGCGAACAAACAAGCGTCGAACGATGGTAGGGTGTTGATAATCGATGTTAGTCTTTGAAAGTTGAAAGCAGGAGAAAAGAGCGTTTTGGCACGTCTGGTTTGAGAAATCCTTTACCGTTGCGCAAACGTTTAACTTTTACTTGATTGGGAAGGGGGGAGGAGAAAGAGAGGGAAAGGGAAGAGGAGCCTGGTGTGCTGAAAAACGGGCTCCTCGTGTCCTTGGCCCCTTCTTACGAGTTTAAGAGCACTTTACTTCGTATGCATCCTAATGCTGTGTAGCCCCGTTTTATTATGGCTCTGTTCGGTTTCCCTCTCTCTGGCTTCCTCCTCTTCACAAAGCGCAACGGACCAGCCAGGGAAGCACGGTCTGCAAGGAGGAAAAAATGCAGCATTTGACAGGGCAGGAAAGGGCGAGGGAGAATGGGCAAATGGCGAGCGAGCCGCAAGCAACGGAAGGCGCAGGAGGGAGGGAGGGCGACGAAGGAAGGAGCAGTGCGCGCAGCAGCACAGAAAAGGGAAAGACGAACCGGGAAAAGGAGGAGAGTGTCAAAGTCAGAAAAGGGTCAGAAAATGTCAGGTCAGGGTCAGCCACTATTGACGGGCGGTCTTGGAGGATGGTGGTCAGTTGGTGCCAGGTGTGCCTGGTTGAAGTCGATCCCAAAAACTGCCCTGCCACGCCCACCGCACACCCATATGGCCTGGCCGGCTGGAACCCTGTCAAATGGATTACACTCGATCCTGCCCTTTCGCAAAGAAAAAGAGCGTTGGAGCGACAGAGAGACAGCCACCAAGCCCAAAACGGGGAGTGGGGCATGTCTATAAGAAGGCAACCAATGAAGCCGGACAGCCACCAGGACCAGCGACCGCAAGCATGATGCACCGGTCTACCGGTGCGGTCCTTCCCATTCGAGAATGCAGGCGGGAGGTAAGAGACAAAAGGGGAGAAAGTGGCGAAAACCTCGTAATGGAAGGAACAAACAAGCACGGCAGCACAGCAGTACGGCAGCAGAGCAGGCGATCGATTTTTTGCCACCAGACAAGAACAACAACACAGCGAGACAACTCGGAGCCTAGTGCTAAGATGCGACGCCGTTCGTTGTCCTGCAGTTTTGTGTTCTTAATGGCAGGAGCAAGTAGTAGAGCGTACTTGTAGTAGCAAAGAAGAACAGGAGAAAGCGACATAAAAGGCTCGTTAGTTCCTGCCATTCACACTGCCCTTATAGGCTAAACTACGGGCTAGTTCCACCACGTACGACCAAAGACACTGGAAAGCACGGGATCCCGTCGCTCTCCCTAGTTAAACCAGTGATCGGCGGATTAGTAGTTGGGTCGGTGACGACCAGCGAATACCCGCTGTTTGTACGTTTATTTTTCTTTTTATTCAAATATTGAACTTTGAAAATACCTTTTTAAACAAAATTTTTAAACAAAAAGGATAGGAATTGATGGGTTTAGTGTTTATGTGAAAAGGATGAGCTACTTCGAAAAGTAAAATTACAAGTATCCAGTGTGATCTGGTAATTAGACAAAGAATAATAATCTAAATGCAATAGGCGACACACAAAGACAATGCATCTCGAGACCCCATAAGGCCCAGACAAAGGCATCATGTATCAAGTCCACGGAAATTTGGCCAGCTTTATCTTGTGGTTTCCCATTAGCCAGCATCGGTGGACAGGGTGGCACATAATTTTCAAGACATCTTATTACCACTAATTAAATACAGAGACAGAGTAGATACAAAGATAGAAAAATATGCGCCAAAAAACCACGGCGCCACGCTTTAATTCATGCTCACAATCACAATTATACACCGCACCTACTCTAGTACCCAGACCATGGACCCGTGAGTCCATGGAACCCTTCAGTTGTCCCGCTGTGGCAAGGAGCCTCCTGGCTGCATGACCCGTCCACCGCCGCCTGCATTGACACCGCCCACGCCAATAGACCGCTTCATCATGGCACGGAGCTGCTGCTGTCTGCGGTCGAGACCCCTGCCGGGCCACTGCCCTTCGTATTGCCCGTAGTACCAGCTCCGCCGCTGGTGCTATACCGCTTCAGTGTCCCAAAGGGGCTGACGGTGCCCTCCTGTAGCCACTGCTGGAGGCTCGGCTGCACGCGTGTTGGGTTGTTGTTGGTGACGGCCGCACGAGCGAGCGTGTCGGATGTCATGGCCGACGTGCCGGTGGCATAGATGGAGGGGGACACGACAGCCTGGGCGGCCGAAGCAGCAGCCACGGGCTGTCTATATGTAGATGCTTGCTGTGGCTGCTCCGCCGTTGGTGGCGTCTTGGGGAACAAGGAGAACGACGACCGGCCATTCATGGGGATACTGTCTTTCCTCCCAGCCGGCGCGTCTCCGGCTGCACCCATTATGCTGCTTCCACTGCCTGACCCAAAGGCGGAAAAGCCGAAGCCGGCGTTGCTGTCACTTGCCCCCCTATTCAAGTTTGGAGATCCGCCGGACCCGCGAAGATATGCTGCCTCGGGCTTTTCAAACGAGGCCTCCTGACCACCACCACCGACCGACTTCCGTGGCGGATCCTTGAGGTCAATGGGATAGCCATACTTGCCGCCATTGTCGTCGTCGCTGTCGTCGTTGTTGGCCGCCTTGGGGTAGCCGATTTCGCCCCGCGTGGCAATGAGCCGCGTCCTCCGGCGCTTGCGGTTTGTCTTGTACCGCAGCACCAGGTAGAAGGCCAGGATGGTCAGCAATGACGAACCCACAAACGCGCCCACAATGGCCAATGCCGCCTGTGTCACCGACACAGCCGTACCTTGTGCCTGCTGGACCTGGCTGGCCGCGTCGGCGCGTGCAATAGTGGCGTCGGCCTGGGCGGACTGGACTTGCGACGCGGCCGCGTTGACCAGGTTGGCGGCCGATGCAGCCGCGGCAGCCAGTGCCACGGAAGCACTGCTGGAGACACTCGCCATGGCGCTCGAGATGGCGCTGTTGGCGCTGCTCTGCGCACTGGACACGGCTTGCGAGATGGCCTGGGTGGCAGACTGCGACGCCTGCTGTGCGGCTTGTTGCGCCGACTGCGCCGACTGCTGGGCCTGCTGGGCCGAGTTTTGCAGGCTGTTGATGGACTGCGACAGGCGGTCGGTCGACTGCGAGAGCTGCGTGACCTGCTGGGCCAGCTGCTGGGATGTCTGCGAGACAGAGCGGGACGCCTGGCTAATGGACGAGGCCACCAGCGAGATGGACTGGATCTGGGCGCTCAACGCCGCGATCTGGCCTGAGTCGTCGCTTTGGCGGCGTGCCAGCGCAGGAGGCGCTGTTTGAAGCGGCTGCCGAGCTGCCACGGCTTGCTCTGGCTGGGCCTTTGCTTCGTCCCTCCTCTCCTGCTCCTGTAAGAGAGCCTGTATCATCTGGCTGGCCTGCTTGTCGGCGTTAGGGGCGAGGACGCTGGGTGCAGCGACAGCGGCTGCCACTGGTGCCGCCAGTCGTTGAAAGAGGCTGCCTACGTTGGTGAGGCCGTGTGTATCTGCTTCTACTGCTGCTGCTGCTGCTGTTGCGTGCATTGTTGTCGTGAGAAACAGTGGCAGCACAAGACCGGCTGGCCACCACCCTTGCGTCTTTGTCTTGTCATGATGTGCGTGTGTGTGGCAGAGAGAGAGAGAGAGATAGGTGTATTCACATACACGGCGTGAATAGTAATGCGTCAGATGGAAAAGGGCTGGGTATCATAAATAGGCAAACAAACTGGAAATCATCATCGTCGTGGTTCAAGTCACGATGTAAGCGGCGAGGGAAAGTTTTGGGAGACAAGACAATCAAGTAAATAGGCAGAAAGAGGGAAGCAAAGGAGGAAAATAACGGAAACGAAAATCAAAGAGAAGGAGGGGGAGAGCGAGGTAAAAGAGAAAAGTACACGAGAGGGGAGAAGGCCAAGATAAGAGACTTGGTTTGAAGAGGTAGGACTATGATGAACTACGGACGGGGACGAGGGACGAGGGACGAGGGACAACGAACAGAGAACGGAGAACAGGTTTCCATTGGGATATTCACGGACATCGTGAACCAAACGATTCATGCATGACCGTTTGAAACCTACTTTTATTCACTTGGTTTTCTGGACACGGGACTCTGGCAACCCGGCCAGGGCATGCTCCAGGAAAGGCATAGCGACGGTTCCAGACGTCAAAACAGCTCAACGGCAGGCACATGTCACTCTCTAGTGCAGCCAGGGTGGGAGAAGATCTTGTCGCATGTCGGATGATGAAAATAGAGAACACAGAAAGCGGTCGGGTTGCTGATAGAAAAAGACTACAATAAAAGCCATGAAAAGTGCTTGTAAGTGGTGGGACTGCCAATCACGATACGCATTTACCTCGACCTTGCCCCCATGGGAGACCATCGTCCGTCACCCCCCAACCCATCGACCCGGGGTTTGGAACGTCTCAGCGCTGGATATCCCCCTTCGTCTGCGAGCTGCAGCATCGTGGTATTTTGTGTTATGGTTGTCTGCCCTCGCTCCGATCTTCCGTTCTCGTTTCGTGAAGGGCGGCAACGAAGCGAGCCCAGATAAGGCGTGGTCTTTAAAGAAAAAGAAGAAAGCCCTGGCCCCCTGGCTATGCATTTCTGAAACTGTACAGACTGTGAAGAGAAGACAGGTAAGAATAGTGAAAGAATGAGATGGGCAGAGAGAAGGTAAAAAATAAATAGAAGGTAAAAAATGAAGCAGGGCCAGCCCCCGCAGTGACATGTTGCATCGTAACAACAGATGACAGAAAGGTCCAGGCTTTTGTCTTTATATTTTTTATATCGTCTTTAGAAATACGATACGCAACTTTGGTCTCTTTCCAGGTTTATGTCTTGTTCGCCGTTGTTTTGTTTCTCTTTACTTTCTGCCTGAAATTCACTGGCCGCACACGAGAATACCAGGACAGCAAGGCCGAAAATCGGGGAAACAGAGAACTAGATCCCCAAATACGCGATCGTTTTGATCCATCTACTCGTCACCAGGGGATTTCCTACGGGTAAATGAGAGAGTTGCGTGGGAAAACGTGGTGTGTTAGAGTGCCGTCTACCTGGTTGAGCAAGTCGCTGTAATCCACTGAATCCACTGTAAGCATTCGCCGTTATTTCTCAGCTTCAGCCTCAACACCACCCTTTCCTTCGTTTATTACTTGTCTTCTGGCACTTTCCTGCAAGCACTGAAATGCACGTCCCAGCAGGCTCCAGCATGCCGACCCACTGGTCTAGCCAGTGTGAGCGCGGGTGTGAGAAGAAAGATCGCCCATCTCAAACGAGTCTGAGACTCGCCCAGCTGCCAGCAACCGAGAGTTTATGCAATACGGAATGCCTTTCCCAATTCCGTCCTCCGTACGGAGTAATACATGTAGAACAAGTACAACTAGTAATACGGCATGTGCTCTGTTTTCCTTTTTCCTCTTCTACACATTCTGGTGTCTTTACAGCACTTGTTTATTTCACACCCTTTTTTCAGTCATTTTGTTTATATTAGAAGCAAATTCGAAAACAAAAAAGGGGAACCCGAGGACAGACAGAAATGTGAACACAGTATAAACGCCATAAAAAGAATCCGCAACAGAAATAACTCCAGAGTGCTCCCCCCTCCCACTTCCTCCCGGCTGATTAAAGCTGCATGCATGCAGGTGTGCTGGGTTCGTCCATGCCAAGCCGTCTTTCTTCTTTCTCGTTCTCCGTGTCTTTTCGTTCTCCTTTCTCGTTCTTTGTCACTCCCTCTCAGGACACCGTCCGCAACTGAATGCCACGTTCCCGCTATGCTCTCTTCCTCGTCTCCTTCTCCCCTTGCTTTTATTTTGCACGACGAGTCTATCCCTTTCAGCTCATCCTTTCCTCCCCGTTATTTCCATCTCATGGACACACCTAGACGGGCAGCTTAAACTTCTTGCCCTTGAACACCTTCTGGTAGTAGATCCAGAAGAAGTCGCTGTACAGGATGGTCTGGATAACACCGGCCGTGATGGCGATCCAGTCCACCTTGTGATGCGGCTCCGTGACGTAGCGGTAGACCCAGTTGGGGATGTAGAGCGCGCGGTACAGGCCGAGCGCAAAGATGTAGTGCACGGTAATGGTCTCGGCCTCGCCGGTGCGCTGGAGCATAAAGAGCTGGGGCAGGATGGCGACGGACTCGAGCCAGATGGAAAAGGCCCAGAAGATCTCGGAGACGGTGTACTTGTAGGGAATCAAGATGCCGAGGACGGCGGCGCCGCCCAGCAAAAACTCGACGCGGAAGGTGTCGAGGTTGGGGTCGTTGTGGGCTTGTAGGAGGTCGTCATGAGATACAGAATGTAGCCCTGGGAGCCGATGAAGAGGACCTTGAAGATGAAGTTGTACGCGCTCTCAGTCGAGAAGAGGTCTAGGGGACGGCGGGTTTCGGGGGTCAGCAATGGACAGGAAGAGGAAGGGATGCACGCCTGTCGCTGTTGCTTCGAGGCGGCGCCAGAACTCACCGAGATATCTTGTAATGTAGACGATAAAGTAGAGGACTTGTGACTTGAAGGAGATGCCCGAGCAGCTCTTGAGCTGGATCATCTTATGCAGCAATATGCCAATGGACACCAGATGGGACAGGTCCCCGAACACGCGAAAGATGTTCAACCCCATGGCGGCGTGTCGTCGGGGGCGGGCAGGGGGACGGAGGTTGTTGGTGGTGTGTCGTCAGTCAGTGTCCGATGTCAATTGCGGTGCCCAGGAGAAAGGCAAAGACGCAGCTGCAGAGGGTAACTGCCGATGTGTCCTGTTGTCCTGTGGTTGAGGTTGGTCGTTGTTGCCAAAATGGAGCAGGGGGAGGATAAGGGAAAGAGCACATCGAACGTTGACTGACCGTGTATGGAAAGGACACGAACGCGATTAGCTCCTTATTGGCCGGTCTCCACAGCCGTAAAGCTGTCCGCGTGCTTGCTCCAGGACTTGTACTTCGTTAGTGCTTGGTGGCAACGTAATCGGGGCACACTGGGCGGCCATGTACTCTACGCCAAAAATAGAGTGTATGGTACACCTGTCCGCCAGTTCTTCCGTTTCTGGATGTTTCCTTCTGCCGCAGGCCCATTACCAAGCAGGAAACCGCTAACGAACCACCTGGAAGTGCCCTGGCCACCCGCAAATCTAGGCGGCAAGACGTTTGCGACGACCACTGGGGCTCGGATTGCGCCCGCTGGAAGCTTCGACAACATCCCATAAAGAGTGCGGGTGTCGCTCGCGAGAGACGAAGGCGACGTCTGCCTTTTCCGACGAGGCTGAAGGCCGGCAGTAGTTCTTGTTTTCCTTTTCTCTTCCTCTCTTCCCCTCTTTCTCTCTCAACTTTATCGCGCTTCTTATCCTCTGCTTCCTTACCATCACATCAGATCAGAACTACGTCACTATCACGAACTTTTCAATGTCACAACATGGTATCGCAATGGACGATGCGGTAGGCTCGCCCGCCTCCGACAACACCGGCACCGACAGCCTCGAGATTGCCGTGACCCACGCCGGCAAGACGTTCACCCTCTACCTCCCCCCACAGTCCACCGTCGAAGACGTCGCCCTCCTCTGCGAAAGCGAGCTGCACCAGTCCACGGCCACCGAGTACACCGTCACCAAACTCCTGGCACCGCCACCGATCGGCCTTGTGAATGTAACCAAGGACGCCCACACTGCACTGGCCGACCTTGTCGCACGGCAAAAGACGCCGCCCTCCACACCGTTCAAGCTCCGCCTCATGGCCTCTCCGACGAGCGCCGTCGACGCTCTCCGCCGCGAGGGCGATGCCGTCAAGCAGCGCGCGGTCCGGCTAGCTGATCTGCGGCGGCGTGCCGTCCCAGCACGGTCCACGACAACAAAATCGAGGGTCGTGACGCTCGGCGGAGGCGGCGACGGCGCCGAGTACGGCTTTGGCGAGATCCGCCCTCTCGCTCACCTCCCTGACCCCTCCCGTGCGCTCGCCTACCTGCACCGCCTGCGCGACGACCCCGGCATCCGGCACGCCATGCAGGCGCGCAAGTTCCGGGTGGGCTTGCTCACGGAGATGGACCCGCGGCTGTACACGGACGCCTCGCACGAGGGCACGTCGCGGACACTGGGCTGAACCGCAACGCGGGTGCTGTGATCGAGCTGCGGCTGCGCACCGACGACTTTACAGGGTACCGGGACTACAAGACGGTGCGGCGGACGCTGTGCCACGAGCTGGCGCACAATGTGTTTGGCCCGCACGACGGCAAGTTCTGGGCGCTGTATCGGGAGATTGAGCGGGAGGTGGAGCGGGTGGCGGCGCAGAGCGAAGGGCGGACGCTGGAGGAGGGCGACTTTTATGAGCCGTCGGCGGACGAGGAGGGCGACCACGTTGATGGGGGCGGCCTTATTGGCGGGACGCATGTCCTGGGCGGTGTCGGGTCGTCAATGCCGACATCAATAGTGGATGCGGGCACGGCACGAGAGCGGCGAGCCCGTGCGGCAGAGGAACGGCTTCGACAGGGCGGCAGCGGCAGTTCCGGCAGCGAGGCCCATCCCAGCGGCGGTGGCAGTACTTCCAGTTAGTGGCCCTTCGTGGTCTGTTATCGTGTTTTACTTTTACGTCTTTACGTCCTTCAGCATCATTTGGATATTTTGGAATAGCATTGCAACGGCGTTTTAAGACGTGTTTCTCTAATCATTAACCTTTAATATACATAACTTTGGGTATCACTTCATATCACGAGAGCAGTTCACGCATCCTAGGAATTGGTCAAAGTGTTTTTGTTTATTTGGCCTTCTCGCAAGGCAAACTCGCACATGTCGACGGGAGTATCTTTTAAACCAACAGCAAACAAAATCAGCAGCCCATAACGGGCGCTCCTCGTCTGCCTCTTGGATCTTTCCTTTGTGAGAGACCCGTTTCCGAAAGCTCCCAAACGCCGTTGCGCCAAAGAAATAAGCAATAAAATATAATCCAAAAAATTGCCGACAAGTAAACCAAAAAGAAAACCAAAGAAAGGGTCTCACCAACGCCAAAACTAAAAAAGAAAAAAATGCCTCGAAAATATGTATGCGTCAAAGGGGAAAAAATGTGTCGCCTTCGCCTTACGCGTCCGGCTTGGACTTCTTCAGTGCCTCAGCTGCGCCGTTGGCCTTGGTCCGGGCCGCATCGGCAATCTTGCTGGCCATTGCCAGCGCGTCGTTCTTGTTAAACTTGTCGTTCTTGACCCACTCCTTGATGTCGTGGTTCCATGTGTGGCCCTCCCACTGCGTGGCTACCAGACTCCGGGTGCCGTACTCGTCGGTCAAGATCTTGTCAAACGAGTAGGGGATGGTGGCCGGCACGCCCTCGAACTCGGTCTCGCGCATCGGGTACAGCTCGCGCGTGCGGTAGCGGTGGAAGTTCTTGCAGCTCCAGATGCCCGGGTTGCGCTTGGGCTCGCGCTCGGCCAGGCCCGTAATGTCGATAAACATGCCGTTGGACGTGTCGATCCAGCGCGCGTCGATGATGTTGAGGCCGTCGCCGCGGGGCAGGCCGTGGTTGGGGTTGATGTCCAGCAGGTACTCCTTGACCAGGTCCTCGCCGGTCTCGTCGTCGTGGTAGCGGTACGTGTGCAGGGTGCGGTTGTAGTGCTTGCCGAGATAGTAGAGCGTCACGTCCGAGACCTGGACATCCAGATCGTAGTCCCACGGCATGATCTTGCCGTTCCACCACCAGCCGAGCAGCGTGCCGTGGGCAAGCCATGTCTCGACGTTGAGGGCGCGGAACGTCGTCAGGTACGACCGGATCAGGTGGCGCAGCGCCGGCCGGTGCTCGTCGTAGGGGACGAGGCCCGTAAAGTAGCGAGCATCGTAGTGGCCCAGGTTGTTGTCGCTGCCGGGCTCGTGAAAGTACTTTTCACCCTTGACGGGACGGTTGGGCAGGCGGCGCTTGGCGAGGGTGCCCGGGATCCCGGCGGTGCTGCCAGTCCTGAGCGTGGCTGCTTGGCGGCGGCAGCAATCGATGCCGGGTCGCGGGCCTGGGCTGCCGCTGCCGCACCTGTTCCGTCTCCAGCGACGAGCACGGCGCAGAACAGCAGCGAGGCCACGAGGAGGAAGAGAGCGCGTAAAGACGTCATGATGGCGACAAGTGTTTTGTTGGTTTGGCTCAGTAGCAAGAAGGGAGCTCAGCCAGATATGCGCACGTGCACTAGAGGCGGTGGCGTCGTTGAGAGACGAGCCTGTGGCGTCGAGAGAGCCGAGCAAGGCGGACGTCCCTCTGGAAGATATATCTCGAGATGAAAGGACAAAGGGAATGGCCAAGGCTTTGCGTCGTGTTTTAAAGAGTCTTGGGTCGGGGATCTGCAAGGCCGGGCCGCAACAAAGAGTCGTGATCCCAAAGAGAAGATAGGCCGGGAGGGGGGGGGACAAATGGAAAAATGCTTGGAAAATATAAACAAGAAGCGAAGACAGTTGACAGGAGAGGATGAGAGGAAGTTAAGCCAAAAAAGAAAGCAAGAAGATCTGGGTCAAAGATACAAAAGGATGTCCAGAATACCGCATTCGCCGAATCAGCACGCGAGGATGAGGATGAGATGGCGGAGGTGTCGGGGGAGATACCAGCCGAGAGTCGACACAAAAGAAAAACCGGCCCTGAATTCCCTCAGAGGCTGGGTGATGGGGATGTCTAATGTATGTATCCAAGGGTGAGAGACGATAGGAAAGAAAGAGTGCCACGGGCAAAGCAACTACGTAAACACTTTCCCCTAGCCCACAGCAAGAACGACCCAAGAAACTCAATGGGACGGGCGCGCAAGCCAGTCCTGGCCGCGGCGGGAGGTATCTGCACCGTGCGAGG
Organism: Sporothrix curviconia; assembly: GCA_016097085.2. Lineage (NCBI taxonomy): Eukaryota > Fungi > Ascomycota > Sordariomycetes > Ophiostomatales > Ophiostomataceae > Sporothrix > Sporothrix curviconia. The sequence goes on from JADMNF010000051.1 coordinate 31,591, forward strand.
GAGAAACGGGTCTGGTATGGAGTCCTTACAGGTGCGACTTACTCGTACAGATTGGCAGCTTGTTGTGGAGACTGGCCGGGTGGCCTAATAGCCCTTTGACGAATGCGCATACGAGGCCCAGCAGGCAGGACAGGGCTTGACAGGGCTCGTACGGAACGACAGGCGACGCGAACCGCTGCCAGAGACAAACCTGGGGACCGCGCCCCCTTGGAGAGGCATACGTAAGTCTTGGCGCTAAATAGGTACCGTATCAAAAACACAGCGCGCACGGCCTACATGATGGGCAGCAGGCACGCGACAAGACAGCGAGGGCAAGAACAATAAAGAAGGCAAGAACGAATCGAGCAGGAGCATGCTGTCCCGGGCGCCTTCCCGCATGGCTAAGGAGCAATAATGAATACGGAGGCAGGTTGTCCATGCAAACAACAGAGGCAGGAGCGACTCATAACAGGCTCTATCCGAAGAAGACATTCACGCTGGAAGAAACGAGGGAAAAGAGCACACGACACGGCGGATCTTATCCTTGCAGTCAGGGGTGGGCAAGAGGCAAGAGAGAAAAAAATAGCGCCGGCCCCAAGAACTACCTGTCAGATTTCTGCTCGACACCTTGGCAGACCCACCAAGACTCGGAGACAAACAGGGCAGACAGCCCGCCAAGTGGCCAGTGGTCGCGTGCTTCAACGGTCAGTAACAGAATAAAAGGAAGGTGCATCCCGTCGATGCTCCCGCTGCGCTTTCCTTGTGTGCTTTCCTTGTCCCTCTGTCGCCCTTTCCTTATCGGGGTGAACAGCCACCCGTGACACGGAACTGCACGACAGGATTACGTCGATGTCGCCGCATTCTGTCCCAAACAACGAGCGGCTCAAGCTGCGCCGCAGCCGCTTCATCAAGAGGCGTGGCCAGTAGAGCCCGTACCCGCCGACCAGCCGCATGGGATGGGCCTGTGTCTCTCCCCGCCTCATCCTTTTTGACGGCAGGAAGCGGTAGTTATCTGCTCCTTCCTTTCAAGGAGGCGGTTTTTTCTTACTCGTATTGTATGCTCCCCCTCCCTTGTTCCTCCCTTCCGCAATTGCCCACTTTGTGCGACTGCTGCCGCGCGTCCTTGGCCCCTCCCCTTTTCACCTGTCCACGGCTCGCTCCCTACCTTTTTTCCTTTTCTTTTTTTGTCTTTCTTCCTTTACTCGTACAAGGCCGCTGCTCGCTTGTCGCTCAAACCACGGCCCCTTGGTAAATTAGACTTGATCGCTTTAAAACAAACGATGCACATGTAACCAGACTGCAGTGCAACATCGTATTTTTATGTCGCGTGCGCATGCTCTAATTCGGCGAGGGAAAGGGTTGAATGGCAGAGGATAGTGTAATACGTCGTACTACTGTAGTCGGTGGGCCAGGTTCGGTCTTGGCACCGTCATCGTGAAAACCGCATGGAAAGAGATTGCGATCTCGAGACAGCGTGATGTGTCTGTGCCGGTTAGCCGGCCGTTGAGTTTTGGGGTTCTTTCTTCAGCGGCGCACTGCAAAGAACTCACAAATAGAGCATTGCATGTATCTTATCTTTTTTTGAAAGATACGTCCTCTGCCGTTGTACTTTTCCACGGGCGTGCAGCAAAAGAACTGAAGCTACCTGAGGCACTCGTCTATCTTGGGCAAGGGCCGGTTCAGTTAGACCATTAAAAAAAGAAGAAATACCGATGTGGTAAGAATGCCAGCCAACCATAAAATAGATCGCGATGTCTCACCTCGTGATGCATTTCGTTATCGCACTGGCAATCAACAGTAATGCTTCATGAAGCTGCTTTCGAGTAAGAAAAAAAAAAGACGAGGCCAATTATTGTTCACCGTCAGCTTTTCTTGATAAAAGCAATATTCATTGCATCAAACCTGAAACAGGCAAGCTGGTCAACAAACTCTGGCCACCACTTTAGCCAACTCCCAACACAATTGAAACGCTTCTGAGCAGGTTTTTCCTTTTTTTCTGTCACTGTTGAATGCAAAAAAAAAAAAACACTCTGTCGCCAAGTCCCTTGCAGCTGGAACGTGCCAAAACGTCGACGCGTAAACCCATCTTATTCTCTGCTTCGTACTTGTAACAATTGCATCCAAATCCTCTACTCTTCTTTTTCCACTGTCGACCGACGTGCCCACATAGCACCAACCCCCAGACGGCCGTTGACGTTCTATTTTTATGTGCTGAGGGAGATGCAATAGCAATAGAGCCATCGTCCGTTCATCTGGCCTTCCGGTTTCATCGACTGCACATCATGAGGGCGAGAACGTGAAGCAAAAAGAAGGTAGTCAAAATTCATACAAACAGTTGTCCTCGTCATAGGCAATGAGCGCCGTTTATGTATATCATTCGACCAAAAGGGGCATAAAGCCAAATGAAACTGTAAAATGCCAAAATGCCAAAATACCAAAAGAGGAGTCAAGTGCACCTGCACCTCACACGTCCGTACTCGTAGGGTCTCGCCCTAGAAAGACCTTGTGCAGCCGCCGGCTCAGCGCGGGACCGATCGTCCGGTCCGACAGCGCACCATTGCGGTTGCGGCTCTTGAGCGCCGCCTCGAGCGCCAAGGGGCCTTCTTCTTGAAAACCCTGCACCAGCTGGGGGATATTGCCGAACCGCGCCGCCACGCCGAGGGCCACGGGCTCGGTGACGCGGGCCACCTGCTGCAGAATGAGCGTGTACAGGTCTTGCGGGTCGTCGCCCGTGGCAATCTGTCCGCTGTCCATGCAAAATGACGCCGCTGCCGCGTACAGCGTCTCGCGGTGCTGGCGGTACCGGCCAGTGGCGATCTGTTCTGTAAAGACACGTATCCAGCGTGCCGTGTCAAGGGCGTTGACCGTCTCGTGAACAAGCAGGGAACCAGAACCACCACTGCCGTTACTGCCGTCACCATCGTTGTTATGCTCAATTTGCAAGTCCAACAACGCGTCGTCCACGAATGCTTCATCGAGATGCTGCGGCGCCTGCTTCTGGCCACGCCGGCCCAGTCGTTGCGAATGGCCGGGTAGGGGCCGCTGCTGCCCCTGTTTTTGTTGTTGTTGCTGTTGCTGTCGCTGTCGCCGACGGTGTTCCGTGTAGGCCCCCGATGCTGCCATCCCCCGCCACAGCTGCCACAAACTGGCGGTTTCTAATCGTCCGGTTCTTGTTCCTCCACGCATGCAGCCCTTCTATCAAGTATACAATCGTGTAACCGACAAACGCGCGTTTCATGGCTGCCACATGACTCGTGAGATCGTGACCGCCTGCCGCGTGCCGGGCGTCAGGGTCATCGCTTTGGCCCGCCACTATCAGCTGCACAAACTCTTCAGCCCGCAGCACAACAAGCGCGTGTGTCTCATCCTCGAAGCGTGTCGGCACGGGTACCCAATGGCCTAGTTCGGGCTTGTACTCGTTGGACAGCTTGCGCCGCCAGGTCACCACGTTGTCGACAGGCGTACTCGTCCAGGCCTCGTGGCTGGCCTTGGCTTCTGTCAGCATTTCCTCGGCCTTTTCTTCGTGTTGCCTCGGGCATGCTGGCGGGCAGGCGAACGATCATCTCGGGCGTCGCCACGGCCTTGTCGACGCGCGACTTGTTGGCGTCGTTGAATGCCGCTGCCTCGGCGCGCTCCTTGGCCTTTTCCTCCTTGGCGAGGTCCGATGCAATCTTGCGTCGCTCCTTGTTGACCTCCTTTTCCTTTGTTTCCGTTCTCGCTCAGCCTCCTTGATCTTTTGCCGCTGCTCCTTTTCAGCCGCCAGTTCCTTGCGCTTCTCCTCGTCGATGGGTTGTTTCTTTCTCGGGCGAGGTGCTGCTACCCCTCGATCCAAAATCAAACGACGATCGACTCCGTGCAGGCACCGCCGTTGCCTTGGCCTTGGCTGGTGCTTCTGGATGTGCTTTTCGCCAGTCTTCCAAAAAGGCCTCAGCAGCAATGGCATCTTCGTCATCCTCCTCATCTGAAAACACCAGTGTATGGCCTTCTGAGAAACTCCTCTGCATTGGACGGTTCGGGCGCCGTGTGGGTACTGTCTGCCCGGGTGGAGCGTAGCTTGAGCGCCCGGGTTTTTGGAGAGACAACAATGGGCGAGCTGGACAGTAGCATGATGTCGTCCGAGGGTTGTCTCTGGTGTTGTGCCGGCGGACGCACTGCTTGCTGCTGCTGCCGTAGTTGCTGCTGCTTTAGTCCCCGTGGCGAGGACTGCATGAGAAGGTCGTCGATATCGACAAAGTCGGAGTCGGCCGGCAACGGCCCCGTCGTTGATCGGGTTCGATTGGCCTCCGAGTCCGACTCGGACGAGCTCAGCAGATCGATACACTCGGTGTTTTTGGTTGGTGCAGTAGTGCTCTCTACTTGCGATGCCCGTGACGCTAGTGTCGAACACATTATGGGTGGCAGATCATCAATATCATCAACGTCGTCAATATCATCAATATCATCCAGGTCGTCAAAGTCGCGCATGAATTGCGACAGTCGCTGTGTCCGCGGTGCCACTGGAGACGAATGAGAAGGAGCCGAGCGACGACCCTTGTAGCTTGGGCAATGTTTGTTGACTGCTGCCGTGGTTTTGGCCGGTGGCGATCGTTTCGCTGCAGACCCGCGTAGCTGCAGTAGGCGACAGCGTGGCCGCTTGGCCGGCCGGTCTCGTTGCAAGTCGTCACGCTCATATCGTGATCAGTGTCGTTGAAACTTTGCACTTCGTAGACACTGGGGAGAGCGAGCCCGTCTGTTCCACCAGCTTTGTTGGACTGCAGTCTCTGTACGGCAGCACGAGCGGCTTTTCTCGAATCGACTCTTGCAATGGGCTCCTGTGTGCTGTCACGGGCGAATCGGCGGTGCAAGCCTTGGTGTAAGAGCGGCCCCCTGGGAATGGGACGAGGTCCAGTGTCAGAGGAAAATCCCACAAAAGCCAGACCGTGCTTGCTGGCAGGAGGACGAGGCGGGTGATAAACTAGGGACACAGGGGCCGGTGTGTCGTCAATCTCGATAATGTCGGCGTGCTGACGGTGTGTTGTATTGCCGGTGAGGTTGAAGGAAACGCTGAGAATGGGATGGGGGAGCTGTGCTGGAGGGCTGTCAGGCCTTTTTCCGACTGTCTCGTCTTCTCTGGTGATGGAGAGCTGCACTAACGGATACCTAGCTGTGCGGTGGGGTAGGCGTCACGAAGGGTTGTGCAGTAGTCGTCACTCGACAAGAGGATGACGACGTCGTCCGCCATGGCAGGGTGGCAGAGAGGAGCGGCCAGGAGAGGAGGAGGATGGTGTAAAGAGGTCAATGTCGTGGCAGCATTGTTGACGATAAAAGGAGAAAGGGAGACGAGGGGAGACGAGGGGAGGTCGTGTGTTGATTTGGAGTTTGATGCCGTTTCCAGGCATGGTGTGAACGGCGGTGCACAGTGGTGGATCAGCAGGCGCGACCACCGCGTCAGGGAGATACAAACGCGAACATCCCGCAACGTCACGTGTATCAGAACCTTGTCGCGCTGACAACAATAGGACCCACCGATCTACAGCATCGTGTGAACAACATCCATAGTTGCACAGACAGAGCCTCGTCACAGGACTCCCATACTGTTGTCATCAATATGGTACGTACCGTCTCGGAAAATAATCAAGAAATTCCTGTTTATTTTCAGCCTGCACTGCTATCTCCTTCTTCCCTCCACCGCCAGGTCATTCAAGCATTCAAACAAATGACATCGATCTATCGGCTCAAAAGAGCTGGATGAAATACAATTGAACAAATGAAGAGGAAACTGGCCAGGCTCACCATATTGTACAGCACCAAATACGAAGGTCTGGCCTTTTTCCCTCGCCAAGCAGCATTTGAGGCAGCATCGTGTGTTACCTTTATCAAGCGCATTTTTGTGCTGACTAGGCTTTTCCCACGGCCTTTCTCGCCCATTCATTTATTCATTCACCTAATGCCAATGCCCGACTTCTACGACTTAATGTCGTCATTGGTGTCTCGCATGGTCTTTGCCTTGTCACTTTGCCTTCGTGTCGCGCTGTCCTTCCATTCTCTTCCATCCAGGCCACTGTCATCCACCTCAACCAACGTACCCCCGTTTGAACCTTGTGCTTTTGTTATGCCACAAAGTGAATTCAGCAACCGTTCGTTTGCCTGAACCTGACTCCTTGGCCAGAGCTGTATATTAAACCCGTCCTTGCTCCCCTCTCTCTCCAAAAAATTATCCCTTTCTCTTCTTCCTTCCTTCCTTCTCTCTTCTCTCTTCGTTTTTCTTCATCACATCCACGATATTCGTCGGCCAATCTTTACATACTGGATCCCTGCAACGATATCATTTTTCTCTATTATCCCCCTCGCCCTTTGAGCCATGTCTTCAGCATCAAGCATTGCATGACCAAGGGCGACAACAGACCTGAGGCAAGCCCCTCGCAGTCAAGGCCAGGGTAGCCAAGGAAGACGCCAAACCCCAGGCATGCCAGCCCTGGCATTATTTGACCCAAACCTGCCCGGAGTGCCACGAGTGGTGCTGCCGCTCCTAGAGCCGCCAGTGAGTTCGAGGCAAGGCTATTATGGTCTTTCCCTCTCAACCCCGCCTGCTTGCGCCGACGTCTTCGGCACAAGCCCTGGTGGCGCTTGTCGCAGCCTGAGAACGATGACACGATCCAGTTTGGCCCGTATGCTGGGCTCGAGACTGACGACCATGGCGGGCCGGTCGAAACGCACGCAACCACGCCTGTTGTGGTCTTCGACGCTTCCCGTTACGGACAACGCTGGCCAGCATTCCAATGGACATCCATCGATGTCTCCGCATTGGATCGTACCGAGGTCCGCAAGCGTGACGCCCGGTCATTGTGTGGGTTGGCGTCAGTCCTTCCCGGGTTCTCCCCTGGCACCCAGATTTGCGTCCGCACTGCGTGCTGTCCGCAGGCCCTCACGCAGTATTGCCTGTTCAACTACAGTGTGAGATTGCGCCAATCCGAGGTGATCAATGGCAGCAGGCACTGGCCCACGCCTCGTGTCCCCGTACATCGACCAACGGACTAGAACGAGAACGAGAGAGACTTGCCAGCCAAGCAATCTCGACGGCTGTTGGCCAGCCTATCTCGCCCGCTCACAACGATACTACCACCGGCACCCCTCGCCTCTTCCTTGAGCCGGCCAGCGAACCCAGGCGAAGAAGCGCGCGAACGACATGGCAGTGCTGGTGTAACGGCACTTGGACGTGCCACCACGTCGCGCTGCCCAACCGCCGCAAAGCCGGGATACCTGGGTCCACCCGACAGCCAGGGGTACGGCCAACGTCAGCGTTACGTTGCGAAACAGGCACGGCGGCATAAAGAGTCAACCGGGTCAATTGGGCGAAAAGCGACATCAAGACAAAGTAAGCGACGGAAAGCCGGTTCCGTCGGGCGCTGCTTCGGCCTTCCCAAGCAACGGTGCAAGCATCCAAGGCGACTGTGGACCGAGCACGCCTTACAGCTTACGCGACGCTCTTCCGGTCCTTTCAAGAAGTCTGGCGAGGCACGTATCGTGGGCCCCGTCCATCTCTATTATCCGCCCCAAATCGCCGTCAAGTTCTCGCGGGGCAAGTACCGGATACACCAGCGATTGGGCACTCGTCACGCTGGATCGCGCCAAGTTTCCCCGTGGGCTAGCAAGTTTGACAACGTTGTCGATCTGCAGACGAACACGAACATTGCACCGTCCTTTGCACAGCTGGTCAATGATCACATCAGTAGCTTCGGTGGCCGGCCCAAATCGCGATTCGAGCCTCCAAAAGGGCAATATCTTTCGCCTGCGGGGCATTGTCCCCCGTCAGGAGATGCTTGGCGGCCGTCCGGCCCATGACCTGGTCGCCAACCACGATGGCGACCCGCACCGTCATTGCTACTGAAGCGCGGCTTCACAACCGAGCTCAACGGCCGGGTCGTCCTCGACATCGAGTCTGTCACGCGCCAGTTTGCCGGCGGCGTTGGATCAGAGCACCAGATCACGTGGTGCATCTCAGCGGCCAGGCAAGTACAAGGTGAGCTCCAGCACAGTTTCTCCGCCAGAGGTGACTCTGGGTGTGCCGCTGTCTTTGACCTCAGGGGCCGCATCGTCTGGCATGATGACGGGCGGCTCTGGGGGCGAAGAACAAGATCGAACACCAGCTACGTCACCTACTTTGACTTTCTGCGACGCCCGAAATCGGGCAGCAGCTGAAGACGCCTGTTCGTGCGTGCGAATCGGGGCCGGCGTGAGACGAGAATGGAGAATGCTGCTGCGTGTCTTGAGGTGTTTCTTTTTCCGTTTCCTTTTCTTTTTGCTATTGTCTCACGGGACTTGTTTCCCTCTTCTGTTCTCTGCATTTGATATTGTCGTGGTCTTGATGGATTGGCGACGGACATTGGACGGCAAGGAAACCGGCTGAACCTGGCACAGCCTGGGGGTGAGGAGTATCAGTGCGTCATAAAGTTATCCATTGCTGCTTTTTTAATTCAATTAGATGAGCGTCAAACGAGCGTCAAACGAGCGTCAAACGAGCGTCAAACGAGCGTCAAACGACCATCCACGAGTGCGTTGCTGTTTTGCCATTTATTCCGTCATTGCTTCGCGGCTTGCGTCTTGCATCCCTTGGGCTGTAAACGGCACGCGTCCCGAGCCATTCTGTTTTTCCTCCGACAGCAGGTTTGGGGCTATCGGCGAGAGCGAGGCTGCAAGAGAAATGTCCAGTGTAATTATACAGTTTATTAAGCAAAAGTGTAAAAATAGACGCAAGGCAAAAGAAGGGTAATCAATAATATTCCAAAAACAGCCACGCGTAGCACCGACTGGGGTGCATCTTTGGTTGTATTAAGCCAATCCATTTAAACACTGAGTTCCTGCGGTGTCTGTTGTAGAAGATCATATCAATACGCTCGCTGTATCTAAAGAAAGCAAGACTGCCTCCGTCGTTTGGCTGCTGAAGCTATTCGAGGTATTACGGGCGTAGTACTCCGAATATCTCTAGGGAAGCTGCAGCATAGGAACCATCCGTCCCGGGTTCCTTGTTCTACTTCTGCCGTAGTTATGGCATACCAGGTTCTGCCGCCCTTCCGCCTATCAATCTATTCGTCACTGTATCGTAGTACTTACCTCCTGCCTTTCCACCGCCCCTTCCCTTTTGGGTCCTCGTAGATTCACTCAGAAAACCCCAGAAAGCAGGCCGCGGGAATACAATTGACCCCTCCGTCGCGCCAGAATAGCGCTCCACTTAATGTAAATGCCGGGGAGATAGAAACAGACGATACTTGTAGGCGATACTTGCAGCCAGTTCAAAAGCCTCGCAGTCCACTCTGAGTAATTCAATCGCAGCACGTCGTGCTTGGTAATCCGGACGGCTCCGTGCCACACAGCCAACTGCGCTGCGCTTGGTGGTCGAATGGGGAGGAAAAGAATATTAATAAGAAGAAGAAGAGAGAAAAAAGAAAGGAAAAGAAAAAGAAAAAAGAGGAAAAAGAAAAAAGACAGGGAAAAAAACGAACGGCGACGAAAAGGCTGGTTCCTGCCCCCGCATCGGCGGCGCACGCCATCGCTCCTTCCTGCGAAGGGAATGCCCAGATGCGCAGAGCAGAGGGCCACTTTTATCTCAAGTTCCGCAGCCTTCTTTTTTTTTCTGCCCTCGCCGTCCTGTAGCTAAAGCAGGCAAGGCTTCCCCGTCTTGCAGGTCTCGGCGGCTTTTTTAATCTCTCCATTCCCAGCTCCACCTTGTGCGGTCTTCTTCTTTATCTTGACCTCGCAACTCTTTTTGTTTTAATTCAAGTCTTTTGGAATTCACCTCTCCTCACCTCACGACATCACACCACATCACCTCCCTTCACATCAACCATGGCTCGTCCGACTGGCGTTACCCACCGCGAAGCTTAAAGACCGCACAGCCTGCCGGCGCCCAGGCGCTACCCGTAACTATACACCCAATGCAGACACCGCCGGCCGGAGCACCGCCGCGCTGCCACCGGACGCGGGGCAGACTTGCCCAACGCTCACAGATTCATTTCACGCCGTTGCAAGATCCGCGGAAGTTCGTCGAGATTCAGCAAAAACGCTTTGGTCGCTCGCCATAAGAAGTGCACGTACTCGGCCGACGACGGCCACCTCACCGACTTCCATGTTGTGCACCTCGGCCAGTTTGCGCTGCACGGCGCGGCCCTTACCATTGTCGAGCCACCGCGTGACGCCCAACGGCCGCATCTCGCCCGAGGCTCGGGGCTGTGGCAGGACAGCCAGATTGCGCCGCTGAAACGGGTCGTCGATCTACATCCACAGCCAGGGCCAAAAGGCGGCATCCAGCTTGCGCACGCCGGCCGCAAGCGACGCGTGCTGGCACCGTGGCAACGTGCCAAGCGCGGCGAGCACCAGTTTGCGCTGGAGAAGCGAGGGCGGCTGCCCGACAAGACGTGGTCGGCGAGCAGCATCCCCTACGCGCCCGACTGGGTCGACCCGGTGGCCATGACGCTCGCTGACATTGCCGCGTTCAAGGCGGCGTTGTGGCGGCCGCGCAGCGCGCAGTGGCGGCGGGCGTCGATGTCCATTGAGATCCACGGCGCGCACGGCTACCTGCTGACGCAGTTTCCTGTCGCCCACGACCAACAAGCGCACCGACCAGTACGGCGGCCCGTCCTTTGAGAACCGCACGGCCTGCTGCTCGAGCTCGTGCGTGAGGTGCGCGCCGCCATCCCCGACTCCATGCCGCTGTTCCTGCCATCTCGGCCACCGAGTGGCTCGACGAGGTCGTCCCAAGGAGCCTCGTGACGCTCGAGGACACGGTGCGCTGGCGGACCTACTTGCCCGCGGCCGGCGTGGATCTGCTGGACGTGTCGACGGCCGGCAAACTCGCCGAAGCAGACCATCAAGAATGCACACGCGCTACCAGATCGACCTGTGCCGGCCATCAAGAAGGCGCTGCGGCGCGCAGGGCAGTACCGCGGCAGACAAGCTGCTGTTTGGCGCGGTGGGCTCGGTGACGACGGCCGAGCTGGCCAAGGAGGTGGTGCAAAAGGGCGGCAGCGTCGAGGCCGACCTGGTGCTGGGCGCGCGGCAGTTCTTGCGCGAGCCGAGTTTGTGCGGGCGGCCGTGGCGCACCAGCTAGGCGTGCCCATCAAGTGGGCGCACCAATACTCGCGCGCCGTATGGAGGCCAGAGGCAAAGATCTAGACGTTGGTGATGAACGTTGGCATAGACGCTGACATAGACGCTGCATAGACGCTGGCATAGACGCTGGCATAGGCGTTGGCGGTAGACGTTGACAATAGACGATAGACGGTAAAAGAAAGAGAGAGAGAAAAGAGGAAGAGAAAAGAAGCCTTGTAATATAAGCACACGGCCATATGCATCCTTCGAGACCCATTCTGCTCACGGCTATTGCGGTGTGAGATTCCGTGAGAACGTGGGGCGTCAGAATCCTTTCGCGTTTTCGTGCCCAGCAAGGGAAAACAGGCAGCAGAGGTGCACAGCACAGACTGGGAGAAGGACAAGATAGTCAAAAGGACATAAACGATGCTGATTTATTACAAGACATTTTAGAACAAAACCAAAGACGTAGAAAACGCTCGAACAAGGCTCTATCTGGCATCAGACGCTGCATGCCACACACACACTCCTCTTTCACACTCATGCTTATCTCTCGGGAGGCCTCATCGCCGTCTACCATTCTCTTGTCGTTTCATTCGTCGCGATACCACTTGCCCGTCACCGTGTCGGCACCGCGTACGGCGTGTGTGCTGCAGCCGACTCCTTTGTGCTGGTCTGGCCTCCTCCTCCTCCTCCTCCCTCCTTCTCCTTCTGCGCCCGCCCACTCCGTCTCCGCCAGCGACCGGATCAGCTCCACCACCAGGCCCTGGCCCACGGCGATGCGCTCCGGTGCGGCAGCCGCCGGCAACGTGCAGGAACGCCACACCGTCGCCGTGCGCCCTGCTTCCACAGGGTGCGCCACGACGACGGTAGGACGTTATGAAATCAGCACAAGTACCGCCCGGCGATCCCACCGAAATGCGCAGGTCGTGGTTGCCCGTTGGGCGCCGTGTAGGTGCGCCCAGCGACCTTGCAGAACACGCCCGCTCCAGGTCGAGATCGGCATCATCGAGCGCGGCGGGCACGCCGTACCAGACCCAGTTGGGGTCCGCGCGGTCGGCCGCTGTGTCGCCGCGAGCTCGTCGTCGACGTCGCGCAGATGGTAAGCGCGTCGCGAACGGCCGACGCGCCTCGAGGGCGTAGTGGAGGCGGGGGCCGGCCATGCCAATGTGCAGCAGCAAGTCAATGTGGGCAGGCGGGACAAAGTTGCGGCCGGCGTCGGTGTCCGGCGGGCGGGGGGCTCGGTCTTGCTGTTCTTGTCGTTTTTGTCGTTGGGCCCCCATAACGTCGGAAACAAGCTTGCGGACGGTCTGGTAGTTGACGCGCACGGGCTCTGGGTAAGACCGACGATGCGCACTCTGGGCATATTGGTCTTTGTGCTCGAGCTATCCCCAGTGCCGGTTGCTGCCCGCGGGAGGTATTCGGCGCAGGCGCGAGGCAATCTCCCACGACGGGTTGACGGATACTCCTGATTTAAAGGCCTGGCGAGGGTTAGAAGGTATCATAGAGGATGGACAAAGGAAAGAGGAAAGAGGAAAGGGAACGAAAGCCTCACATTGAACCCCGTGACGAGGATTGTAAACTCCTCGGGGCTCTCCTCGACAGAGCCCATGGTGGCGATTTGGATGTGGATGCAGAGTACGTGTAGAAAGGGCACGGAGGAGAGTGAGGGAGAGGGGGAAACAACGGCTGTGACGACTTCGGAGGCAGACGAAAAGTACAAAGTGGACAGCGTCTCCTGAGCTCGGCCTCGAATTGCCACGGACAACCGGGTAGGTTCAGGGGGCTCTTCGGGATTCCACCGTGTTTTATTTATTGGGTGAAATCGGGCGGGAAGAGACCACACAGTCTGCTGAGTCGAGCGTGATGAGGTGAGGCGCGGGAGGAACAAAGAGGATGAGAGAGGGTGAGAACAGTCGGGAACAAGGAAAGCAGAGAGATGGCAAAACAACACGGCCACGTGGAGAGGCACGAACAGACGACAAAACAGGAAACTTGCTATGCAATGCACGCTGGCATGGTCCGTCGTGTCCGAGGGTAAATAGGGGAGGGTGGTGTGAAAGCTTGGCTGATGAACAGGCGACAAGAGAAAGGGAGGCTGCGTTATCGGTGCTGTTAGTACTTCGTATACGTACCCCACACGAGGACAGAAAGAGAGGGGTTTGGGGCCTGCGCTGGCCTGGCCCAGCGGAGACAGCAGATGTTCGAGAGGCATCGAGAGCACTAACTGGGGGCGCTAACACCGATAGGGACAGCCATAAAGACGTCAATTGAACCTGAGCATCTGCAAGGCAAACCCGCACAAGCACGAAAGCGCACGACATCAACAGCGACAGATACTCGTGCACAGCTGGATCAAAATAAACTCCCAATTGGGTTTCCAATTGATCCCATGCTATCTCGGGAGAGATATAAAGATGTGACAAGATGGACCAAACGGGTACCTGTAACGTATAACGGACAACCAATCAACAACAAGGAGACTAAAAGAGAATAAAAGGCGAGGCAAGAGGCCAAAAGGCACAAAAACAAAAACAAAGAAAAAGAAGGCAGTTGAGAAAAGAATAAAACGCCAATCCATGCCTTTCTCCACTCCCAAAAAACCAATTTGGGATAATGCTGACTAGAATAGTTTTTGAAACGATGCGCGCCAAATCAGACCCAATGCACCAAGTTGCGCCGCGCGGAACAGAAATAGAGCTTCCAAAGAGCAAGGATAACCAAAAAAGAGAGCGAAAAAAAAAAAGAAGTAAAAGAGAAAAGGGAGAAAGGAAATTTCAAGAGAGTCGTGTAGTGTCAACACAATTAAAAAATATGTCGTATTTCGTTGGCATTTGCCAATTACGACAGTCAGGGCCAGCTGTCGAGAGACCGAGCCGGCGAGCGTTCGTGCGGCGTCTTGGAGGCCGTCGTCGTCACCCATTAAGTGTCGCGTCGTGGCCGTCGTGGAGGCGGCCATTGCCGTCTTGATGGGAGTCGGCCGGGCATTCTCCTTGCGCGGAAGCAGTCTTCTTCAACGCTCATCTTGCTCAGGCCAGCCTTGGCGCTGGCGTCCGAGCTCAGGATCGTCTCGAGCTTTTGGCCGGCCGCTGAGGTGCAGCGATGACTGTGAGGTAGCAAAGCCACCCTCTGTGCTATTCGTTTGGCACCATAGCGGGCATCGCTGCCAAAGCGGGCCATTGCAGCATAGCAGGCATCGGGCGGCGGGGCCGATGTCGGGAACCGCCAGCGCGTCCGCAGCATGCCATCGTCGTCCGACGACCAGTTGGGGTCCTCCACGGACGACGCCAGGCTGCCGCTACGGCTTCTAGAAGCACCACGCGACACGCTAAGGCGCTGGGACTGGCCGCTGGCTGCTTTGCGCGACACGCTGCGGCTCAGGTTGGCCAGTTAACCGCCGCGTAGGCAGCCGCCTTCGGCTGCGTCGTCATCAATCGATCCCGACGACGACGCGTGCGGATGGCCGGTCCACCGTGGCACCGCTATTGCCCGAGTCAGCACGACGCAAGGCGCGCCTCCAGAGCCATGCGGCGCGTAAGAGACACATCGGACTAGCGGCCACGGAACGCCGTGGAGCACCACCGGTCATCGAGCTGGCCACGCTCGTGCTGCGGCTAACAGGCACCTTGCCCTCCATCACCTTGGCAGGCGGCGGCGCTTGCAGCATCCAGCGCAGGGCATCCTTGTGGGCGGGCTTGCTTGAGACGACGGGCGGGTGGTAGTCGTTGACGGGAGGATGGATGATGGTGGTTGCGTAAAAGTTGGCACGGTCGCGGTCCGTAACACCCGCACCTCCGCCTGTCGTCGACGAGGCGCCGCGCTCCTTAGTGCCCAGCGTGCTCTCGAGCAGAACGTCCAGCCGACGAGCCCGCCTTCACTATAAGCGTACCATCAGCTTGTGCGTCCGCGACGATGGCTCGGCGCCCCACAGCTCCTCGTCCTCGCGCTGGTACCTGCTTGTAGTTCCGCCTCCGATACTGGTATTCGTCGTCGTCACAACAGTGGCACCGTGGCCGTGGCCTCCAGCAGGCTCATGCTACGAGCGTCGTCTGGGTCAGCGTCGGGCTAGCAGGCGGCTGTCCACTACTTGTGCGAGTCTGAGAGCTGCCGTTGGCGTGGTTGTTGGTAGCGCCCCCCGCCGAACCCCCAAACCCCCCCGCCCCCCCCCCAGGGGGGGGGGGCCCCGGGCCCCCAAACCGCCCAAGTTTTTTTCCCCCCGAAAAACCCCCTTTTTCAAAAAACCCCTTCCCAACAGGTTCGCCCCGGGAAACTCTCTTGGGGCCCCCCCCCCCAAAAAGCCGTCCGGGGGGTTGGGTGGGGGGGGAAAAAAAAACCCCCCCCCGGGGGGGGCCGCCCCTTCCCCCGGGGCCCCCCCAAAAAGGGGAAAAAAAGGCCCCCTTCCCCCGCAAAAGAAAAATTTTTTTTTGGGGCCCCCCCCCCGGGGCCCGGCCCTTTAACCCCCGGGGTCCGGGGGCCCCCCCCCCAAACCCCCCCCCCCGGCCCATTTTCCCCCAAAAAAAAAAATTTGGGGGCCCCCCCCCCCTTTTTCCCCCTTTTTCCACCCTTCCCCCTTTTTCCCCCCAAAAGGGGGTTTTCCCCCGGGGGCCCCCTAAAGGGGGGTGGTTTTTGGGGGTTTTTTTTTTTTTTTGGGGGGTGGGGGGCGGGCGGGGGCCCCCTTTTTTTTTTTTTTTTGGGGGGGGGGGGGAAAAAATTTTCCTTTTTGGGGGTTTTTTTTTACCCAAAAAAAAAAAAAAAAACCTTTTTTTTTTTTTTGGGGGGTTTTTTTTTTTTTTTTTGGGCGGGGGGGCCGCCCCCCGGGGGGAAAAAAACCCGGCTTTTCCTTTTTTTTCGGGGCCCGGGGGCCGGGGGGGCCCCAAAGGGCCTGGGGGGGGGAAGGCCCCCCTTTTTTTCCCTTTTTTTTCCTCGGGGGGGGGGGCCAAAAAAAAAAGGGCCGCCCCCTTTTTTTTTTTTGGTTTTTTTTTGTTTTTTTTTTTTGCCAAAAAAAAGGGGGGGGAAAAAGGAGGGGGGGGTTTTTTTTTGCCCCCCCCCCCCCGGGGCGGGCCCCTTTCCCCCCCGCCCCCCCGGGGGGGGCCCCCCCGCCCCCTTTTTTTTTTCCCCCCCCCCCGGGGAAAAAGGGAACCCTTTTTGGGGGGGGGGGCCCCCCCCTTTCCCCCATTTGTTTTTTTTCCCCTTTTGGGGAAAAAAAAATTTTTTTTTAAAAAAAAGGGGGGGGGCCCCCCCCCGAAAGAAAGGAAAACCGTTTGGGTTTTCCGGAAAGGAGAAAGGAAAGGGGAAGGGAGTTGTCGGGTGAAATAGAAATTGGGCTGCTGAGCGATTCGAAAAGAGATGTGCTAGCAACAGGTAACGTAGGATGGAGTTGTCGAGGACGAGACATGTGTCGGGCGAAAAGAAATGAATCGTAACAGAAACAATGAAAAGAATGGCCGAACGTGTATGTAAACAGCAAAAGGTTCTCGCCAGGAGAATGTTTGCCCGTGTGCTGTAATGAGTATGTGTTTGAATTCTGTGTACTCTGTAGGAGTGGTCGGATAGCTGAGCCAAGATTCACCTGGCTACCTGGTGCTGCGAAAATCTGATTGCTCAATCTTGCGTCGTCCTGTCTGCAGTATGTCCGCTGGCGAAGACGTCGAGCTGCTGTGTGTCCAGACACAACTCTGCGCCCAAAGCTCTGGCAAGAAAGAATGAACGAATATATTCTCCGCCTGCGTGCGGGGGCAACCAGAGCGAGAGAGGAGAGAAACAGAATGAACAGAATAGGAGAACGGAGAACCGATGTCGAAGAATGCTAGTCGACTAGCCGCGGGGAACGAGGCTTTTTGTCGAAGTCGACTCGCAAGCTTTGCAGGCACGCAACCCCAGCAAACAAAAGGAAACAAAAGGAAACAAAGCAGCAATGCCTGCTGATTGTTGAGGACGGTCTGAGACAAGAATGAAGTTGCCTCGTTGGTTGGCTGCGAGAGAAGATAGGAGGGATCCTTTCGCGAGGCGCAGCGGTCGGTGGAGCACGGAATGGTTTTTGGCGCCTGCCTGGTCTGGGCCAGGAAGACGACCCGTTGTGTTGGAGGCCGGGGCCAGGATGAGGTTCGGGAGGCGTCTGCTTGACAATGCGAGAACAGGAATGTCGACGAGGAGGGATTGAATTCGCGACAGATGAGGGAAAGTGGGATGCGAAAGGGCAAGATACCAAAAGGAGAAAAGGGAAATAGGAGGAGGGCAAGTGCGATGGACAGCTTGGTTGTTCCCGGGTTCCCAGTCCTATTCGAGTAAGGGCTACAGACAAGGGGGCAGGCTGCAGGTGATTGAGAAAGAGAAGAAGAAAGGAAAGAAGAAAGGGAAGAAGGAAAGGACGAAATACAAAGGACGTGGGGCAGGAAATAGCACAAAGACACAAAACAGGAAGGAACAAAATAAAAAAGACGAGGAGGAAGGTGCGATCGAGGAATAAGAGGAAAGAACAAGCAAATGCTCCCAGACAGCAAACCAGACAGCGACTTTACACAAAAACCAAGAATGGGAAACTAGGACGAGATCAAGGTTAGAAGCAACAAACGCAGCGACAAGGCGGAAGTCCTTGAGATCGGCGGTCGACTTCTGCAGAAGAAGGTCGCGCAGGGCCTGGGGTATGATGCGTCCCTGACAGAGAAGGAAGGAGGGGGGTAGGCGAGAGGAAGGTGCGGTGTGTGTGTGCAACGCGGCTGCCGTCTGTTGTGGGCAACACGAGCAACTACTGATACGTCCTTCGTAAGGAAAGTGCGACTATGCCCACCGGTTTGAGGGAAAGACGCTTTGGCCACAAGAACAACGACAAAGAAGCAACAATGCCACGAGAACGACAGGGGACTTTCTTCATAAGGAGGTGGATACTAGGGATTCTACTTTCCTGGCCAGGCGAGACCTTGTGTGTGGGGGGGAAACGATTGGTGCGTCTGGAGAAATAACGAAAGGCGAAAAACGGAATAGGGAGGAGCTACCTCAAGGCTACTTTGGGAACTAGGCGCGTTTGGGGCTCGTTTTCGTAGGGGAAATTTGCAGGGCAGGAGCAACTGGGACAGGAAGGTAGGGAACAGTAGGGAGCAGTAAAGATTGCAGCTTCACCTTGCACCTCAGGGTCTCGCTTTCCCAATCTGGCGGAAACATCAAATTGGTCAAGCAACGGTCGTAGAGTGGCACAAAGCAAAGCATTTTCGTACGATACATGCACATGTACTGTACGGGAGGCGAGGTGCGAATCAGATGTGTGTTTCCCGGGTGGATTTGAGGGCGGATTTCAATCAGCAACCAACACAGCACACTTCTCAACGGACTTCGCCCCCTCTCTTTCTCTCGAGTATCTTTGCAGCACATCCATTGGACAGAGAAAGGGACTGCTGCTGCTCAACTCGATGCTCTTTCTGCCTTTGCGGGAGAAAAAAGGCACGTTGCCTGGCTCTCTTTACCGTCCTCCGTTCCTCCATGTTATGTGTGCGGGTGTGCCAGCAAAGGTGGAACAGTTATATTATCGGACCGCGCGCCTCGCTGTCTAGCGTTCTTGCTTGGAACGGCCACTCCTTGGGAACTCGTGCATGGCGGTGGAGACAACTGGGTCGAGGTTGGGTCACTCGGTGGGGCATTATTGGCAGCTTGCAGCGCCGTCGGCGGTATCCAACAGTACTCAATAAGTGTAAGATACGTCTCTGCGCAGTAGGCAGCAAGAGCCAAGTCTGTTTTTGGAGACAAGATGCAGGACAAACAGATGATAATGATGCAAGGATAGACAAATTGGGCGCCTCCAACAAGGACCAAAAGAGGCACAGGCATCACCCATTCCAGGACAGCAGACGCCTTGCAGCCTGAGGTGGATGTGGCCAGCTCATCGCGCATGATGACACCGACGGAGGCAGCAGCAAAGTGAGAAGCAAGATGAATAACGAGAATGGTAAAGACGGGACTTGAAAAGAAAAGAGAGAAACCCCGTGGCTCACTGGCGCTGCAGGCTTGGAAGCAAGCTCGACGACGGGTCAACGGATCACATGCAGCTATGGGGTAATGCAACGAAGCTGTCGGTCAAGGCCAGATCGTGAGAAAACAAGTCACCGCTTTGTGATCAAAAACGAAGGCAGCTCAGAGATAACTCACCGCATCTTTTCCCGTGGTATTGTCGGAATATGACCTGCTAGGATGGGTTCGATTTTCTTGAAACTCACTTGAAGAAATATGTGGCTGTCTAATTGACGTAATAACGTTGTTGGTTCCTACGTTTTTGTCGTTTCTTTTCCCTCCCGCCTTTCCTCATTTCCCAATTTCTCCCACCCAATCACCTTTAAGAACAGGCAAGGACCCTGGCTGTCGATCTCCCATCGAACCAGACGAAAAGACTTGAAAGGATCGAGGTTCATCAGAGGCTCAAAGGACAGAGCATGGTTCCTGGCTATAAAGAGATCTCTCACTCTGTATTTTATTATTTTGTTCTCTTTATGCCGCTGTATGCGCAAGAAGAGCCACTTCCCCAGCCACTCAGCAAAGTCCAGTTACTTTCCTGTTGAAGACGCACACAACACGTTGCAGCGTACGGCTTCCCCATACGATGGTATTCCTGTTTCGGGTTGCTAGTGTTTTTCTTCCTCGTTGCACGTGTACTGAATCCTGCACGTCCATTCAATGTTCAATATTTAGTGCCTAAAAAGATTTCAGAAACACAATTTCTGGCGTCTACATGCAAGACACACAACCCAAGAGTAATTCTCGTCATGTGCACCCGCCAAGCACGCATCCTGGCTGGCTGCCGCAAAAGACAAAGATAACTAGGCTCCTGCACCTGTCACCCGTTCATGCAAGATGCATGCACGACAGATGACGAGCCGTAAACCGGTTGTCGAAGAGGCTGTCAGCCACCTTATGAGTGAAGGGAGTGGGAGCGACGAGACAGAACAAGAACCAGATGGGCCTCGAAGTAAGATTCTTGAGAGAAAAATCAAAAGTGCCCCAATGAAGTTGTCTCCGTTATGCAAAATTATTATCAACCGCCGCTCAGGGCTAACAATGCTATCACATATAAACTATCACTCTGTCTCGCCTAGAGGATATCCAAATAAAAGGGTTTAAAAAAAAAAAAAAAAAAAAGCAGCCTGCTATCCCCAATGCAAACAAGACAAGGGGATCTTACCGGGGGAATATTACGAACAACGCGAGATGAGCCTGTACCCAAACCATCCCCAAACAATGCAGAAATAATACACATATATACAAGATAGTATGTACGAGGCTGCGTCAACCAGCCTGCCTCTTCCGTCTTATGACGGATGCACCACCACGACCACGACCAAGGACGTGACCATGAGGGCAAACGCCACCAACGATACAACCAGTATCGTGCCACGGCTTGGCCGGATTATTTGCCTTTTAAGATCCACTGCTTGGCTCTGGTAGTAGCGGTGGTATCCCAAAAACAAAATCAGCACGCTGATGCCGAGAAACGTCGTGCCCAGCGGCCGGCCGACATTGCTGCAGCGAGTTGAGGCTGTCGTTTCGTTGTCGTTTTCCCGTCGACGTGTTGAGCCGGAAGAGCTGCGTCAACGGCAATGCCAATCGAGGCAAACGCGAGAGATGTGCGCAAGCCCAACGCCAAAAAGGTGCGCTCGAGCGCAAGGTGGTCGCGTGCCACGCTGCCCTTGTTTCTCGAGCTCAATCGACTGGAAGCCGGCCCAAAAGTCTTTCCAGGCGCTGGACCCTGTTGCTGCTGCTGCCTGCACCTCCGCCGCCTGCCACCGGCCGTATTTTGTCTACTGCGAACAGGCGCAGCACGGGAGGTGGTATCTGCTCTCCCTCCACCTCCTGCTGCTGAAGCCGAGCCTGCTCCCGCCTGGTCGTTTTGTGTATTTCCTTGCTCGTGGTCCGATGACGATTGTGCTGCAGACACGGGTGAGGACACGGACCCGTAGGTACTTGTTGTGGTAGCGGTGCTCTGGTAGTTGGGGTTGCTGGCGACGGCGCGTTGCGGGGGCTGCCGCTCTGGTTGATGTGTGTGGTCTCATCGGCGCTCTCGCTCTCGTACTGCTCGGCGATGCCGGCAAACGCGCCTGGCGCGGGCTGGTTGCGGGAGCAGGGCTCCATGCGGTAGGTGGTGCGTCGAGTGGTATTGTTTGGAGGGGTCAATGGCGCGGATGAAGAGGCTGCCTCGGCGGCAGAGTAATGTTTTCAGCGCGATGGCGGGCGGTCTGGGGATATTAGTATAAGCAGCAATTTGAGCGGCTAGCAGCGAGCGAGTGCAGCGAGGACAGCGAGGACAGGAACGCACCTTTAGAATATCATCCAGGCGATCTTGGGTCGACTGCCGCCGCAAGGATCGCTGCTTGGCCGAGTGTGTACGGTTGAAGAGGGCAGAAGAGGAGACCGAGGAGAAGAGGGCGGTTGAGCGGGCGGGCTGTTGTGTCGGCGAGGAGGGCGATGAGGGTGACGAGGTGGCAGCAGCCGCACTGCCAGTGGGAGGCGCGTCCGTTCGCGGCGACGAGGGTGCCGAGAAGACGACGGGTGGCGGAGGCGATGGAAGCCGGGGTGGTTGTTGTGGCTGTTGTAGAGAGTTGGCCGTCGAGATCAAGGTCGAGTCCGAGGTCGGCTTTGCGGTCGTTTCCAAGGTCGAGGTCGAAGCTTCGGGAGCTGTCACGGCTGGCAAGGGAGGAAAAGAAGACGAGGGGGAAGGAGATGAAGGAGACACAGATACAGAAACAGAAGTGAGATGGGGATCGGTGGCCATGGCCGAGTGGGTATGGGGCGCGAATTATATGTAGCTGCTCGGGAAAACGACAAATATAAAAAGGTGCTCACCCACCGAAAAGCACGACAGACGTGCGGATATTGGGAGAGCCGGGGAAAAAGAAAAAAATAAGGCCAGAGGGCTTAAAAGGATACAAAGACCCGAATAGGAAAGCCCGGCACGGTCTGCCAGGGAAAGAGCAGAACACAGGCCGGACGGCTCGCGTGTGCACTTCCCAGCACGCAAAAAGCTCTGCGCGCTTGCGGGGGATAAATCGGGCAGTCGCTTGGGAAGATAGACGAGCGGAGAGAGCAAAGCGTGTCGTAAAGGAAAGACGCCACAAAAACACGCAAGAGCGGCCGAAGGTGCTTGGCGAATGATGTTGCCCAATTCCAGCGCTTGCCGGGACAGGAAAGGACGATGGGCAGGGAAGCGCACGGCGCCAAGGAAGGAGCGAATCGACGGAGCTTTTTTGTTTGTTTCTTTGGTCTGCAGCGCCGGGTTGTTCGTTGGCAGCCTCGCGGTGGGAGAGGGCTGCAAGAGGGTAGGTGGAAAGCACGTCAGATCGTAGGCGATGGCGAAAGACGAAAGACGAGAGACGATTAGGGCGGGAACCATTATATTAGCGGGACAGCTCTTTGAGCTCTACGATAGGCGTTGCGGCTGGCGGGCGGGGAAGCTAGAGCAGCCAATCTAGGCTGGTTCGGCCGTGGCCAGTTGATGTCATTGCGAGGCAGGTGCTCTGGGCGCATGGCCAGGCAGGAGCGATGTGGTTGGCTTGCGGAGCTATCAGGGAAGGAGACAAGACCGAGCTCAACCATCAACAGCGTAACAGAACTACAGCTCGCTGAGTATCAGTGCTCTCGGGACATAAGTGACAAGAGAGTTAACAGAGATCGAGGGCTTCTTTTTGTATCGAGCGGCTGGGACCGCTGATGATAACACGGTTTACGGACGGCTCGTCGCTGAGATGTCAACGGGGAGAGAACTTCAACGTCATCTTCGAATGGCATTTTTGTGCTCTGCGATTAAGCCTGTTCGTTTCACGGGCACATTAAAATAACCAGGAGCAAGTTTGACTGTATTAAGAGACGTGTTAAAGACTGCAGTCTTGCAGTAATTTACTATCGTGACAATTAAATTTGATATAAGAGTATAATATAAGGAGGTAGTATGTTTTTTAAAAGAAGAATTGGAGAAAATAAAATATACAGGAAATAAACTAGAAGAATAAAAGGAATATGAAACAGATACCAGATAAACAGATAAACAAATAAACAAATGATACTGAAACTTCCATCCTTCTCCCCACGACAGTGAGGCTGAAACAAAGAACACCAGAATAAGCTCTACCGCCAGTAAGCAGGAGCAATGCACCCGCCAACGCCCCAGCTGCCCCTGTTGCTATTTACAGAAGGAGCTCTCCAACACAGCCGCGTCAGCCCCAAACAAGGCTAAGGCCAATTGGTGGCCAGGGCAGACGACCTCCTTTGCGATTCCATTTCCCTTGATTTCCTCGGGGTTCTCGGCGACAGCACCTGCTGCCAACACCACAGTCCCTGCCGACATGGCCTCACGACGACCTAGGCACTGACAGCGCAAATCCCTTCCCAGACGCGACGACCGCAATGGCAAAACCCAAAACGGCGCCGCCGCCACCGGCCGAGTCGATCCAGCTTTTGCCATAAAACGGGACGGCAGCAGCAGCGAGGGTGGCAGTGACGTCGACTCCGGCGACCCCGTCGATCCTGACGTTGACCTCAACAGCGACTTTGGCGACGAAAACGACCCGCTGCAGGGCGATGTCGACCCCGAGAGGGCTCGCACGGGCACGCGCGCACAGACACGTGGCCGGCCGCGTGTAGGACCACGGCCACCGCGTCCCGGTCTCCCTCTGCGGCGTCTCTGCTCGGAGGCGGAAGCTGCGCAGCAACTGCGTGAGCTCGATCGGCGTCCTGCTGGGCCTCTTTGTCGTGCTGGCCGTCATCTTTGGGGCTGGCATCAGCGCGTTCATCTACTGGTTCAAGCCGCGCGGCGCAGGAGGATCCTCCGGGTCCGCCGACGACGACATCAGCAAGGGCACCTTTATCGACCTGGGCTATGCCACGTACGTGGGCAGGTCCTGTCCGTCTACCCGCCCTCGGACGACGGCGGCGACCGGCACAACACGAGTGCCGCGCCCGTGGGCATCCACCGCTACCTGGGAATGCGCTATGCGGCGCCGCCGACGGGCCGGCTGCGGTGGCGGCCGCCAATGCCGCCCTACGACGAGACGAGCCTCCAGAAAGCCACGGGATACCGGCCCATCTGCATGGGGATGGGCACGAACCACTGCGGGACAGCGGCTTGGACGAAGATTGCCTCTTTGTCAACGTATGGGGCCCCGCCAACGTCGTGGAGAATGTGACCAGCCTGCCCGTCTGGGTCTTTGTGCAGGGCGGCGGCTACGGTGCCAACTCCAACGCCGACTATGACGGCGCCGACGTGGTGGCCCGTCCAACGGCAACATTGTGTTTGTCAACTTCAACTACCGCGCGGGTTGTACGGGTTTTTTGAATGTGCCTCGGACAAAACCACCTCGTTTTCTTCGTCGGAAGAGTCTGCCAACTTTTGGGCCTCCTCGAATGGGTTCCAGCAGCACATCCACCGCTTCGGCGGCAACCCCAAGCACGTTGTCGTCACGGCGGCTCGGCCGGTGCCGGGTCTGTCGTGCTGCACACCGTCTACCACGGCGGCCGCGACGATGGCCTGTTTGCGGCATGGCGGCCGGAGTCGCTGTTTGTGCCAACGCTGCCGCAGTGCAGCGATCTTGCCTACAAGTTTTGGCGGGTTGTCGATGCCGTCTGCTACAAGGGAAACGAGGCGGCGTGGACGGTCGCATCGGCCCTCGAATGCCTCCGTCGACAGACCCTGTCGACGCTCCAGGACCTTGCCAATGTTTGGGCATCCCCTGCAGCAACAACGCAACGGACCGGCCCAACCAGCCACCACTTTTTACTGGGGACCCTGCATCGACGGCACGCTCCTCGCGGACCGGCCGTCGGTTTTGTTTAGCAAGGGCCAGTTTGTGCGCGTGCCCATGCTCGTACGCCGTCGCCACGGACGAGGGTACGCTGTTTGCACCAACGCCGCGGCCCAAGACGAGGTTGTGACTTTTTGCTCGACAATTTCCCGGGCTGGTGAAACAGCGACAAGGGCGCCGCCGTCTTGCGCCAGCACTATCCACAGCTGCCCCAGCTGCCGTACCACAACAGCTGGTTCCCGACGCAGCTCAAGTGTACGCCGAGCTTTGTGTTTGTCTGCCCGACCATTGCCACCCTGGATGCGGTGGCTGCCATCAACAAGAAGCAGAGCACCCCCCTCTTTGCCTACCGGTTTGCCGATGAAGGACGCCGGTATCTTGCAAGGGGCACCGGCACCGTGCACATGATGGACGTCGCTTGCCATATTTGGCCCCAAGAATGTGGCATGCTGTCCACCGGATAGCTTCACAACAGACGAGACGAGGACGACGATGGTGGCGGCAAAGACCACAGCAGTGACCGCGATAATAATCCAGGCTGTTCCCATCATGATGGACTACTACCTCTCCTTTGTGCGCACACTGGACCCCAACACCCACAAAAGCGCACATGCTGCCGAAGGGGGACGTGGAACAACAACAAGAGCCGTCTCGTGATCACCAGCGGCCGCGACCAATCCATGGAGACGGTGCCGGACACGTGGTCGAACGGTGCCGCGTGTTGGCTCGACCTAGCCGACGTGACGGGGGCAGTAGGGGAGGCCACGATCTCGGCAGGGAAAAGCATTTACGGTTTTCAAGTTTACATTTTTTTGTTGGTGTTTGATTTTGGCGTATGGGTAAAAGGCGATACCATTTAGAGTTTGCATGCAACGCTTTTGGATATGCCTTTGTTTCATATAGATCAGCATTTAATAGACATTTTCATTTTGGTGGCACTCCAGATCATTTTTAGGTCTTGATACATTACACTTCCGTTCAGCTGTTCATCTGTCACCTGCTCAACTGCTCAACGTTTTATGACCTTTACTCTCACTTCCGCCTGGCGTCCGTTCCAGAGGCTGGAATTCTTGTCTGTGTCAGAAGAGGTCTCACAACAACCGCGGGGTCTGTTGATCTACGTTCCTGGAGGCGGTCTTCGGCCTGCTTCACCCTATCAGGTCGCCCATCTCTCTCACTGTGCGTTTGGTCCCTGCTGTGCCTCAGCTTGCATGGTCATGGAATGTCTTACGATGATACAAAGAGACTGAGGAAGGATTGGGATGTGCATCCAGGCCACCAAGGCCAGGGAGAGGAGAAACAAGCCGATGCATTGAACGGCTGCCAATCAGATCTACTCTTTTCTCTCTCTCTCTCTCTCTTTCTCTCTCTTTGTTGTGTAAGTCATTGATCGACCTCCCTGCAAGGGAAACGACTGGGCATGTACAAGACAACCGATGAGACATCCGGGAAAAAAACCATCGACCATCAGCTTTTGACTCTCACGACTCGACTATCGAGTATGATCTGTCAAGACATGTCGTCATGAGGATGGGATACAAGACAGAGGACGACCCTGCGACCAAAACAAGACACCTCAACGGAATACAAAACCAACGGATACACATGTGCATGTGCACCAATACCACGCAGGGACTGCACGACTAGCAAAGCAAGGGCGAGGTCGAGGGCGAATGCAATGCACGGCCAAGTGGCAAGCGCAAGTGCAAGCGCAGCGAGCGACAGAAACCCCAATGGGCGATCTCCTAGGCCAGAGTCCGGTCTTTTCCTGGTGGGAAACTTATCAAAACCACTTTACAAGATCCGACATGCGTCCGCCAGTGTTGGCAACAGGACTTGGAGGGGCTATCGAGACAAGGACGAAAATCGACGCAAGGAAGAAAAGAGGGAGGGGTTTGTCGGCCGGCGTCGACGGCGGCGGTGAGTGGATTGCCGCCGCCGCCGCCTTCCAGCCCGGCAAAGCATCCCGCTCGGCAGGCGGGCAGACAGCAGACTGCAGGCAGAAAAGGACCTCCCTTTGTTTTACTGGCGCGGATGCAGGGAGAGCGGACTAGCACGCACACGTTTTTTGCAGGGTTGAGAAGAAAGGGATAAGGGTTGAAACCCCGTTCTTTTCGGCTTGCAAGGCTCGCAGGGTCGTGAAGATCATTCCAGTTGAAAAGACGGTGGAAAGCTCGAATGGAGAAAAAGAAAAAGGAAAAAGAGAGAAGAAGACGGCGAGATGGCAAGACGCCAAAAAAAAAAAAACTGAGACCAGCATGCACCGGAGGCAAGGGAGACGAGTGCCAGCAGCGCCGGACCAAAGCCAAGGCCAACACTCTGTTCTTACATGGACATTCACGTTGGCGGCGGGCTGTGACAAAAAAAAGTACGAAACAGCTCGCAGTCCAAGACAACGACTCAGATCACGGGCGGACAGGGAGAGCTGCGGCGGGGAACGAAGCGAGGGGTAGCGATGAGAGGCAAAGGGTAGATGGTAGAAGAGAGGGCTGAGGGGGCGTGTGAGGAAGAAGACAAACGGAGTGGCAGAAAGAAAAAGAAAACGAAAAGAAAAGAAAGGAGAGAAACAACCCGAGAAGCAGCGGCTTTTTCTTCCGGCTGAGACATGCAGCTGGGCGCCAGACCACGCATGCCGGCCGGGTGGTTTGGATGCAAGGGATGAATAAAGGAAGATAGAAAAAGAGAGAAAACAGCAGAAAAGAGACGTCCTTTCAAGTGAGACACTCTGAAATCGAGGCAAAGAAAAACGACGAATCAAGAAACGGATAAAAGTGGGTGTGTTGTGTGAGAACTTGGAGGGGCGTGAAGATGATGATTGCGATGTACATGTACGGCGATGTACATGGACGGCGATGAAACGATAAAAACATCGCGGATATGAAAGAGGGTTGAAAAAGAGGCAGCACCAAAAACCAGAAACAATGAATCGCGGGCACTGAGACAACAAACCGCCAGCTCTCCGAAACTCTCTTTTGTGGCATCCTTGTTTTGTCTCTCTCTTTTTTTCTATTAGCCCAACTGCGCAGGTTTCGCCCAGCTCTGACAAGATCATCGCTGCAGCCCCCGCGTCGACGTCCGTCGCTTGTTGTTTGTCTTGTCTCTCCCTCTCATCCTACCATCGCCTGGCTTTTTGCCCATCTTTGTCTCGGAGAAGGTGGTTTCCGATTTGTTGCTGCATTATCGCCTCCTTCTCTTTTTCCCTTTCTTTCTTTTTGGGGGATGCTTCTGTGTTTCACTTCTTTGTTAATATTTTCTTACCACACGTGCAAAAATGATAAATAATGATGCTGATAGCAAAAGGGTAAATTCCAAGATGAAAAGACAGGCGGAACGTGGAAACATAATAATAAAAAGGCCCTGTCATTTTAATCCAGATACCATAGTTAACAAACTACTTTGAACGCTTCGCTCAATCTTGTCTAGAACGCCTTCGCGTTTGCGATATTACATTACAGCTTGGCTCTCCATTATCTGATTATTCCACGGTGCCAGGGTAAGACGCAACCTCTCTCTCTCATTACTGTTGCTGTTGAAGTGAAACATAACCCGTACTATTTGCTGTCTTTATTGTCTCTAGTCTCCCCGTGTGTCAATAAAGGCCCAGAGACCAACGCAAAATTATCACGCATCTCTCAAGTCATATCTAGTTCCGCGTCTGGTTGTTTCATTATTTTCCCCCCTTCCCGTCACAAAGCTGGACTTGTCCCATCTCACTTTGCATTATGAGAGGCACTGCTATTGACTGCACCCCTGATAGCTCTATCACCTGATAGCTCTATCACAACAGCCTTTGGCGTGATATTTCCTTGACAGGTTGTGTCGTGAGACAGAAAAGGAAGGCAATATATACAAAAGAGATAAAAGACAAAACAAACATGTTACGACGCGTCACATCTGCGTCAAGACGCATCTGCATTATCATTATCACAGGCGGCTCGTCTTGCGTCTCACTTATTTGACTTCTGGCATACAAAACAGTCCACGCATCTGCCTCGTCACTTTCCATTTTATCCCTCTTTCTTTTTTCATCCCTTTGCATCTTTTTTTCCCTTAAACGGGCCGACAATATCTTCACCCGGTGACAAAATTGAGAGCTGCACGGAGCGATGCCTGTCCAGACTCGACGCAATCAACTATGCTCATTGTCACAGAAATATACTACGTTGAGAGAATTAATTAGATACCCAACGGCCGGCATGGAGACGGAGAGCCCTCTCCGCTCTGAAAGACGTGATCATCTCTCCGCGTTACATGGCCCAGCTATGACAATACCCAGGCAATCACATGAACGACGGCGAGGACAGCGGGGACAGCCTGGACAGGAAAAAAAAAGGCCGCGAAAGCCAATATCTGCATCAAAGCGGACGAGATCATTGGGTTTTATTTTATTGCTTGCCCCTCTGTGCTCTGGACCGTTTCCTCTCGAGCCTCTTCGTGCGCCCGGAAGGACATTTCCTGGATTGCTCGACTCCTCGACTCTGAGCTGATGGGCAGCGGGTGTTCATATGTCTCTCGCCAGCTTTGTCAATCGCGATCTGCTTGTCTATCAAAAACGCCCATCTTCGGTCCTTGACAGACTACCGGGTCTCAACGGGTTTTGTCCAAAGGATTATCGTCTGAGACAGAGGCAGAGGGGCGAAAAAAAACATAGATTGACAAAGTAGGAAGGGGGGAATAAGTCGAAAAAAGAGGAAGCGGAAAGAAAACAAGGGTTCACTTCAACCGGCAGTTAAACGGCTTTTCCGTTATCACGACGCTCGAAATTTGACCATGCAGATGATGCCAGGGTTTGGCCTGCCCGGTGCCCGGGGTGTGTAGATAGTTTGGTGTCTCTTTTCCTCTTTCTCAAGATTTTGCACATCGTTGCCTTTTCCAGACTCGCCTCGATTTGCGGTCTCTGCTCGAATTTTTCACGATCGACATGCAACGTTCTTTCTCGCAGCATTTCCCAACGGCAATAACCAGCTGAGCCAGCCCAAGGAAACGGGCCGTGGGCGGACTGTCTCAGTGCCTTCAGTTGCTTCTCTCTCTTTTTCTTCCCTCTGTTTTCTGCCTTCACATAACACAGCCCTCGTCCCGACCTTGATGCATTTCACCACATGCAGTCTGGGGCAGGATACGTCGACGTGCACAAGACCGCTACTGCACGACGTCTTGTCCGTCTGGCATGGCATCCTTTCATCTCGAGTTTGGGAACCGTTCATCCTGTCAATCTGTTCTGTCTGTCATGTATCGTGACGGACAAGCTGCAGTAGCCTGCCTAGACTCTAGACCAAGACTCAATTGCCTCTGCCCCTCTTGCTTCTCTTGGTATCTTACGCCTTTGATATCTTCTCACACATACTTCGTAGGAGTTCTCAAAAGAGCAAAGTGCACAAGTGCAAGGTAGGCTTGCAGGCAGGCAGGGACAGGCCTCATAGTCACCCCCCTCCTCCCCAAGAATATCAATTTCGCTCTGCACTAACGGGGTGTCTTACGCCGTATCTCATAGTGTAGGGCTTCACGTCGTACTGTTGTTGTGGCCCGAGCTGCATCTGATGGTCTGTGTTAGGCAATATGTTCGTCGTTTACTCGTATTACCTGGTCTGTGAGTCTGCAAACGTTGAACCGAACCGGGGCACACAAGACAAGAACATGATCCCTTTCTGTTGGAAAACGGCTTCCCGCGTGGATGCGAGTATTTTCAAGAACCAACAGGCCATGAGTATCTCCTCGTGGGCCTTGAACGGCGCTGCATCATTACGAGTAGGCCCTGTAAAGCTCAAGCTTTGAATCATCTCAAGAGCTAGGAAAGTGCCATTTCCTCCCAGTGCAACTCACTGGGCGAATATCCTCTTGCGTCTTTTTTTTCTCTCGCCTTCTTCTCTCTTCTGCTCTGTTCTTCGGCCTTCTCTCGACTAGGTTTCCCTGCCCTGAGAGACCGGGGCAGGATAGTCCAGACGCAAACAGTTTGGATGAAAGCCTCCCCCAGTCTTCTCCAGGTTTTTCTCTTCCCTTCTTACCCGCTTCTCGTGGGGCTGTTATTTTATTTCCATGCTCATGTACATGTACATCCGCAAGATATGCCGTCTTTTGTCTGAACAGCGTCGTTCCGCCTCTTCATCCTTCCTTTCTCTTTTCCCCGTCTCCCCGTCTTTTCCTTCTGTTAGTTTCTTTCCTTCCCCGCGAAATCTGGGGCCAGCCAAAGGGGAAACAGTCGAGGTGAACCTCGCCTGAGTCGTTCGAATTCTGCTGTAATGTAGGAGTACATGTACATACTTGTAAAAACATGATTTGCACTTGGCATTTTTATTTGATTTGATTTTTTTTTAAAAAAAAAAGAGCAAAGAAAAAGCCAAGTCAGGAACCAAAAAAAAACGTACGATATCATCTTCCGAGGCAGGCGAGTATCTCCCAGTCCCCATCCTTTGCTTTCTCCAGTTTCCCCAGTTGTTGAAAAATTTTACCTGCCTATTCAACCTCGCCTCCTCGCGTCCTCTTTTGACGTCTTTTTCCTCGTCTCGCCTCAGACGGCGTATCTCCCGGTGTATTACAACTCTATTGCGTGGCCCCCCTCCTTCTCACCTCTCGCCGTCTCGGCCTAACTGTGGGCTATTTCCCCAGCTTTTTTTGTCTTTATCCTCTCCCCTCATTTCTCGGCTCGGTCCTAAAGTTGCTCGACATGGAGAAAAGCACAAGCAAAACGCAAAACGCAAAACGATTGCAACAAATTATCCGGGTGGCGTATTTGTTTTACTGGGGTTCTGCAAAGATGCCCCCTTCTCTCTCGCTTCCGCGTCTCGTAGATATCGACTTGCCTGTTAGATTCCCCCCCCAAAAAACCCCTCTTACACGCGGAGGAATGCGCGGGACAAAAAGCAGAGGGTTGCAGAGGTCACCAACACGGAAGAAACGATGCCAACCACCCCTTACGGAGACGGCCCGGTGGAGAGATCGGGACGAGACAGTCAAGCAGACTCAAAGATACTTGGCATGTGCTTCTTCTGGGAGTGCTCGCGTGTTGACTCGCGCTCTTCTTCCTTTCCCCTCCCATTCTTTTGCCCATCTTTGCCGGGCTTCCGTCCAAGTGGGAGAGAACGCCGTGAAAAAAAGAAGGTCGAAAAGCAAGGGAAAAACAGAAACGTCATTAAATAATTAGTTGACGCAACGCTACCTGCAGAGAGAGAGGACCAAGCTACACAAGATTTGTCATTTTCGGTTTCATTTCATTGTTTTCATTTGTAGGAAAATAAAAGCAAAGAACAAAGAAAAAAGGAAAGGAACGCTCTGCCAATAGACATAAAAAGCGCCGCGCAACCATGATAACCCGACGCTCGAGCCCACCGAGCCGGTTTCTGGAATGCCCGAGAGATTATTTAATGGAAGGAAGAGAAGAACACCCTCTTTGGTGAACACAGCCTCAAGGAGTTATTGGAAATCAGATATTATCGAATTTCAACCATAAACCTCTAAACCCCTCTCTGCAGTTGCTGTCTTCTCTGCCTTCTCTTACTCTCCATTCCTTCCTTTTCATTATCCCGCTCTTCCCGTCCTTCCCTTCATTCCTCGTGCACATGCATAGCACTGACGTGCATATAGACACCGAGAAAGAGGAGTCAACCAGAGGGAGAAGACAAGTATGGCAATAAAAAAGAAAGTTGCATATCCCAAGACCAGGCTATCGAACATGCATATCAACACGTAAAACAAGAAAAGGCCAAGAGTCGGTGAGAAGAAGAAGACCCCCCCTCCAAAAACAAAACTAAAAAACTCTGCATAGAGATGCAAGGACAAGTGAGACTCGCATACCCAGCCATCCTTTCGCTTCCAACTATGCTCTCTCACCCTTCCCAGCCATTCTCAGACACCTCTTCTTCTATCTTCTCTCCCACTGGTGCCATTTAGTGCATCTTAAACTTATGGTGAACATTGAAAGAAAGGACTGCTAGCTAATGCACCCCTTGGAACGCACATATGTAGTACTTGTTTTTCCGTGTAAGTGTGGGAAGAAATGCATAATATGTGATTGTGATTGTGATATGATAGTGATATCGATATGCGTGATATGAGAGCAAGCCGGGATGTCAGAGATGTGTGAAGAGGAAAGTCACTTACATGATAGGACCCACCTCCAGCAAAGGTCCTTCCTAAAAGAAAAGAAAAACGCTGCAAGGGCAAAGACGCGACGTGCAGCACATAGTATACCTTCTCACCCGCCCTGCATTGTGGCTCTTGCATATGCAGGTCCTGCTGAGGTTTTGTGGTTTTTGTGGTTTTTGTGGTTCTACTCTTGAAAGGCTGGTGAGATCCGAGAGGCTGGCCTACAGTGGACACACGGGCTGCAGGTGCAGAGTTTTCTTTTCTCTTTTCCCACCTCCCCGGCCTAGGATGGACACACGGCAGAGGAAGCGAATCACGCACGACACACGGACGCGGATCCGGAACCGACAGACTCTCCATGCGTGTGAAAGGCCGTGCTGTGCCTTTTTCTCGCTCCTCAAGCACGGCAAGGGCCCCATTGAAGGACCAAGGAACAGCCCCAACTTACGCGAGTGCGGCAGAGACCGGTGAAGCCTTTTGTGGTTTTGTGGTTTTGTGGTTTTGTGGTTTTCCAGTTTTCTGGGTTTCTGCATCCTTTTCTCTCATTTTCAGTCTCTCACAATCTCCAGATATCGTTCGTGTATTGTCGGCGCAACGTACGATGCCAAACGGGTATCCGGCTAGCGTCTTGTTATACTCCATACACTCGCAAAAAAGGAAAGATTGATATCGAAAGTGGACTCGGCCGGAGTTGTTAACTAGTGCCGCCATCAGAAAGTTTTGCAGAAAAGGCAAGAAGCCGGGCCCCGTCCGGCCGAGTTTATCGTGTCTATCTCTCTGATCTGATTGTGGAAAAGAATCAAGAGTTGAACGCAAGAGTCAAAATGTCGAAAAAGGTTCGCGAGGCTAAGTGTGGCCCTACGTTACACTGCTATTTTGCCACAAAGAGGAAAAACGAAAAAGACGGGAGAAGGCTTGTCTGGTCTGGTCTGGCAAGGTCTAGCCGAGTTGACTCGATTCCCAAAGCGTCGACAACTGCGCAAGGCTATTTTGGCGAGTTTGCCTCGTCCTCTTCCTTTTCCTTTCCTCATACGACGCATTGCTTTATTGCGTCTTTCTCTCGTCTTCTTCTCGCCTTCCTCTCTTTTCCCTCTCTTTTTCCTGTTCTGGACACGCCCCTCGTAAGATATGCGTCTGCTGTCCGTTCCTCCTCCTCCCATTGCATCGGTCCCTTGGCCAATTTTGAACTGTTTGGCATTCTTCTGCGAGCCTTCGGTGCCATTGTCCCTCGGCCTCTTCTACTCGCAGCCCTCGTCTCCACGCACCCTGTTTCGTCTGAAGTCTCTTCTCGCTTTACTTGGCCTCCAGGGACTCACCAGGGCCCCGGCTTGTCTGGGCGATAGATTTTCGACGGTTCCTCTTGTGTCGAATGCAACCTTGGCCCCCAAAGGGCCTCTTTCCAAAACACAAGTCAAGACACACGCCCTCCCCTGTCGACACGAGACGTCCTCAACAGTCCTTGCCCTAAACTCAACAGAGACGCCGCACGTTTTTGTTTTGGCCGTTGCCCTTGCGCTTTTCCGCGCATAAAGTGGCCTGTGGCTGAGCGATCCTGACCTCGGTGTGCCGCCCCATGTTCCCTGTCCTTCCTTTGACCCTTCTGTGTTAGATATCATAAGATACACATGTATCATCCCCAGTGTCTCAACCACTGGTTCTGCGTCTCTGTTGATCCATCGATGTGCCCGCGATGGCCCTCTGCCATGAAAGACACAGAAAAGTTTATGCCTCTCACGCCGCATGCATAAAGCCAAAGGATTGGGTAGGATACAAGCTTGGGTGTTTCCTTGTGTTCTCTCTCTCTCTTATTCTTCAAGAAATTAATATAGTGTCAAGTCCAAGCGTTTTCAGTGCCTAACGAGCAACTACAGGTGATGATGCAATTGTTTAGGGCGCAGTCGCAGGCGGGGCGCTGTCTGTACTGAACTGCGCCGTCAGCCGGCATCGAATAACAGTTGGAAACAGTGCTAAAAACAGCAACAGGCCTGACACGGAACACAGAACACAGAACACAGAACACTGGACGATCTGTTTCTCAAGGGCTTTCAGGTATGACCACCTGTGATCAGTGGTAGGATCGCCCATAATCCTCCACTGTGTCAGTCGCGGCAGTTCATGTTCTTTATGCGTTTCCCTCTCTGGCCCCGACTTCGCTCTGTGTGTTTTGAGGCAGTTTCTCAGCTTCGGGGGTTTGCTCTTCGGCGTCCACTGAGAGCGCTAAAAGGGATGTTGTCTACTGACGAAAACGGCTAACAAGACTGCCCGGAAAGACGGTCTTCCGCTGGAATGGTGGAGAGGCACTAGGGCTCGCTGTTGTGATAACCCGCTGTAGGGCCTGTTTTAGAGTCTGGTTAGGGCCTGCGTTAGGCCTTGGACGTAAATAGTTCCAGCACCGGAGACCAACCAACCGCCAAGCATCAGTGACGACCTGCTAGTTCAGAACAGCTGCGCTTCTGTACTCCGTACATGTGTGGACAGTTTCGTGACGTGATGAACTTTTGCTAGCTTTTATCCTGTCACCTTTTCGTGCTGCTGTTCTCGCTCGTCCTTGTGCTCAGACAGGTGCCCAGCCGAATGAAAGCTTCAAAGCATAAGATATGTACGAGTAAGATCTCACATTACGCAGAGGTTTTTCTTTTTCTTATTCTTGGACCTCACCAACTGTTTCTACAATCCCACTCATAACCGTTTTATTCCCTAGTATCGCTGCCTTTATCCTGTTGAAACGATCTTACATACTCACCCGGTAGCCGGAAACAGTTCCTGGTTCCTGGTTCCTGGTTCCTGGTTCCTGGTTTTAGAGTCAGAGCAGTTGCGATTTATTATTACTTCATAACCGACTCGTTTACTATGCAACTTATCTGCTCTCTATCTCCAGGAGCGAGATATCTCATTACTATCTCTCCCGCTGTCTCTTTCCTTATTACTCTGCATGACTCCGTAACGCCTATTTTATCCTTCACCCTCCGGCCGCACTCTTATCAATGTTATCACTCACCCGCAACATCAATCACATCAAAACTCGGCGTCGCCGTCGTCTCTTTTATCTTATCCCGCAAAAGTGGGAGGGAAGGGGGCAGCTTGTCGTTGCCTGCCGTTGACAGAGGCGGCAATTGAAGCAAATGCTTGCCTATCTGGGGGGCTTCTTAAGCCTTCTCTCTCAGCGTGGGGTTCTCCATTTCTTCTCTTTTCTCTCTCACCAATTTTGCTCTCAAATTAGTGCTCGTCTCGTTCTCAAAAAAAAGTGTAGAAAGTCGCTGGGGACGCCTTCTGAACTGCCAATCCAATGCAACCTCAAAGATGGAAACGTGCCTGGAATAGCGTGCGTTTTCTACTCTCTCTCTGCCCGAGAATAAAACGTGTGCCTGCATATTTCAGCACAAGAGCGAAAGATAGCTGGATCAGCGGGCGCGGGGGTCTCTGTCCGCCTCCTTCTCCATCTTCCTGCCTCTTTTGTCTTTTTGTCTTGTGTGGGCGGGAATTGGGCGCCCACCCACGCCTGCTGCTCCATTCGATCATTCGATGGGTAATCGGTCAAGGGGGTCCGCTAGCCACGAGTGCAACAGGCAAAAGATAACGGACGAGTTATCGTGCAGTATCTGCGCATGTTCTCTTTTGCTGTCCCTCTTACTCTCTCATTTTGTCACCGAATGGTCAACTGTCACCGATCCAATAATGGAGATGTATTCTTTTATAGAATTGTTGGCTACCAGGAGTATGGGGTTCATGAATTTTCTTTTGACACTTTGGCACTTAACCAATCCAACAGTGGCATCGTTTGTTTCAAATGTGTGCTCTCTTCACAACAACGTGGGCTGGGTAGTAGGTGATGGCAGTGGCACCCCCACTGCAGCCACTTTCGTGCTCAGAAACCCGCATGGCATCACCGACGAGTGCTTTTTTGTTGCTCGATCCTGCTTGTGATAATGATCTCCCCCGTGCGTGGGAGAGGGAGGGGTGTGTCGACAAGACCGTAACGATAATCCGTCGTGATACCCTTCTTGGCTTTGGGTATGCTTTCTTCGCCATCTCTTTCATTCTTCTGCCGCCGGCTTGCTCGGCCATCCCGGCCACGTCTGCCCATCAAGCCCCCATCAAGGACCCCATCTCCGCACTCCTTATCTCGAGAAGGAAGAAGGCAACCTTCTCTTTCTGTCCCGTATATTTCGGTGTCTTCTTTTCTTCCTTTTCTTCTTTTCGGTTCTATTGAATATTATATGCCCACCGTTCCTCCACACACACACACCATTATTCTTTTGCCCTAGTTAGTGGCAAAAGGGGAGGGGAAAATAGCAACAAAGATAAAATTCTCCTAGTGCTAGCACAGAAGGAGAGAAGTCAAGGAAAACACAACAAGCTACGAGCACCACCTATCTTCGAGAAGGTCCATGGAAGGAAAACCGCTCCACGCTCGGAGCCTCGCCTGTTTTCCATTTCCCGTTCTCCCATTTCCTCTTTCTGTCGCATGCATGACACTACTCTAGCAGTGGGGGAAACGATAGTGATACCAAGGCCCAAAGATGGAGACGTAGCCCATTGCGCTCGCTGATACTGAGTGCGCTTCTTACTTTCCTTTGTTCTCAGCTGAAGCGTTCTGCGTCTAGCACAATTGTGAAACGCACGTGCATCAACACCAAGAGGCAGAGAAATGGACGGTGTACGGAGTACTTGTAAGAGCAATGCACGGGAACCTTGCTTCGAAAATTTATTTAGAGCACGGAAGTACGAGCTGATCGGCGGACAGGACAGGGTTTTCGGTGTCTAGTTGGAAGAGCAAAATAAGCACGTAAGAATCATATAATATATTACGAAATCCGGAGCAAAGCTAGAAAGAAAAAGAAAAAGAAAAAAGGAGCAATAGACCCCATAACACACGACTCTAGTTCAATATAATAGAAGACTCATAGCAACCAACGACGGCTTAATAAGCTGCGCGATACAAGTAAAAATAATAGTTAGACAGGATGACGAGGAAGGGAATGAAGACGGGAAACATAAAAAGATGGAAAATGGCGTTGGATTTTAAGATTTTCTTGTCCATTTTGACGTCTTTCCTGTAAAACGTCTAGTCCCCTGGCACTTATCTTGCTGAAGAACAGCATTGACATGCACTATGTGCAAAAGGCACCAAGAACGAGGCCAAAATGGCGCCAAACACGACGCTAAAAGCCGCACCAGGAACAGAGCACTGTTCCGTTCAGAGACTGGGACTTTCGGACGAGCGAAGGAACAGGCTAGCGTACATACACTGCTCTGGCTGCTGGATAATCATATGTTACCACATGCATTTTTGGGGTATTATCCTCAGAGGCCTTTTGTATGCGCAGGTGCAACCATTTTCACCGTTCAGTGTACTTTTTGTCAAACGAACATTGTTTACAGAGGCAAATTCTGTCGACACGCCAAAAGGGTACCTGGCAAAAGGACACCTCCTCAGGCCTCTTACCTTGCTCATGTTACTGTCAGAGAAGAACTGTCAAGCCTGTTTTGCCTGAGCCTGTCTCCTCCCAATACGCTAGAAGGACGCTAAAAGGCTCTCTGCAGCTGGCCCAAATGAGACCAAGGACAAAGCTCGCAAGACCTACGAGTAAGAAGCATCGCCAGAACACAAGTCCGGCGTTTGGCCAAATCGTTAAAAAGTATCGAGTATGGAGTACCCCGTAATACATGTACAAATCTTCAGCTTGCCAGCCAAGAAAAGACGGCCAAAAAGGTCATAGCTCTCCTTCTCCGTCGCCTCTGCACTGCTGGCGTTCCGTATCTTGTCTATTTCGGATGGTGTAGGCACTTTCTTTCAGCTTGTGGCCCCGTCCTACCTGGTCCATGCTTGATGAACAATTTACCTGTCGACCCGTTTTCCGGCCTAGTCAATGGATGCTGCCGATGTGATCTGTTCTGTCAAGTCTGTGCTGTTATTGCCGTCAAAAGCTGTCGAACAGTCTGGTGCACCACGATCTAACCCAATTTGCCTCTTGTTGCCAGCTCTTCCGTGGAATCTTCCGTGCACTCCGCTCGCTTGCCTCTGTTCCGTGCGTCTCGGCCGTCGCCCTCTTTTCGGTGTGCGCAATCCACACCTCCTTCCCGAAGCACTGGCCTCACGGCGACATCTCCTCATTTGGGTTTCTATTTTGCTTCCTAATTTGCTTCCTATTTTCTTTTTCCTGCGTTTTGATGTATTCTCGTTTGGCAATTGACACTAATTTTGGTTTGGGCGTTTCGGCATGCGCATTCCTTTGTTGTCTGTTGTCCTTTCGCAATGTCTCAGTTGGCTCCTTCCCTATTTCTTTATCAGTAGCAAGAAAAAAGGGTCCTAAATGGGTAGCCGAAGACGGGAGCGTCCCGTATCCGCTGGCCGCCCGCCAACCGCTATCTTTGTGTCCCCCTGCCACAAGCTTTTGTGAGAGGTAAGGGACCTAGGAACCAAGGCAAGGAATTCAAAAAAAAATTGAAGAAAATTCTCCGTCCACGCGAGTGTACTTGTAGCGTGCACACAGCATTCCTGGAAATAACGTAAAAAAGATTGTTAATACGTTGCACTTGGAAACAAATAAGTCTCCAATTTCCAAGTAACACGAGTAAAAGCCGTGAGAGCCTCATTTTCTTTAGAATATATTAACAGCAACTCCATATTGTGGACCACAGTTGACGCTGGTACCAGAATTGCACACTTGCAACAGCATATACTCCGAAATACTCTCTGTTTTGCGCTCTGGCCCAGACACGTGCTTAGATGCTGCGTCGTCGCAATCGCAAACTTACGTAAAGAAATTTGAATGCCCCATTGATGCCCAAAAGGCGACTTCTTCAGAGGACCAGGAACAGAAATCTCCCTTATTTTCGCAGTGGAGCAAAAGAGCAGGGCTATTAAACCATCCACACCCAAGACCACGGCGGGTATATGCGCCGTATTTTATTTTGGTGTCATTTTAGGTGGCGTTTTCCATTTCGAGAGGCATACTCAGTACTTGAATATCTCGGCTTCCGTCTGTTTTGCTTTTCCTTTCCCAATTTGCATCTGCCGGTCCCCAGCACAGCGGGTGGCGGGACCTTCATGTCCCTTCGTCCCGTCTGCTCGGTGAAAAGTGAAATTACAAGACCCCATTTCGGGTCTCAGTCTGCTTCATCTTGTTTCTTTCTATTAGAAGACGCCTCTTGGCTCACTACGAAGTAAATGTCCCTCTGGTTCTTTAG
Source organism: Sporothrix curviconia (assembly GCA_016097085.2). NCBI lineage: Eukaryota > Fungi > Ascomycota > Sordariomycetes > Ophiostomatales > Ophiostomataceae > Sporothrix > Sporothrix curviconia. The sequence goes on from JADMNF010000051.1 coordinate 71,676, forward strand.
CCCCATGTTGATCTTGACCTGCTTTGTCGACTTTTTCCTCCGTGCTCCGTGCTCTGGATATTCTCCATCACAATCCTCCCGTATACTTTAAGAAAAATGAAAATCCTACTGGCGCCCTTTTTTTCCTCTTTCATCATATCCTCTTTCTGCTCTCTCTGTCTATCTCTTTCTCCGCCGCCACCCCATCTCCGTTCGTCTACCCGTTCGGTGAAATACCCGGCGGCGTCCTCTTTCTCCGCAATACTTTTCTGTCTTTCTCACACTAGCAGGGGGAAGAAAACGACAGGAGGAAAAGGCCAAATAAAAGAGGGTCATGGCTGATTAGCGTCTTCGACCGTAAATTTGGGGCAGAAAGACTACCCCTGTAATGAGATATACGCCTACGAGTTGTACGGAGTACAGTACATGTACAAGGCGACCGAAATTTGGAAGAGATGCTGCGTCTCCCACTCGTACATGTAGTTGTGGTTTTTACTCTCTATCTCATCCTCCCCTCACGGCCGGGCCCGATGGGCCTGTGGCTTCTTGTGGAAGGTGACATGGCCGACGGAGAGAAAAGATGACAGTTGTATCAGAATCAAACGTAGGAAACGGAAGATAGCATGAAATGTTCGACAAGTACATGTACACGATACAAGCTTTTGGGATTTTCCTGCCGTGACGGAGGGGCTGTCTTTATCGGGTGTCTTTCAACAGAAGAAACTTGTTAGAAAGACAAGGAAAGTGGCTCAGAAGTGAAAAAGTCAGACAAATTAAGAACCAGCCAGCTACCCGAGAGTCAAGTGCTACCCGAGAGTCAAGTCTCCCTTGTGTCCCGCATGGTGGAGGCGAGAGGGAAAATAAATGACACCAAAAGGATGTACATGTATGTATACGAAGTACATGTTTTGGCTGTATTGGGTCACGCTAAGAAAGTATCTTATCTAATTGCTTATATTATTTTGCGTTGCTTGTTTTCTCACGTTGGCCATCGTCGTCAGTACGAGTAAGACAACATGTAAATACGTTCCCTTCTGGGTGCAACAGCGGTAGTCTGAGAAAAAGGAACGAAATGCCGAGATGAGGCACTTGCTAGCCATGGAAGCCAGTAGAACGAAATAAAGATCGATGAAATCCAGGAAAAAGAAATCAAACCAAAATCAATACAGTGTACAACGGCCATCAACGGCTTTGAAACATTGCAAACGGTGAAAACTCCGATCAATTCATTTCCTCTGGCAGTTCGTGATAGACCCGGGACTCGATCCATTCTTCAAAATTGTCGGAGATTACAATTTTGCGTAGTCTCTGTTCTGCCTGTTCTTTTTTTCTTCTTCTTTTTGTGTGTTTATTTCTGTTGACATGGGTGCCAAGTGCAAAGTTTTCATTTGTGGTTTTGCCACAACATCTCTCTCGAAAAAGGAATTTGCATCGCCAAAAGCCCGTTCCCCTTTTTCTTGGGAGAGGAACACTGAGAAACTGGGAAACGGAAGCGAGAAAGAAAAGGTGGCATGCAAGAGAGACACTGGCTCCACTATGAAGAGAGATGCGATAGGGCAGGGGGCAGTGAGGGAAGGTGAAGTGAAGCCAAAAAGAAAAAGAAAGAAAATTGAAGTCACAAACACCAACGCCCACAGAGGAGTGCCATTGAAACCTTCGAGAAGGAGGACCCTCTATGGAGTACATGTACATGTTATTGGCTGCAGGCTGGGTACGACGCTGGAGGGCAGTGCTTTCATCTTACCCTGTCTGTCTCTCGTTTTCTTATTTTCTTTTTTCCTCCGCTTGTTCCTGCACTAGCGTCATGCAGGACCAAGGGCCCTGGTCGGGTTTTTCTCTCTCTCCTCTCTCTTTGCATCTTTCATGTGGTAAAAAGTGTGCGTCCCAATGCATTTTCCGCTACTTCCCTTCTTTCCTCTTTTTTGCACCTGGCACTGCAGGAACGTTGCAAGCCAAAACTGCTACCGTAACCCAACGAGGCAGTGTGATGAAAAGAAAATGCCATATCTGACACCAACAGGAAACCCGTTATCTGCAGAGTACGGAGCAAGAAGGAAAATCAGGAAAATCGAGAGGAAAACAAGAGCGAGAGCGAGACTTGCAGGAAAGGGTACAAGAACGAGACAAAGTTCAGAAAAGTCCGGGGTTGGGAGCGCTAGTACAATTCCTTCTGGTTTTTTTTTCTCTCTTTTCTCCTGTGCAAAGATAGTATCTCAGAGAAGAGAAAACCCTCGCTGGCGTTGCTTGACCTTGCCATCGTGGATCCCCTTCCTTCCCTCTTTTGGGCCTTTCCCATGAGGGAACGCCAGGAGCAGATGGTCCGCCGATTGGATGGCCTGTACTTCGTATGCGTAAAGTTGGGGCCGGCCTTTGCTGCTGGCCAACCTCTCTGGCCTGGGGCATGGGGAAAATCCTTCCGTTCGTCGGCGTTGTGGCTAGGCCTCCCTCATCCACGGCCGCTGTGCAATGTGTGGAGACTTTGCATCAAAATAAACCACCCTATGTAGAAGCGGCTACATATATGCGGCCCTTGTCCGTTTTATTTTTTTTCTCTTCTCCAGTCATAAAAGAACAGTTAACAGCAAATAAACCTTTGATATTATCGGTGCACCTTACTTAGAAAGGGGCGGGGGTAAGTAAGAGAAAAGAGCTACTTCAGACTCTCCTGGGGAGAAAAGTAAGAAAATACAAAAAGGGATTTTCTTATCTCTCCTGCTCCCCCATGTTTTCTCGGAGCCAGGCAACTGGAGTCAAACTGGAGCCTGTCCCCGCTCCCATTAAGTTTGAGGAATCCTTCTTGCCTTTCTGCAGCATCTCAACTTCTCTTTCATTTTCTCTGGGGCCCTTTCGGTTTTGGCCGTTCGAGCTCCGTAGTGTCCCCACTTGCAATAAGCGAACACTAGAAGCTGCCCATGAGCCCCCGAAACCCATGGAATTAAGACGTACTTTTTTTTTTTTTTATCTGGGGCTCTCTCTCTCTCTTTTGTTTCTCTGCAAAACCTCCTTTAAACTCGCTAACTCAAAGCCGGCAAGTGCGTGTGAGACGGTTGCCGCCGCAAATACAAAACGAGTGCGAGCCTTGGGGCGCGACTTGCACCTCTTTGGCGATAGGGCAGGCCATCGTCGGCTTTTGCGGGGAGATAGAGATGACATGAACGAGCAGGGACAAGGCTTTGAATTCCTTCTATGCTCAAGGCCTGTCCTCTTTTGTCTGGCTGCAGATGACAGGCTGTCGGCGTCAGCTAGGTCTCTCGCTTGATAGCATAAAAACAATAACAACGGACTCAACCTGAGCATCATGCGAAATGCTACCGTAATCCCCATCTCACCTTGCTTGTCCATGCTTCCATGCTTCCGAGTATTTTGTATATTGTATGTATCTCGTAAGTTGTATCTTGTACTCCGCGCTCCCTATCTCACCAAAGAATTTCCTGTCAGATACGGGGTACAGCCGCACCTCTCCTACCAGAGGAGTATCTGCAACGCAACTCTGAAGAGACACCAACGGTTTCCCAACCGTCAAATTATTTAAAGAGAGAAGACAACCGAACGTTTCTGTTTTCTTCTTCGTTCTCTTTGCCACCGTCAAACACCCACCCCCTACCCCCAGCCACGATGCCCCCCCTCGGTGTGTTTCTGTCAGATATCGCACGGAGCAAAGTGCACGGAGCAGACCAGGGCAGGGTGAAAATGTGAAAGGGTCCCCAGCAGAACTAAAAGCACGGCCGGAGAGGGAGAGAACGTGAACTGTTTGGGGGGTGGTTCGAGGTGAACAAAAACAGAGTAAAAAGCCCCCCTCTCATGTGGGCATCCTTCGAGACATTCGTACGACGCGTAATGGGGCTGTTGCTAGACCAGAAGGCTACCCCTGTCAGACCAACATTCAAGGGCAAGCCAAAGGCAGAAGAAGAAGCACTAAGCCGTTTTTCGGGGGTTGGCCCTGTTGCAATATTAGCTATTTTTGTGACAAAGAGCAGGAGAGGCGAAGACGCAAGGGAACGGACTTTCAAACAAAAACATTGCAACGGTCAAAACCAACGGTCAAAGCCAACGGCTTTGGCAAGAGAGGAAAAGCTTTACAGACGTGGAAAGGTGCTGGTTTCAACAGTAAAATTAGAACGACGAAAAAGAAAGTCCAACAAATGGGGCATGGGACACGACACACCGGAATACAAAATTCCTCTGAGGTCAAGGTCCCTCAGAGAGCAAAGGACACTTGGGATGCCAAAGTAGAAAAAGACCCTCGCTCTCAACGCTCAGTAACGGCTGGCAGTTGGTCGAGGCAGGGGAATAAACGTCATTAGCGGGGGCTATTGCCTGCTATCTGCTGGCCATCGCTTTCTGGTTGCCTTTTTTTTGCCCACCGCCGCCACACCACAACCACAACGGCTGCGGGCCGCTCAGGAACAAAACGGCTTTGCCTGCGCGGTTGCTGAACTAGTTGCAAGCACACCATCACGCTGGGCCCCCAAGCTCAAGGTGATGCCCTGAAATAGGACTCCTTCAAAAGGAGATATAATCGCCTGACAACCAAAACAAACTGAAGAAGATCAAACCACTGTCAACCTGGTTATGTCGGCGGAAGGTTGATGGGCTGCCCGTCCGCTGGTCAGGATTTCCAGAGAGGTTGGTCTGTGATCTTTTAGGGTGGGTGGGTGTGCATAAAGACAACACGCAGCACAGCCTTCTCCGACGGTGTATTGTCGTATTTTCCGCCCCCAAGGTGAAGCTGTGCTCTCTGCCCCGTCCGCACTTCTTGCCAGTCGGTCTGTTTCTTCTCCCACAAAAGTTGAACCATCATAATTATTATCTTACCTATCTCGTACAGTTCTGGGCAGATCAGAGGCTAGGAAAAGACGAAACCCACTCACTATGAGGCATTCTCCTTCGGGAATCTGTTTGGCAAATCCGGCTGTGCTCGCCCAGCTATGAATGTCGTCTGGTCGCGCCAAAGAGGTCACAGATCATGCAGATCTAAATACTGAGTGCATGTAGAGCACTTGTGGTGCATGTAAGATACATGTACTTCGTATATTGACTCCGTTCGGTTGCTGTTTGTCTGACAGAGTCGGGGGATGTCCACGATATGGGCGTATTGGTGACCAGGCAGCGGCGGTTCCGTTTCCAGTCGATAGCACTGAAGAGTACGGGGTATTGCTTTAGAAAATAAACCCACAGCCAAAAGGCTACCCTACCCTCTCTCGACCGAGGAACCCGGCCAACACGAGGTTCAGAAACCTCACCACACCGAGGAGAGCTGCTTGTTTTCCTCGCTTGTTCAACCAAGAGCCAACTTCTTTCGCTTCTCTCGCTTTGACCTCTTCTGGTATTGTTAGGAAGAAAAAGGTTCCGTTGCAGCGGATCTCATCAACCAGGCACCGGCCAACAAGGGACCACTTCAAATCTCTCGTCTCTCACGCAAGTCCACACATGGAGCACTCGATTTGCTAGAGCACAAGTATCTTGCGAACCCAAGACCGTGGCGAGCATCACCGGGGCCCTTTCCCTAGAAAGTATGGCTCAATGGCCTCTAGAGACCACGAACGGCCAGGATGTTCGGCCAGAGCCCAAAGGGTGCTGTGGACGGCTTAGCCGTAAAAGGGAAAGGAGCAGCAACTAGCCAGGGCCCGTATCCAGCTGTTTCCAGTGTTTCCAGTGCTGTGCGAGATGTTCGCTGTGGGCTTCTCCCAGTCTCGACCAGGGGAGCTTGTTAAAACGCTATACCGCAATAGGAGCGCTACTCGCCAATGGACTGCTGGGAGGATTCGCCTTTTTACTTCCAGTCTGCCAAGCTTGCCTGGTCTGCTTCTTTGCCTGCTGTCAGGTTGGACCGGTCTGTCGACTGGTAACGAGATGGTATCTGCACCCATCAAGTGGACTCTCTGCCACTAACAAACCCATGCTCCGGGGGTTGATTCCGTGATAATGGATGGAGATGAAGGATAAAAGGACTTGGCTGTTGATGCGATACTTCCATCGTCTGCACCCTGCCTCGCAAGCCTTTCCATATGCCCCATGTCGCTGTTGTCCTTTCTAACCCGTTTTGCCTTCCTGATGCGACAACGGTGGACTTCTTCCGCCTTCTGCTCCGGCAGGTCCTCAGTGGGTTTGCCGCACATGTGTCCACTGGGCCCGGGGCCTGTCAATGTTGTTCCCATTTTGCAGTCCGACGAGGTTGGTAAGTGATAACTGACAGATAAAGTGGCAAGCAGCAAAGAGTCAATATTGGGTTGAATAATGAATACGGAGAAAGAGGATGTCTGGCTGCCTTGCATAGCTGTTGTCCGTCGTCGGAGATGGTGACTTGGTGCTTTGATACACTTGCGGGTCGAGGGGTTTTTGAGGAACATGTTTCCTCTCTTATGTGCTTTTTGGTGTGTCGATGCTGGCAGAAGGATTTGAGCGGCGATGGCTTATGGCAAGTTGTGTGGGCAGATAGGACAAGCACGTTACGCCGGGGCTCCTCGTTTCTTTGCTCCGCTTCACTCTTTTTTTCTGTTCTTTTCGGGGGGCGAAACCATAATGGTCTGGGTATGGGTAATGCAGTGAGGCGGGGAGCGGAGCTTTGCCTGGCCTGAACTTCGTACCTTGCATGGTTCCTGCAGGTGCCAGCTGCAGCGGGTGGCAAGATACAAAGTATCTGTTTTTGCAGATGCGGGAGAGCAATGCATGATAAGACTTGCGTGGGAAAAGGTGCAAGAGTGGACAAAGTAAGGCGTGCGCCCTACTAGCGTGCCTCCCAGCGTCATTTGGTCTATTCTCAGAAAGAGGTTGCATAAAACTTGCTTCTTTTTGCAGCCATGTTCCAGTTGCCAGCAGCCCGGAAGACGGCTGCGTTTCCGGGGATGGCTCACTTCTGCCCGTTTCTTGGATAGCTGATAGCTTCTGCGTGTAATCGTATACGAAGTACGTACATGTACATGTACAGTTGCGTTTCGAGTCGGACTGAAAGATTAGATCTTCTCTTTTCCAGCGAGATGTACATGTATCTTACCTTCATAGTGTTGGTGATAAACACACTTCCGTGCCGGTCTTAGACCCTCGTGAGCCCGAAGAGCATTCGTATCTGGCTGGATAAGAGATGCATGTGTATGTACATGCCACAAAAAATCTTGCTTCGTACTCCATACCGAGTCCACAACGAAGGCTGCCACAGAACGAGGAAGGAGGGGAGCAAACGTAACGAGTACGAGTAAGATAACTTACATGTACGCGATGGATTTTAGTGCAGTTATGCAAGACGAGAGGTCCTAGCACAAGCGTGTGTGCCCTTCATGCACGCTTTGAATAACTAATGCAAGGGTGAGAGGGTGGTTTTTCTTCGTATGACGCGGTCATTCTCAGCACACGCGTAAAGAGGAAGGAGGGTGCCTCGGTGGGCAGTGACCAAAGGCCTATTGCTTTTTCCTCTTCTGTTAGCGGTGGTATTTTTGGTGCAGTCCACAGAGCCCACCTCTTGCGAGAAAAGAAAAAAAAGTCGGCGGGCGCAGACAAGGAAAAACCATTGGAAACCAGGAGGCTCCTTACGTCCGATAGTTGACGTTGTTGATCTGGCCTTGGCCAGACACTATTATCTGATGCGTGCATCAAAGGAGCATTAGAAGAGCTCTCGAAACTCGCCTCAGTGCTCCGTCCAGGGACTTTTTATGAAAAGAACCTTGCGTTTCGAGTCGAAACTTGATATCTCACCACATGTCAAGCACCGCCCAGGGAGCCTTGCTTTTTTCAGCGAAGATGGGTTCCAGCAACACAATATGTCGTCCGCTTTTTCTGAAAGCGTCCTACTGCAGCACTGCAGCCGGATGGGCCTCCGTGGTGGCCGGTGGAGGTGTGCCTAGACGGGACGCACTCTGAGCAGAGACCCTGTCTCTCTGTCCTATTTGCTTTCTTTTTCGTCTCTTTTTTCTTTCCTTTTGCAGGAGGGGCTCCCGCGTTTCCCGCGTAGACTGTTGAGAATGGAAAGGTTCGCAGCCAAATGGCTGTATCTCTCGACGGGCAGCTTTCCCTGGGATGGGCCGCTAGTCCTGGACTGGCGAGGCGGGCTCCATCCCAGTGAAACACTCGCGAGAAGGTTTTGTGTTCTCTTCTGGAGCCTTTTTTTTTCTTTCAGTGGGGGGTTTCTTTCTCTGGGGCTGTGCAGGTCAGAGACGAGACGGCCAGGCCAACTACCGCAGTCGGGAACGCAGGGAGGACGCTCGTGGTATCGTGGGAAGAAAACTTCGTATCTTACTTAGTACGTCGTATCTTGTATCTTGTACTCTGTATCTTTTCTCTCATACGGGCAACACATGCATGAAAGTGGACTCCCTTCGAAATGTGGACTGTCGTTGCATCCAACGTGAAAAGGGGAGAGCATGCGAGAGGAGACGGGCGAGGAGTGAGACACACAGAACGCGAAACAAGAATAAGAAAGCAAAGGGGAAAGACGCAGGACCGTAGAGGGGGGAGAAGAAGGACGAGCAACTCACTGCGGTTGGTGGGGACAAGATCGTCTATCAGATGCATTTCCTGTGCCTCTCGTATGTTGGACGTCGCTTTCATGATGGCGGGAGCGCATCTCCATTGGCTGGATGCTGCTGATCGTTGCCTCGCACAAAACGACGCCCTGGCAAATAGGATGCAGAGGATGAGAGATGAGAGGCACAGGGGGGCGCCTGTTGACGGAGTTCCAGTATTTGGGAAAGGCTCAAGCTGGTGGCGTTGCGCGATCATACGGCCAAGCGCCCAAATGGTGATTGCAGGATGGCATCTGACAGATCACATTGTTTTGCCTCTTTTCTCTTTTTCTCTTTTCTCTGTTCTGTCTCCTGTGGACTGTGGCAGTCGTGCCTTCCCTGTGTATGAAGCCTACCTTCCCGCCAACTAGGCTGCTCTTGCCAACCATTTTCGTTTTCTTCTTTTTATCATCTCCATCTTGTTTGCGGCAGGAACGAACGGCGAGAGAGGGGGAAACAGCCGAGACAATCTGCTCGGTCACCGCCGAAGGGGAAAGCGATCCGTTTTGGGAAGGAACGAAGCAACAGCACCACCCTCTAAATGCTCCTTCACTCGTAAAGATGCTAGGCAAAATGGGAAGGACGGTGCCAAAGGGAAAGAGCGTTGGAAAGAAGCCGCACTAGTGGGGAAGTCGCGCGCAAAAGAGCAAAAGAGGCAGCTGCGGGACGAAAACTCTTGTTTCTTGATAAGTGCGGCCACACACGAAGGCTTCGATGTCGCAGCAAACACGGCGATATAGCAACAGGGCATGTAAAGCTCTCATAAAATACAGGCAGCTACATCATCTGTATACGTGTAAATGAAATGGAAGGTGCGATGGAAGTCGTGGAAGGGCCGGTCCCGTCCCTCTGTGTGTCGTGTGGTCGTTCCCCGTCCATACAGAAAATCGCCGAGGACAGTCCAAGGCCACTTTAGGGGAGTCTTTGGAGGGGTTCGCTTGCGTTTTTTTTTCTGTCTCTCGGGATGTCTTGTCTTGCATGTTTCCTTGTGGGCGGGAGAGAAACATCGACACGTCCACATGCAAGACATGTGAGGTGGACACACATCTCGCCAAAAGTTTGTCCGCTTGTTGCGCTGTGATTTTTTAGGGGTGGGCGGGGAGGCAACACGCTAAAGACTTGCCACCAGGTGTGTGTTGCAGCGTTTCAGGTTTTACCCGCCAGCGCTAGAGGTCGCTGTACTTGACTACAACACGCTGGGACGTTGAAGCACCCGCCCGCCTACACACCACCTTTTTCTGTCTTTTATCTTTTTGCACTCGCCAGCCAACCAGTCACCGTCACCGATGCTCCGGATTGGCCAGCGGGCGGCAGAAGAGGCACAGGCCGACGTCGCTGCCGCCAGTGGCTCAAAGCGCGCTCCGAGGAATGTGGCCAAAGAGCTTGCATACAGCACACACCAAACACACACATGACGCTCTTCGCGGGATCAGCGTTTGTAGGCTTTGGGGGCGCGTTTTCGGTATTGTTCTGAGTGTCGTCGTCTCTCATGTCCCCCTCCTCGTCTTCCTCCCGCCCATCGTATCGTGCGTCTGCATGACGGCGTGACGCGACGCAGGACGACGTGAGACGGCGCAAGGACGGCGCGCTGCATGCGCACTGGCTGTCTTTGGCTGGCTCGACTGCATCTCTTGTCTCTCTTGTCTGCCGGGACGGCTGGCGACGAGACGTCCACCAACGAGAATGGGCAGACCGCCGCGGTGACCATCCCAAGTATTGAACACTGCGCAGGGAGATTATTTTGGTGTTGTGCATGCATGGCACTGCATTTCGTGGCAGCGTCCCGCGTAGGACGGTGCCTGCGTCTGGCCAGCCAGGCCTCCCAGGCTACCTACCAGGCTGCATTCTCTCGGCTGGGTTTCCCATTTTATGCGTGGGCAGGGTGGACAGCGTGGACAGCGAATGGACAAAGTGTTCACACGAGTACGAGTAATTTGCGCAAGGAAAGTGGACTCGAAAGAGCACCAATGACTGGATAACCCCACAGAGCCTTATCCTGGTTCGATCTGTTGTTTCTAGTTATATCGGGAGAAAAGGCTTTGTGTTCAGCATAAAAAAGAGTTGCGTTGGTGACCTGGTTTTGTGGTTGCTGGCATCCATGCTATGACGGCGAGGAGATCATATGATTGCATCTTACTTGGCTACAATTAACCCGCTCGAGAGTTGTTGGGCTGGTTGAGCCGTGGCCGTCCAAGCCATGGAGAACAATCCCTATCTGCCGCGGTCAAATACATGTTTCAGCTGGTTTTTTTTTTTTTTTAAAAAAGAGACATGAAAAAAATATACATAATGAAAAATAACCAAAAACCTAAAATACACGTAAATACCCATAAATACACCAACTACAAAATACATCACCTCCGCAAGTTAAACCCCAACTGCATAGTCCAACTTTTCCTGGTTTTGGTTCCGGCCTTGTTTGTCGCTCCTCTGGGCGTTTCGCCCATCACGGATCGACACGCCGCTTGGTTGTAAACCAAAACTCCCGACCCTCGACCCTCCAAAAAGCAGGCCGCCGACATGCAAAGCAGCCCGCCTCACATTGTGTCCTCTTGTACCCCTCTGGCGCTCCTGCAATCCTCGCCGTGCCCCTCCCTCTCGCCCACTCTATCCGTGCCTGTGCCTCTGTTTCCGCCAGAGTGGACTACCAACCAGTCTCTACTCGTCTGTTTTTTCTTGTGTACCTTTTCTCTTCTCATTTCAAGGTTCAATCTTGGGTAAAAGGGCTCGTTCCGAACTGGGAAGCCGACTGGGATAAACACAGCAGAGTCGTCCATCTTGTCGTTCTGAGATGTGACTTTTACATCTACTGCGCCTCATCTACTATTATGCCGTGGGTGTTGGATGTTGGCTCGGTCCTGTGCCTGTGGTATTCTGGGGAATGTGATGACGTCTCCCCGAGTCATCATATTCGTTCCTCCACGCCAAAAGGCTAGCGAGATAGCTGCAGTTGTCAACTGGAAACAAACCTGAAAAACTGGGGACCGGAGCCAAAAAAGCCCTTCTCTTTCGTATCGACTTTTCTGTGGCGTTTAGCGTCTACATTTGGCAGGTGCGACAGTCTCATCTCACCCCCTCCTTTCCTCTTTTTAAGGGCATCACTTTTTTTCTTCTACTTTTCTTCTTTTTTGGTCGCTTGAGAACCTTGATGCTGCTGCTTGCATGAGGCACATTGCCGGACCTTTCTCTGTCGTCTCCCACCGTCGTATTGCATGCGTTGTGATGCCACACTATCTTCTTATTGGTGGAGCTGGGTCTCACTCCCATTATCACCTGTGCTGGGCAGGTCAAGGCCTGGCACTGGCTACAGCGCCCCTCTGCGCCCGACGAGCCTGTGATTTTGTGATTTGGGTGACAAGAGAGACACTGATGCGCCGCACCGACCTATCACACCGCTTACATCTCTGCCCAGGCCAATTTTTCTACTCTGACGCTTTTGATGCACACACTCAGGACTTTGAAAAAAAAGGTCGAGCGCTTGTATTTTTCGTCACCTGTGATTCTCACAATCCTACGAGTATGACTTTTATTTCCTTTCTCTCCCCTTCGTTCTTTTCGGTTTCGTGGTTTCTATTCGTCTTGTCGTTTTCCATCTCACCCTACATGTGTTCTTTGCGCGGCGAATGAGAGGGCTTTTTCAATACGAGACGTGTCTTTTCTTGCCCGGTTGGTTGTCCTCTCGGTTGCTAGCTCCGCAGAACGAGCCACTACTGTTCTGTTTCCTCGTCTCTTCTCGTCCTCTCTACTCGTATCTCCCTCAGCTCACGCCCGACCGCCACATAACACCTGTTGAAACCATCCAAGCACAGCAGCATGCGAAAACCTTGCGTCGCGCTAGCCCTGCACACCAAAAAAAGCAACGCACCAAGCCAGAAAAGAGAAGAAAAAAGGCTCGTAATAGGGAGCCGTGGATGCAGAGAGGATGCAATGTGCATGCAGCCCCAAGCAAGGCACGCGACGAGTCGGTTGGCCAAATGAAAAAGGGAAAAAAGAAAAAAAAAGCAAGATACGATAAAATGGTAGCCAAAAAGCAAGATCAAAGAGGGAACCAGAGAAGATGCGGCATCTTGATTCGCACGGAGCACACGAAAAAAGCAGGTCAAGTGCAAATGGCCTGCAGGTCCAGCAGGACAGGGGACATGCACCGGCAGCAACGTGCATACATGTACACTTGGCAGGAAAGAAACAGTAAAGAGGAAAAAAGAAAAAAAGAAAAAAAAGAAAAAAAGAAAGGACGAGGAAAAAAGCCTTCTCGCGTCATCGCATGGACCTGCATTGTACCACGAAGAAATGAGGTACAAACTCGGACGAGGCATGATGTCCGTCGCACGGTGGCCCCGGAGAAGCTCTCACGGGTTTCTTTTGGATCATTTGACAAATAGTTGCGATAGTGATAGGCACAAAAGATACCGTTCAAACGTCCACACGCGGCGCCCGCCACCACGAGAAACCAGTCAAAGCGGCCGCTTGAAAGGGAGCAGAAATACCAAGTATCCCCAACAAGAAAGAAAAAAGGCCTGGTATTTTCTCTCGACACCCGGCGTCAACAGGGCGGCTCGTGCGGGTTCTTTTGTTTGCTCGTCGGTTTTTCGGATGCCCTTGATCCGCGCCCTGGCGGGCGTTCTGGCAGTGTTGGTGATGCTCGCAGGATTCCAGAAATCTGCCTGGACACAGCTGCTGAAATGCAATGCACGCTGCAGGTCACGCCCGCCGCAGGCCACTGAACGACAGCACTTGCTGGCGACACTTACAGCGACTAGTAGCGCCCAGCCAATGGCTGCCAGGCACTGGTCTCCATGTCCAGAATTAGAAAAAGATACGGGAGGCAACTGAGAACCTAGACCAGTGAGCATGCTCGGTCGATAGACCACAGAGACCAGTAGCATGCCGCTGTGCGGTGGTCCCTCTCGGCCTGTGTCTGCATGTTTTAGTGCTTTGGGTATTTTAGTGTGCGCGCGAGCGTGCGACTCCAGTGGCTAGCGTGCCTGCGCTACAGCGAGCGTGAATGCCTGTGCTGCGCCTTCTTCCTCTGGTCCTCCCACACGTTCTGCATGCTCTTTCGCTCGTCTCGCTGCACATGGAGCCCTCGTATGTATGTCTCTCTCCCTCTCTGTCTCCTTGGTTTGCATTGCAGCGCGTCTCCGTAAAGTGGCAACACTGGAGCAGGCGCGTCCCATCTTACTCTCCGTATCTTTGGCGACAATGGGGCCACCGCGACCTGAGCAGCACACAAGAATAGAAAGAAAACCGGCGTCGAAAAAAACTCTTCACTTCACCATCGTTCCTGCCTCTTTTTTCCCCTTCGCTCTTTCCTTTCTCGCACATTTGCCCCAGACAAGCAGGGCCAGAACTCGAGAGGCGAGGAAAGAGCAGGCCACGTTCATTGACCCTACGAGTAGTCGTCTGCTCTTTCCTCGTTCTTCTGTCGTTCTGGTTGTGGAGAGACAGAGGGAAAGAGAAGCCAAACCCCGTGTTAGCGGACAGAAGCCCCAAGAAGCCCAAGAAAAGCGACAGAAACAGGGAGGGGCGTCCGTTTTCCCATGGCCTGCTTTCCTTCGCTCACTTTGACTAGCCACACGCCTCCTTCCTTTCCCCTGACTATGCTCCTTTTGGTGCCTGTCGTCTTTGGTCTTTCCTCTCTTCTAGCGCCCCTGCCTTGTCCCAAACCTGCCTGTACGATACATTGCATGTACATATAGGTACACGCCCACGCCCCCTTGCCCATGTCAGCTTTTTCTCTCAGTGTCCCCTCTACTGGCGAGACATGGGTGCTTGGTTGGCGGAGAGGGAGGGTGCAAAAAAGGAGGGGTGCCCGTTGACCGCATCCACACACGCCCCTGTCCTACCCACCGCAGTGGTGGTGTGTCTTGGTGGGTCTCCCAACCGTTCCCCGATACCTCTTTCCTCGTTTCTGACCTCTGGGTCTTTCCTTCTCTGCACACGCCTGGGTCGGCCCCACTCTTTTGCCTATCAATGTATCCATGCTCAGTGTCCATGGTCTCGTTTTTGGCTTTCGTTGATCGCAGGAGCGAGGTGTGGGAGGAGCGACCGACCAGAAAGAAGGTGCGACTGGGGAGAGTGTGTGTGGGCTGGTTCGCTTTCTCAACCGTCGCAGTGTCTACGGACGCTCTTCTGGTCTTGTCTCTCACGGACGCACTCGAGACTACTTATCCTCGTGCTTCCCCCCGTCCTTCTAAAGCCTCTCTCTCCCGCCCCTCGTTACTGCTTTTGATATTCTTCTTTTGTTCCTCACCTTCCTTCTCACGGAACTATTCCCATTCTCTCGCCCCCTTCGTGTTTTCGTTGTCGTGCTGTGTTCCTTCCTGTTTTATTATATTCTCTTCTTCTCCCTGCTTCCTTCCTTCTTTTGGATATCTCGACTACGACTTTTGGAACTCGTTCCTGCCCTTCTTTAAATACATCACTTTGACCTCGCTGCACCTGCCTTGTTCCTCGTCTCTGCTCTTTCCCTCTTCGACTCATACTCTTTGCTCCTTCCGTCCCATCAGTGTATATCTACCCAGCCCTGCCTGTACGGAAAGAGCGACTGAATCTCTCGATGAGCATCCTGCCTGCCACCCTTACGCCAATG
Organism: Sporothrix curviconia; assembly: GCA_016097085.2. Taxonomy (NCBI): domain Eukaryota; kingdom Fungi; phylum Ascomycota; class Sordariomycetes; order Ophiostomatales; family Ophiostomataceae; genus Sporothrix; species Sporothrix curviconia. The sequence continues at coordinate 86,742 of JADMNF010000051.1, forward strand.
TAACAACATCCTCCTTCGCCAGCATCTTTGTGATTCTTCAAGACAGCTCTTCATCTCGCGATAAGACTGCCGTCCACTCCTTACTGTCTTCGAGACTTCTCAACCAACGCCCACGAACACGAACACGCCCACGACCCACCATCTTTTGGCCTCCTGCCGCAACCTGTAACAACTCTTCGAACACTCCGTCCGACTTCACTTCATCCAGTATACTTTAATATCTAAAACACAATCCGAACTTTTTTTTGGTGAGCATTTTCCAGTCCTTTCCGCAGCATCTTGTCTTGGGATGGCTCGCCAGTTTCTAACCCAGCGGCAGACAAAAAAACTTCGACAATGGAATCCGTTATGACCAACCCCATGGCGCCCGCCGCCTACTACTTCTACACGCCCGAGCAGACCGTCGACGCTCGGCGCCACGGCAGCTTCCTGCCCCAGCAGCCGCAGTTTCTCGTCGCAGCCGCAGCAGTTCTATTACATGATGCCCCTACGCCAACATACTCGCGGCCCAGCTCGAGCTCGTCGCAGCCCCAGATCCAGATGCCGCAGCCGCAGCAGGTGCTCATGTCGCAGCCGCAGCCGCTCAAGTCCTACGTCAACGGCCCCGTCGCCTACCCCGTTGTCGGCAGCAATGCCCGCCGGTCCATTGTTGGCGCCAACGGCAAGCCCACCATCATGCTGGAGACTGACTTTGTCGACGTGGACGGCCTCCGCCTGCCGTCGACGCCTCCGCTGTCGTCGACCACCTCGAGCGCCATTGGCAGCCCCAGCGCTTGCGACATGCTGGCCACGCCCCTGAACCCCATGTTCTCGGGGCTGGACAGCTTCAAGGCTGCCAAGGACGTCAGCAGCGCCGACGTGGCTGCTGAGCAGTTCAACGCCGCCGCCTGGTCCAACTGCGCCTCGCCGCCTTTTGCTCCTGGTAAGTTGTGAGAAGAGAAAGAAAGCGGTGTCCTCCATTGCGTGGTTCTTTCCTGTCTGTCTCTGTGCTTCGTATCGCTCCTGCAGTGTGCACTGTTGGTTAGTGGGTGGTGTACGCGATAAGCGGGGCACTGCCCAGCCGTGGCCTAAAAATTTTGGGCCACAAATGGGCAATTGTGTCTCGTTTACACTGTCCTTTCCCCCTTACTTCATCCACAGCATGGTGCTTTTAGGCCCGTTTTTGTTGCGCCCCCCTTTTTCATTCAAAACAATCCTCAAAACAAACTGCGATTTCCCCCTTTTCCGACAAGTTTAAATTCAATCGACGGCAAATAATCGATTCTAACACGTTTTCTCTTTCGCAGTCTTCATCCAGGCCCAGTCACAATCTACCAAGGCCCTCGCGCCCAACGGTCTTGCGACGCCCACGGCTCTGCCCAGCGACCTGCTCTCTGTCTCTGCGTGCCCGTCTCTGTCTCCCTCGCCTTCGCCGTACGCCCGCTCGGTCGCGTCGGAGCAGGACAACGACTTCTGCGACCCCCGCAACCTGACGGTCTGCGGCAGCGAGGGCAGCCTCTCGCCTACGTTCTCTGCTGTCCAGGCTGTGCCTAGTCCTGCTGCGGAGGTCGAGGATGACTTTGTGCTGAAGAACAAGCCCACGCCCGCTGCGTCGGCTGTCTCCCCTGCGCCTGTTGCCGACTTCATCCCGCACCTGTCTGTGCTTGAGGAGTTCCCTGACCTCGAGTCGGACGACGACTTTGTCAACACGCTCGTCAACCTTGGCGCCGAGTACTCCTCTGCCTCGAGCATTGCCTCGGCTGACCTGAGCCTGCGCTCGCGTGCCAGCTCGTCCGTCACTGCCCACTCCGAGTTTGAGTTCTTCGACTCCTGGGAGACTTCCAACGAGACTACCGAGGCCTCGCACCCTAGCAAGCGCCAGCGCACCTCGTCTGGCAGCTCCCTCGTCATGTCGACTGTCTCAGAGTCGGACGCTGAGGGCTCTGCCACTGGCAGCTCGGAGCAGGGCTCGGAGGCTGCGCACAACGAGAATGGTGATGTGTCTAACAACGACAGCGTCGTCGATGTGTCGGGCAACTCGGCCACCCCGAGGAAGAGGAGTCTGCCGCTGCTGCTGCGACCGAGAACGCGTCGTCGGTGCCAGTGCCGACCAACCGCCGTGGCCGCAAGCAGTCGCTGACAGAGGACCCGTCCAAGATCTTTGCGTGCGACCTGTGCAACCGCCGCTTCCGGCGCCAGGAGCACCTGAAGCGTCATTACCGTTCGCTGCACACGCATGACAAGCCATTCAACTGCCACGAGTGCGTAAGAAGTTCTCTCGCTCTGATAACCTTGCTCAGCACGCGCGACTCACGGTGCTGGTGCCATGGTGATGAACGTTTTTGACGACGCCGACATGATGGCCGTGGCTGCCGGAGGTTACATGCCTCACGTCATGTACCCCGGCCACCCGGCCACCCCGGCCACCCCATGGCCATGGGCGACGACTACTCTGGCATGGGCCGTGTCCTGTTCCAGGTGGCTGCTGAGATCCCCGGCAGTGCCAGCGAGCACTCGTCAGACGACAGCGACGGCCAGAAGAAGAAGCGGAAGCGGATGGACTAAGATGTCTCGTGTAGTCTCTCTCTCGTATCCCCCTCCTCTCGGTTCTATACCTCGCCCTTCCCTCCCATCTCTTCCTCCACCAAAAGATTGTTGACTCCCTCAAAATACATCTTTTGCATGCCCGACATGACTTTCACGACACACATTCTTCTTCCAGACCTACCCCGCTACCTTTTTACGCGGATCGGTCCCCCTAGGGTTGGCTTGCGGTGTTTTCTGAGGCATAGTGTCTCTTGCTTTTGTTTTTGCACCCAAAACAATACACTAGGACATGCACATGGTCAGAGAACATTTTCGCAGGAAACAGAAAAAAAAAGTCTTTGATCTTCTCTTCACACTCGCACTATTTGACACACTTTACACCTTCATGTACCACCACCCCTTTTTTACTTTTCTGTCCATTCATTTGTTACCAAAGACTTCACACATTTCTAAGCTTGTTCTTTCGTTTTGATTGTCTCGTTACACTTGTTTACCCAGCTTGTCTTTGTCTTTGAGCACACTCCCGTTTTAACTGTGTCAGCTGTTTTTTCCCCCATACTTTCCATTTTCTCTTCACGATCGTGTTTGTTATATTTTGCCCTTTCTTTGCCACATAGAAAAGGGAACTGTTTACTAGGATGACCAAATTTGAAAAAGGCAGAAAAGGAGTTCGTTTTCGACTGATGCCCACTGTTCCGTTGCAATATCGTGTGAGAGTGAAGACTGGGGAGTGTATGCCAATGTGCTCCGTATGCAAGTGCAACCCACAGTTTCTAGATGTGTGATGATCACCAAGCGAGGGACAGTTCAATAGGAATAGCGAGACGCCTCACTCTTTGTTATGCCTTTTTGCCAGTTCTTGATCCCTACCTCTTTTCTCTTCTCTTCTCTCTTTTTTTCTTTTCACCTTCTGCCGTGTCTCGGAAAAATTTACTCTTGTCTGGTCCGGTGCTTCAAAAAGATGCTCTAGATCCTCCCATGTTCGTTTCTTGCTTTGTGTCTACCTTTCTCTCTCTTTTTCTTTCTCTCCATTTACTTCTTTTCTCTAACCACAATAGCCATTAACACTGACAGCAACCTAAAATGGTACTGATTGACATGACTGGATTCTCTGCAAACGCAAAAAACACCATGATTGCAAATGACAATCGTGTATGACTCTTTGGCGTCTGTAATCATTGGCGGACGCGGTCTTCCGCACCCCGTTACAAGAGATACGGCGTTGTATCATTATCTCTTCTCTTGGCACGCTTGTCTTCTTTTCTAATGAGAGATTGCGTGTCCGTCCAATGTGGAGATATACCCTTGTCTCCCTCGTTTCTGGCGCCGGGACTACACGTTTGCATGACCCTGAAATGAACATTCTCTTTTCCTGCCACAAAAAAAGGAAGAAGCAGGAAAAAGAAAAGAAGACGATAAAAAAAAGAAAAGATATAACATAAAAACATAATCAAGACAGCGTGTCTCTTCCGGGAGAACAATGTTACATTTTCCCTCTTTTTCCCCTTCGCCTCTCTTCTTTTAGGAAAGAACCGCCACCGGACGGCTTCCCCGGGAGGCAAGATGAGTGGAAACTGTGAAAATACTGAGAGAGAGGGTGTGCAAAGGTCGAATACGAAATATATTAAAACCGGGAAAATTGAGGCGACAGCCACAGACCAACCAACTACGGAGTAAAACCGTACGAGTAAAAGAGAAAAGAACAATAGAATACGGATGAAACAGGAAACCCAGGCGATAAGAAAAGACGTTGGTGAGCGCAGTGATACGCAACACAACGACACAGTGGACAAAACACATTTCAACACCGCAATAATAGAAGAAAAGAAGAACGGGGTGCAATTTCCCTGTTGCTTTTCTTTCTATGTACTGTTTTCTGTACACACTCCCTCCCACCTGTAAAACACACCGAAGCACGCGAATTTAAGTAAAACAAACAATAGAAAAACTGTAAAATAATAACAAAAATTGGCATAAAATTAGCCGCTGTGGAATGGTCACCCACCTCACTGGGCCAAACATTACATGACAGATACAGGTATTTTAACCAGGCCAGTGATGGCCAGAGAGAGAAGAGAGGGTCGACGGCCCCAACGAACGGCCCTGGCCTTGACACTTCCCGTTCCGTCAGGATGGATAAGCCAACCCTGTTTGCTCCATAGTCTTCTAGAAGAAATGAGATGCGTGAGGTGTAGGAGGTAATTTAAGAGGAGGCAAAAGGCCCAATTACCCCATTTGCACCAGCCCACTGTTGGCAGGGTTCTGTCCGGGTTTTTGTCCGGGTTTTCTTGAGAGGCAATAACGGCATTTTTTGTCCTCTTTCCGAACGCAGCACGGTCCCTCGGCCGGGTGGCCGAGCCGGGCGAGTCAAGTGAGTACTTCTAGTTGTAGTCCTGAAATAATAAAAAAAAGGATGAAAATAGACCCAATGCAGCGAAAAAAAAAAGGCCGTACCTGCATATGCAAGGCACAAAAGTGGTATGACGCGGAACAGCGGGATGGAGCATACGTCGTCTGCCGGAATTGTAGGTGTAGTGGGTTATTGGGAAATGTGTCTACATACAGAGTTTACGCCCCTGAGAAGAACAACTCGAGGCGGGCGAGAACGAGAGAAAAAAAGGACAGCGTCCCCCAAAAGCACGATGAAAGACTTTGGCAAATCACAAGCGATGAGAGCAAAACACATTTTCTGCACACCGCACCTCTGTTATTTCGGAATCGGCGAGCGGCACTGCATCGGACGTTTTCACGTTTATTTCATTTTGACGACCTTTTACGGTCTTTGACGCCTGCCAAGGCTCACTCTAGTTTCTTTTTCTTTTTCTTTTTCTTTTTCGTTTTCTTTTGTGCTTTGATGGCCCATCTGTGAGAGGGTTGTAAAGTCTTCGTGCAACCGCTTCGATCCGTGGATGGCCTGTGCCCTCGTTGAAACCGCCGCTCGTGTCTCTGTGTGTCCATGGCGTTCTATTTTTGCTTTTTATCGCTCCTTTCATTCATTCTTTCATCCGTCTTCTTCAGGAATGAGGAGCATGTCGTCGGCTGTGAGCATTGCACGTTCCACAGCGTGTCTTCTCAGCCAGCAAGGCATTTCCATGCGCTTGCTACCGTCATTCTCGCACTCCTTTGTCTCTCCGCCGTTGCACACGCTTTTCGTCTTGATACTTCGTACGCCGTGGTTGGTACACAAGAAAAGAAACAAAACGTTAATTGAAAGAAGGCAAAGAAAGGCTTGACCCGAAGCTCCCGAACCTGAACCCGCCGAGGCAATAAAACGCTTGTCCCGAACAGAAAACGGAGCCTGTGGCAGCAGAACTAGCCCAAACCCAACTCTACATATTACGCGTGATTTTGAGGGGACTTTAAAACGGGCTCGAAGTTTGGCGGAAAACGACACGGGACGTGGGGACGGTGGGAAGGCGCCCCAAGATTGCCCTACGGGTTTTTGGGGGCATTATATAAGCCCAGCGCATGGAGCTTTTTTTGGCGTGTGGTTGGACAGCGAAACTTTTGGACGGCGTAAAAACGGGCCAAGGCGCACGAAGCCGCCCCGGAAAGGCGGGGAGCAAACGGGCGAGGGCCGCCCCAGCAGCCAACACCGCATTTTTGGTGGGCCCCTCCCTTGAGGTCGTTCAGCGAGTAACCCCCCAAAAGGGCGAAGAAAAAAAAACGAGATAGCAGTGGGGGAAAGAGAGCCAAATCACGATTCTAACAGAGTAGAACGGGCCACATTTCAACGGAGAAGCGCCCAGAATGTAGGCCCAGCAAAAGAAAGGGAAAGAGCGACCCGACGCTTGCACCCGGAAAAGGGAAAGAAGGAACGACACGCAAAGGGACCATCAAATAAAAAGGGAAAGAGCGACCCCGCCCCAGGAGGGGCACAGACGGCCCCAGCCGTGCGTCGACTGCACAGGCTGAGGGCGCATGGGAACGACAGCAAAAAAACAAAAAGAAAAAACGGGGCCGCCCCTGTTCGCCGCGGGCCGCCCAGCCCCACGCGCCCCAGAAGTGTCTCGCAAGCAACGGTCGATTGCCCGCGGTGGCCGGGGCGGCTAAGGGACCCATGTTCGTTGCAAACGCCTGCGGCACTGCTCAGGTCCAGCGGGCACCGCGTCGTGGGCCCCTGGGCCCCAACCCCGCATCCCCCCAGACCCCAAAAGGGCCCCAAGCCGCCGATATGACGACACGGAAGAGGATCTCAACAGCTTTCATGTACCAGACGGTGGGCCACCAGGTGCTGCCGCTGTACGCCGCGGCCACAGGGCTGCCCTTGTACGCAGAGCCCATCCTGGGCAGGCCGTGCAGTCGGGCGGGAGTACCACCCGCGTGACAAGGACGGCATTCCAAGACGAGACTGAGGACGACACCGAGGATGAGACCGAGTCCATGGCCCGGCTCCTGCGCAAGGTCATGGCCGCCCACCCTGCGGCCAACGCCGTGTGCGCCGGCGCGCTGCTGAGCACATACCAGCGCACACGCGTCGAGTCCGTGGCCGTGCGGCTGGGGCTGGTCTCGCTGGCCTACCTGTGGAAGTACACGATCCTCCCAGGGGGCCTGGACTACCTGGCCGACCTCGCAGCAGCCGGATTCGACGCCCGCATCATCAAGGTGGCGAGCGGCGGCCTGGACGAGGCCGCTGCTTGTGGACCAAACGTGGCGGACCCGGCCGGCCGGGCACGGCTGCAGCGGGCTCTACAGCGGCTGGTCTGTTGGAGGGGGGTGCGGGCGCAGGTAGCGCGCTGGGCGAGGGCGGCGAGTACGAGACGCTGGTGGTGGATGGCCCGCGGTGTTTGTTTGGTGTAGGGTCCGATTGGCCGTGGCCGATGCGGACCGGCGGGTCGTGCACGAGGGCGGCGGGACGGCGTGGCTGCAGATCAGAAAGGCCGAGGTTGTCCAGAAGGAAACGCAGGCAACGGCGGGCGAGGATGGCGATGGCGGCGGGGACGCCGTCCCTGTGGTGCACCAGCCGCGGCTGCTGGACACGCGATTTGCCGCCGTGCTGGCCGCACTGCGGGCAGGGACTGCCTCGCCCTCCAAGTCCTCCTTGGACGAGCTCTCCCTCGACGACCCCACCGCCTCCTCTGTCTGTCTTGTTCTTGTCAAGAGCGCCCCCCGTCGCGACGTGGCGTGTGGTGGCGGATTCCCAGTCTCCCATCGCCCTCGATTGCCGATGCTACACAGTTCCATTGTCGACCAGGTGCGGCAACGCCTGTCCGCGACGAACCCTCCCACGGCCTCTCCCACCCACAGCGTCGTCCGCACCCTTGCCGTACTCCGCCGTATGGCCGACTTTCCCGCGTTCAACGCGGTCTACGGCACGCTCTTCTCGGGCGCGCCCAACCCACCATCGCGCGTCACCATTGCCTGCGGCGAGACACTGCCCGCTGGGTGGACGTGGCGGTGTTGCTGACGGTGTTGGACGCAAACGCCCAAGCAAGTGCAGTGAGACAGGGCCTCCATGTGCAGTCGCGGTCGTACTGGGCGCCGGCCAATATTGGCCCGTACAGCCAGGCGGTGTCCGTGCTGGCCAATGCCGGTAGTAGTGGTGGTGGTGGTGGTGCTCGCCATCAGAACAGCAATGGCCCGCGCATCGTTTCCATCGCTGGGCAGAATTCCCGCTGGTGCCAGCTACAATGGAGCTTTCCGACCGAGGCAACCGAGGCCGAAGAGGACGGCAACAAAGCTACCAAAGACGCGTCGTCGTCCGCCCCTGCCTCGTTTGCTTTCCAGACGACACTTGCCCTGCAGCATCTGTGGCGCATCGGTGTGGAGCTGGATGTGCAGTGGTGGAGCGGTGCCGTGGCTATGTGCCGAAGGAGGGAGGAGGAGGAGGGGGAGGAGGAGCCAAGTCTCTCGATCAAGGCCCAGACGGTTGCCCAGGGGTGGCGTGCGGCACACGACTGGCGGCCCAAAGAGGCGGGTGACGAAGGAGAATGATGACGACGACGACTACGATGACGAAAATGACGGCCCCGATCTGTGGGACCGCAAGTTTGATGCACGGTATGCCATGTACGGCAGCGGTGGCGGTGGCGGTGATGCAGACACGCCACAACTGCCCGACTGGGACGTCCTTCAGGGAAGCAGCGGCGGCGGCGTCTTGTCCCGCATGCACAGTCGCGATGACCATGCACAATGCGTCCCGCCCGTCTTTCTGGCCCAAGTGCAGGAGCTTGCCACGCTCGCGCCGGTCGAGTGGCATGCACAGGCGGGTTCAGTCAGGTCCAGGCGAGACGAGCAGCCGTATTACCCAGTGGCCGGGGTACCCTGTCAGACGACGAGGCTGCTGGCACACAGAGCTACCGGACGATTCTTACGACGATACCACCAGACGACGACGACGACGATGACGACGACGACGACGACAGCGAGGACGATGCGACTCGCCGGCCTGGTAGACAAAGACGGGTGGCCGTTCAGACAATGACAGCGTGGATGTACCGGCAAGGCACCACGGTGGCCCTGACGGAGGAAGCCTCAACAATGCCGATATGGTCTATGCCGACGTGGGCAGCTGCCAGATCCCAGACAGTTGTATGGCTGCCGCGCCCATTGTCCCTTGTGCCTCGCTGTGGAATGGCCAGGGACAGCGTGTGGCAGCAGTCGTTGTGCGCACAGAGTATGGGACGCAGCCCGTGTAAATAAACCATATGTATCGGTAGCATTTGCATGGTAGCTACGAATATAACCACAAAGGTAAACAGCAGATAAAGGACCTAAAAAGACAAAGGGAAACAAAAGAACAAAAGAACAAAAGAACAAAGGAACAAAAGAGAAAGAAAAAAAGAGAGAAAGTAATCAAGGAAAGATAAAAGATAGACCCGGCACCTGGAGCCCCATATCCCGGCATGTTGAATCCTTTTTATCATGCACCGCCAACCGAAAACCTCCCATTTGAAAACCCGTCACTTTGAACCGCCAAATGCAAACAGCGCCACCCGCAGGACTCGCCCCCAGTCCCAGTTGTCCACGCCCAGCCGGTCCAGCCGCGACGCCAATGGCCACCGCCTGCGCATGCGTATTCTCGCTTCGCTGCCTTCCACCGGATGATCGGTTGCCGCCGCATCCGTCTCCGGCCACTGCGCCGAGAGGAGAGTGTCGATTTCGTCGTCCCCCTAGGGCAGAATCTGCATCTCCTCGACACGGTCCGGCGCGTACTTGTCCTTGTACGTGTCCCACAGCCGCTTCAGCTCGTCACAGTACAGCCCGTGCAGTCGGTCCACCTCGGCCGGGTCCAGCGTCTCGCTCGCCGCCTTGGCCACGGGGATCGGCCGGCCCACCACAATGTGCAGCGGGTGCCGGTACGGCATCAGCCCGTAGTCGTAGTTGAAGATACCCCGCCCGCGCATAAACGGCAGCGTAAACTTCCACACCTTGAGCACGTGCAGCTGGAACCGGTGCAGCAGCGGGTGCTCGTCGCCCTGCAGCTGCGTGTACAGGTCCACTCGCCAAAGCCCAGCACCGGCACCAGGTCCGCGCCCGTCGCCATGGCCACCTTGATGAAGCCGGCCCGGCCGTGCAGCACCAGCCGCATTGTTCCCGGGTTGGCCTGCAGCGACTCGCGCGCACCGCCAATGACAATCGTCACGGCGCGGCCCTGGCCGTTGCCGTCCGGACCGCCGCGGCTCAGCAGATTGATAATCGACTCGCGCGCGACCGAGCACATGCCCGCCATGAGCAGGTACTCGCGGTAAAAGGGAATGTGGAAATTGGAGTCCAGCGTGAGCAGCGAGTTGGTGATGCCCGGGAACTTGTGCCGGAACCCCAGGGCCTCGGTGCCGAACGCCACCCACGCGCCGTGCGAGATGATGCCGTGCGGATGGTACCCAAAGATGTACTTGCGGTCTGCCGGCAGGTCTGCCGTCTTGACCAGCTCTGCGGGGAAGTAGCTGGCAAACCAAGGTCCAGATGGGCAGGCGGCGGAACCACTCGGAGCGCCAGCTGAGCTTGCCATTGGTCGATGCCGCCCGACACGAGCAGGATCAGGATGTAGGGGATGATGAGCGGCCAGAACAGCGGCACGGCACAGCAGAAGAAGAGCGGGGATCGACATCATCAAGCACGAGCAGTGGAAGAGCACGGCAAACGTCTGCTTGCGCCGGCGAAGGGGCAACGCGCAGCGGAGCAAAGCGGATGCCCTTGGCGCGCGTTTCTGTCGCCTCGGGCTCGATTGTATCTGGCGTGGCTGGCGTTACGGCGCCGTTGACCGCCTCCCGCCGAGGCTGCTGCTCCTGTTGGGACGAGTCCATCTTTGTGCCAGATTCAGAGTTTGTCGTCTTGTTGCACCGTCGAGCACCGTTGGCGGCGCTGCTCTCGTCGTGCTTGGGCGCCTCGGGGTCGAGGGTCACGCCAGGCATTGCGCTGCTTGTCGACAGGGCCCGACCAGGAGTGGTGTTGAGCGAGCTGGCAAGTCTTAAAATCTGCTATGTGCAATGGCATTAGCTAATCGTTGCGTTTGGTGCCACCACCATCATCATCTCATCCTTCATCGTGGCTGTGGACTACCTCGTTCTGGCAGGGGATGTCGGCTCAACCAAACAGGAACAGACCGTCGGAACCCCAACGCCGCCTCACGCTGTCGTTGTACTTTGTCGTCCCCGTGAGACTGCGAAGCAAAAGGATAATTCTTTCGAAGTCGAGGAAAAAGGGGGAGACAGGTCTCGTTAGATCGTGTGTCGTCGAGCGTTCGAGGAGAGGCTGTAGTCGGCGAGGGTATTCTGTCGCAAGCGCAATCCTCCAGTGTTGTCGATGAGAAAGGCAGGCCCCGCCAATGCAACCCGAAGGCAATGAAAGAAGTCGAGATTGGGAAAAGGAGAGCCGTTGTTGCGGGCGTTTTTTTCTGCGGATGGGGCCTTTTGTTTTTGCCCCCTGGTGGTCGTTCCTTCCTGGTTTTTCTCCGGTGCTGGCTTTCCTTTTCTGGCCAAAGTTTCTCCTGGTCCTTCCAGAAGTTGGGGGAAGGAAGCAAAGCGTACTTGCAACATGCTTGATGACGTTTGTTGCATTTATGGGGGCTGCGGCCAACGGGGCCGCTAGGCGGCAAGCGAGTCCGCTAGCTGTTGATGCACGTGACAGTGAGTCGCAGCTACCAAAACCATGCTCCGAAACAGCACCACGTGTTTTTTTTATATAAAACAAAGATATTGAAAATCTGAGCTCAGTCTTTTATTGGTCTGTTTTAGTGCCGTTTTTAATAATAAACAAGCATTTATGAATCTACGAGCTCCAGTCTTTAGTGTCTGTTAGTGGCTTCTTAATACAAAACACAAGCACAAGTTCTGGTTTGGGCCGTTGTCCCATGCAATTCCCAGATTTAGGCAAAGGAAAAGGTACAACTTGGCGAGGTGCAAATGTAGACAATGAGAAACGACTCCTGGGCAATAATGGGACGTTGTCCCCTGCAAGATATGTGGACGTGGATGCGCAATATATGCCTGCAATGGGAGCCTCATCTCCAAACCCCCACTTTTTCATTTTTCACTTTGATTTCACATTTGAAGTCTTGAGCCAAAATACAATCGTCCTCTCTTCGAAACCCCACCCATTTCTTTTTCTGAATCTTTCATATTGGTTCATCCTTTGGGTCACGTAAGTTACAAGCGTAAAGAGAAAGGAAGAGTTCGATATAGAGAAAGAAAGAAAGAGAGGAAAAGGGGGTTCAGGGACGCAAAAAAAGAAGGAGGTAAAAGGGTAACAAGAAGGGGGGAGGGGAGGGAAGAAGAAACCCAGAAAAATTGTGAAAGGCAGCGAGGCAAAACCCAAAAAACATATCGGCGTCAATATTTAAAAAAGAGCAGATTAAAAAAATGCACAAAAAACAAGAACAAATAGAAAAACATCAGACCAAAAAAACAAAAGGGACTCAAAAAGGCCGGGCACAGGCAAAGCACCTTTCAATGGCCATTTCCAAATGCAACGATCCTCCCATTGTCCTCCTATCCCGATGATAATCAGCAAATGCTTTCTGATATTTCAAGACCTGACACAGCACCCGACAACAAATTCTGGCTTACCCAGAGCGTGGCCTTGAAAACAATTGATCGGCCCCGAGCCGCCCGACCGATGTAGAGGGCCGCTGGTGCAGCCGACTTGCTGCCGGCCGTAGTAGAGAGCCGCTCTGAACGTAGCAAGGCGCGGTAATGTCGCCAGGTAATCTCAATGTCAAAAGTCGACTCAGGCAGGTGGTGGTGGGACGTGTTTGGGAGTATGGACAGGTATCGGTGATGCCGTGATGTCGCCGGTAATCTCAATGTCAAAGTTTTCGAGCTCGGCGTGGATGGTGGGAGCGTGTTGGCGGAAGATGGACAGGTAGGTGATGCCCCGTTGATGTCCGGGTGCCGGCGCCAATGTTGACGGGCGGGCCCCAGTTGCCGGCCGAGGTCGGAGTAACTTCGGTTGGCTGCGTCCAGATGCGACGCCTGCTCGACGCTGGACGCCGGCGTTGTTGTGACGTAGAACTGGCCGCTGGTGTACTTTCCCTCCCACTGGTTAGGCCGTCTTGGCGTTGAGCGTTGGTGAAAGCGTGTAGGTGCCTGCCGGGCTCCGTGACCAGCGGCACGTTCATTCATCTCGTTGCCGGACGGGTAGTTGGTGCCGCAGACGCAGGCCAGCGTCCGACAGCTGAGTTCTCGATGCTGATGCCGCCAAGCCGTCCATGCACAGCGTGTCCAAAGTTGGGGTTGGTCAGCTCCATGGTAAGCCGTCGCTGTTGGCACCACAGGCCGCCAATAGACTGGCCTTGTCGCGCCCTTGAGAAGTCGATGGGCCACTGCGCCTTGGCTCTTGGCCGGCCGCGCAGGCGTACGAGCAGAAACGAGCCCTCCACGCCAGCCGCCGCTAATGGGCTCGACAATGTCACTGATGGAACGCCGGGCGTCCAGCTGCCGGTTCGTCTGGATGGATGCCCAGCCGTCCAGGCCAACCCAGTCAACGGCCACGGGCGCCGTAGTCGGAGGGGAAGTGCGAGCAGGGGATCGTGCCGCTGGGGAACTTGGACGAGGAGCCCGAGCCCGTAGCAGCGGCCGAGGCCGTCGAGGACGCCGCCTTGGTCGACGACGAGGTGGTCGAGGTGCTAGTAGTCGAAGTCGAAGTCGAAGTCGAGGTGGTAGACGTCGAGGTCGAGCTGCTGGTGGCCGACGTCGAGGTGGACGAGGACGTGGCCTTGCTCTCAAAGAACTCGGCGGCCTGCTTGGTGGCCTTGGTGGTGGTGGGCGTGACCGAGGTCGACGTGGGCGTCGACGTGCCCACGACCAGGCACTCGCCGTTCTCGATGCAGGCCTTGGCCTCGGCGGCGTTGACAGCCTCGCCGTCCGAGTACACGTACATGGTCTCGACAGGCGTGACGACGGTGGTGACGGCCGGCGCGCGCTTCTCAACAACGTCCGGAGCGTTGGCGACGTTTTATGGCACTGGTGGCGGTGCATATGCTGGTGGCGGTTGTTATGGCTCGCCTCGGCGGTGACGCCGGCGACCAGGGCGGCCGTGACGGCAATCTGAACGAGGCCTTCATTGTTGCGGCCTTGTGAAGCTTTAATCATGAAAAAAAGGAATGTTAGTACAGATGTTCCGTGGGCGGACAAAGATAGCGGAGGCGGTATCAGTCTGATGTTGGATATGCCGTGCCGACATCAGGATAACGGAGTCGAGGATTGTTGCGATTGTAATTTGAATGCTGGCTTCGAGATGATTGTTTATCAACTAGATGTTTTTGAGTTCCGCCGTGCCGTGACCAAAACGGTTGTCGCGAATTGGCTTTTGCGTCTTTGCCCGCCTTTGTTGTTCGTCGCTGCACTTCTTCTGTTGCCGTCGATCTATGTCCATCTCCAATGCCGTCGAGCTCGTTTGTTTGTTGTCGTCGGTGTCGGCGGTGTCGTTGTCCTCGTTTGTTTGGTCGCTTTGGTCGCCGTTGTTTCATTTGTTCCGCTTGGTTGTTTGTTTCTTTGTCGTCGATCGTGTCGTGGTATCGCCTCCCTTTGTTTCCTCCTTTGTTCTCATTGTGTTCTGATAACCCACCTTTTCTTAGTTGTCGTGCTGTTTGCGATTTGTGTTGTTCGGTGGAACCGTGATAGCAAGGTCGTTTCTTTTCTTTTCTTGTTTTCTTCTCGATAACCTTTCCAAAGGAGTGTGATAGAGGGATCGAGCAGAACCCTCAGTTGGATGGAGAAGAGGCGACAACGTCCGTGATGCGGTTGATTGTACAGTCGAAGGAGCAAAAAAAAGGGAAGGGAGGGAGAAAAGGAGTTGGAAGGGGAGAGAGTCGGGAATGGAGAGGGTCAAAAAAGGAAACGAGACACCAAAGAGGAAAGGGAGGGTCTACGGCTCAAGCCCAAAGGGGAAGTAACGAGCGAACTGGAACGAGCGAAAGGGGGTGGGCGAAAGAAAGGTCTGAGAGAGAAACAAGCGCAAAAGAGCCGCTGCAAATGAGAGACAAGCCGCTGTACGAGTGAAATGGCTGAAGTTGAAGAGACGGCGGTGGCAAGAGAGAAAGCAGGAAAGCGAGACAGAAAGAGGACGGAGAGGTTGACAACGAGATACAGGAGAACAACAGTTTGCTACGATACGCTACGACATCCTAATGATCGGCCCCCGACAGTAGGGGCTTGGCGAAATTGCATTCCCCATTGCAGGGGCAAAGACCAGACAAGGGGAAATGAGCAGCAGCGGAAAAGGGGGAGAAAGGAAAAAGAGGGAAGTAGTCACAGAAACAGAAAAAGGTGTGGTGGGCGCCTGGGCCGCAAACTGGAGCACTATTGGTCTGCCGGACGACGCTGTATTGTCAACGCGGCGTGTATGTAATGGAGATACAAGTAAGTGTGAGCAGGGCGGACAAGGGTGGATGGGGGCCAGACAAGGGTATTGCTTGGAGGTGGGTGTTGCTATTGAGTGGTGATGCCGAGTGGGCTTCTTCAAAAGTGGGTGGCAGGGACAGGGAGGAGACAACGGTGAGAGCAGGACGATGTATGTCGATGGTTGAGGATTGAGAAACGCGTTAGAAAAGGTGAAAAGGACGGGCCGCCGATCAAGAAACCACTTTGTCTCGTGTTTTGTCCCTTTTTTTCTCTCTCAAAAAGGACGTGGCAGAGCATCATTTGCAGCACAAAACCAGCCGAGGAAGCACGCGTATGGCAGTGCAGACAGCTGGAATAACTCGCCAGGCACACCGCCAAGGGCACAAAAATCCAGAACAACGTTGCCTCCCTCTTTTTTTCCTTTTCCTCTTCGTCTTCGCTCCGCCCTCTCCCTTCTCGTGTGTTGTGCCCTCGTGCGTGTCCCTTCATACCAACCCACACGCGTCTGGAATGCTTCGCGCTGTCGAAGAAAGGTGAGGCGGGGGAAGGGGCATCGAACGATCGCATGGCCGTCTGCCCAGGCATCGATGAACTGCCGCTGGTCTTCCCTGCTGAGAATCGTCATCGTGCTCGATCGAGACGAGAAAAGAGGGCCAAAATGCCCAAAAAGACCTAGAGAGCAAGGCCCACGGTTGCGAATGGCTCATGATCTTGGTCTTTTTGGTCTTGGCGCAGCAAGCAGGGACCTTGGACGGCGGGCGAGGCGCGGCCGTTTCAGAAACCAGTAAACACGAATAAAAAAAAAAAAAAAAAGGACGGATGAGGCCTGTCTCGTCAGCCTTTTTTTCTTGCCTATTTTTGCATTGGCTGGCAGGAGCCCCTATTTCCTGGTGCACCTGGGCTTGCTCTTTCTCTTTTCACTCCTCTCCCTCGGACAGGGCGTCACCCCTTGTTGTGGCTCCACCCAGACGTTGGAGTGCGCCTTCCTCATTGGCCATTTCACGCCATGCTACCGTGCTGTGCCCCTGTGGACTGTTCCTGAACTTGCCTTCTTTGGGTTTGAACTAGTCTTGATTTGGACTGGCCTGTTTAACCGCCTTTCTCGTCGTCTTTGGTGTTGCAGGGTTGCTGGCTGGCGATTGCTGGAATAGGGATCGCCCCAGATCCGCCAGCTTTTCCCAGGTTCTTGTAACAAGTGCAAAGGTGCACTGCAATTCTCTGGCTCTCTGGCCTGCCCGCTCAGTGTCGGAAGTAAGATACGAGGTATTACTTACATTTCGTATATAAGATACGGAAATCGATGCAACGAGATTGTTTTTTTTCTCCGTTCTACTATAAAAAACAATCCCCCCCCCGAGGATGAGAACGAAATGAAAGATGCAGGCTGCCGTGCAGGCCAAAAAGATGATAAACAACCCTCACAGCCGCCTGCAATTGCCGAGACGCGTTTCGTTTCTTTTTCTTTTTCGTCGTCTGTTTCGTCCCATATTTTCATCATTCGTCGGGAAATCTGGGGCATGCGACATACGCGGCCTCTGCATTACCGTGCATGTACATATATGTATAGATTTGTTCTTTTTTACTTACTGAGTAATACTCCATACCGTTCACAGAGTCGACTCGTACGCTTGGTTGTGGGAAATTGCTATTGTCGTAATGCCCATCTATTGTCCGGAGCTATCTTTTTTGTTATGGAGCCTGGCCTGCGTGGCCTGACCTTCCAGGATGGGTCCACTGATTCTTATTAACGACTGGAAAGAGGTGGAGGAGTGACCGTCAAATGTGAGGGGTTTGCGATAAAGTGACAAAAAATGCAGCAGCAAAACGGCCTCGTGAGTGATGTCAGGTGTGTGGCATGCCGTAGGAGAGCGGAGAACAAATTACACGTGCGCTTTGAGCATCTGGGCCATATTAATTGATGCACATAAAGCCCCGATATGTAAATAATGCAATATCTCTCTGGGCTGACTTGCCAGGACAAAGTCGATTTACTTTACCCAGAGCCTTGTACAACATCTCGCGACATGCTTCGTAAATGCAAGTCGTCTTCTCCTTCTTTCCATTATCTGAGTGACTTTGATATTGTGCAAGTGTGCCTCCCAAGACATGTTGGCGGCTCGACCCGCCATGGCCCAGGGCAGACGAGAACAAAGAGGCGGTGGTGGAGAGAAGTAAAGAACGAATACCTAGAACAAAGAATGACAGCTTGGCAGCCCACGACAAGGGTGCGTTGGCGATAGTACAGTCCTCGGCAAACTTGAATCTCGAGAGAAAACTCGAATGTCGTGAAACGCCGTGACAAGAGAAAGGTGACAAAACAAAATTTCCGTGATCCATCCCACGATGCCCCATGTCACCCACAATGCAATGAAAATCCGAGTTGGTTCAATTTTGAACCAAAATATGGACCCAGCAGGACGGCATACATATCTTGAGTTGACGTGTCCCCGAGTATGACGACGCTTTTCGTCGAATGAAATTTGCAGTGCTCTGAGTGGATGGGCGTTTTTTTTGGTGTGTTGTAGCTGTCATCCCGAGCTGTGAACTGTAATACATGTTATGCACACCAGAGCAATATATACAAGGCAGCGCTTCCTCATCTTTGGCTTCCTCTCTGTACCTTCAGTGAAATTCCATAACGTCTATTCCTTTACCGACGCCATCATCCCATTTAACCTGGATAGATCTACTCGCCGTTGGCCGTTAACGAGGTTGCTGCCAGACATTCGCTGACGTGGGCACCCAACAACCCGCGCTGGCGGGAGTCGCGGAGAGGCAGCAAAGAAAACCCTTGTAGAAGGAAGGGAAGGAGCTGGACAGTCAAGACGAACGTTCTTTCAATAGAAGAGAAGAGAGTAAAAAGAAACAAAGAACCTGGTACGGCTGAAGCGGTGCAAAGAGGCGATGCAGAAACTTTGCATCCATCAACGCATGTGGCAGCCTCGAGATCTTGTGACTCTCTGCCGATAGCACGGTCTTGTGTTAAATAACGGGTTTTTTTCTTCTTCTTTTTTTTAAAAAAAAACAAGCACAAGAGCATATGTGTACATGGATGAGCACATGCACAACGAGCGGGGTGGCATGTCTGTTGACAGGCGACTGGAATGGGCCTCAGGTTGAGAGCGGGATGGTCGAGAGATCGACGACAGGGTAACAACACACAGCGGCCTGTCCAAACCAAAAACGACGTTCCGGCCGTGAGACACGGGGAGGGTGAGAATATGAATCTTAGACAGTGGACAAGGTAAGATACAGCAACGTTGCGATCCATTTCTATGGCCAGGGTAAATAAAGCATGACTCGACGACCGTCTACAACCAAGGAAACGGCAGTCGTTGAATTGTCTTTGACTTATGTGTTTGCATAACAAACTGCCTGTATTGTGTTATAAATATTATGCATTGCTCCCCTTCATCCTTGTCTGTGATCATCAAAGCCAGAGATGGTGGCAGGAGCACAACGCAATTATGAATGGGGGTTTGGTAAGATAGAGGGCAGTTACTTTAGATATTTGTTTTGTTTTCCCATTTTCGGTACTTACGTTGTAATCTAGGTGTGTATTGATTTTTTTTTCATTAGAAAGGGCAAAGGGTAAAATTAAAAAGGCGCACGAAAAGGGGTTTCGAGGATATAAATCCCAGCCTTGCATTGGTGACACAAACTGAAGGGCTGACTACACAACTTTTCAAATATAAAACCTCTCTCTAGACATGCGACCGAAACTGATTATACATAAAACATAGTAAATCCTGTTTTAAATGTCAACCAAGGAATTGTTCTCAACATAAAGTTGACCTAGTCATATTCACGCCCGGGGAAGAGGGGGGGGGGGGGGGTTAGGGCAGGCCATCGCCTTTCCATGTGTCCAACATACAGGATCAGCATTGTCTAGGATGAATTGAAAAGGACTGTGTAGTGAAAGTAAAAGTAGATTAGACGTTCTTTGAACAAATAGCTCGTGGGTTTTTCTCTCATAAAATCATAGTTCTCGTAAATTCGTTTTTCTTCTCCTTTTTCGGTTCGACGAACTGCATGCCACTTATCACATCTAAATATACTCTGGAGTCACGCGCATTACTAAATATCTATAATAATTAAAGAAGAGCTCAGAAGTGGTGCTCGTTAGGATCGAGCATACCGTTGACAGCGTTAGGCTTTTCTGTGAGATATCACCTGTCTCGGCGGAAGCCGGCAACCGGAGGCCTCTGCTCCACTCTGCCGGTATTCGCTCTCGCAAGTTGATGCATCTAAACACTCGTGATATTAACTGTTTATAAAATTGTGCCTCGACTTTTCGCATTAAATATTGTTGGGAAGCAGCCATCTGTCTTCCTCCACATCTCATTAGGCTGCCTCTCGTCCTGCAGATGCTGCATTGCGTACCAGTGGCCTTCTCTCCCGTTCTCAGGTTGCCTTTTTTCAGCTTGGTGACTACTCAATAACAGCAAACTCTGGCAACAGAAATAAGACATCTTATTCCCAACGGAAAGGATGTGATTGTCCCCCCCTCCTTTTTCTTTACCCATGCAACGTTCTAGAGAAGTGGCAGATGTCAAAAAAGAGCGATTTGCAGTTTGACGACAAAGATCGACATCAATATTGGTCATTTTACCGTGTCTAGATTACTGTTGATGCTTCGTCCCCTAAAAACCGGACAAAGTAGGAGCTGTTTAGCAGAAAAGAAAAGGAGAGCAAAGCAGGCTGAAAAAGGCCCCCCGTCGGCTGCACGAGGGTCACAGAGAAGGATCAAGAGGGGCATCAGACGAGGCCAGATTCTCAGCGAAGCCTATTGGATGAGACCTATTGGATGAGAGGCCATCGCACAAGATGAGGCTCACTTGAGCACCCTGTGCAGCGGAGGGATTTCATGAATGCAGCAGACAGGCCTTTCACATATCTCAAGCAGTTTTTGCGTGTCGTATAGCCATGCCCCCCTCCGGATCTCACGCCCCATATCAGCCCGATTGACAAACACAACTCACCCGAGATGGACCTGGGAAACCTGGGATGATTTGGGAGGGCTTGGATTACAGCTGCTCTCCTGCAGGCTGTTGTTGGCGGGTGCCCGAGTCGCACCCTCTTTTGTTTTTGCTCACTCGCGCTTCTGCAACACAGCCACAGTCTTCTCCTGGGCGGATAGACACAACGTGCTCGGAGAACGCGTTTGCCAAAAACCCTGCCTGGTTTGTCTTCTTTCTTCATTTCTATGACAAGATACCGATATACTTGTCGGGCGTTGTTTTGATTCTTTGTCTTTTCTACCTAGCCTTTAATATCCCGGAACAATGGAGTCTACTCTATTGTCACATTTTTTTCTGTTTTCTATTTCTATTTCTATTTCTGGACTTGGCAATACCACTCCATCATACTCCGCACTCTCTCCTTTTACAAAGTATGTACGTGTACGTCGTAATACTGCGTATTTTGTTATTCTTTCCTCCCTGATATCTACCTCAAACACAGGACAATTTGATACCGGGAAAAGTATCTTACCTCGCGTTGATTGACATCGATTGCAGTCTGATTGCCTCCCGCACTCTCCCGTCTATCCACGGAGTACATGTACCTGCATGCTCTCCTCTGCCGCGAACGACAAACGGTCTTTTCACGTCCCCTGTCTTTCCCTGTTCCTGACTACGCTGGTTTCTCCACAGATTCTCGTATACAGTCTCGCCTCATCCACACCTTGTAGACGTGGCTTGGGCATCGAGGGCATGCATGTTCTTCCCTTTTCTCTTCCCTTTTCTGGCGGATTTGTTGCAAGTGTTGAAGCGCACAGATGCTTTCTCATCCTATGAAAACAACGTCGCCAGTTATAACGTACGAAAATACGGAGTACATGTACGTGAAACCGGGTCACGGTGCCCCGGTCTCCCACTTTTTCTCTTCCCTTTTCTCTATTTTTGATCCTGTGCACGCCAGCCGCATCCCACGCCTCGACCGTCTCTCCTCGCTTGACTCCTCTTTGGAAGACACGGAGTATTCTCTGTTGTTTCTATCCCTTTTCGTCGTTCGAGCTGCACATCCTCTGGCCTCAGCTGCCTCCTGTCATAAACTCCAGCCAACCACAAGGCCCCATCGCGCATGTTAATTATTGCCTAGCTCACCCATTCTGCAATGATTGCGTCTTTGGTGGTGAGATATGATGAAGAACAGGCTGCTCACCTGCTCTCCTGCTCTACTGCCTTCCCACAGCTCCCACCACCTGGCTGTCGCTCCTCTTTTCTTTCTTTCTTTCTTGGCCGGCCCAGTCTAGTCAGTGCCTTGCTGAGCCTGTGAGAATACTACACCGTATTCCTGCATAGTCGCGTCTCGTCTCCTTTTCAGCTGACATCGCGACAAGCACTGAATGGCCGAAAAGAGAAAAGAGAGACAGCCGGACCGAGACGGACGCACACAAAATCGGCATTCGGGAACCGAGCGACACCCATGGATGCAGCACAGGCCTCCATCGTGCTTAAGAGCTCATAGAAAGTGACCCCAACAAACGCAGCAGCGCAAAACACGCCACAGATGAGACAGTTATCTTGGGTCAATCACTCACGTCCCACTGCCTCACTGGTAATTCACCTGTCGCACGGCTAGTTGCAGCAGTGTGGCGTCCTGACCACGCCCTGATCGCGCCCCGTTTTTAACCAGGTGTCTCGTGCGTACCTGCGTTTGTGCTGATTTTGTGTCGTCGTGCTGTTGTGTCTGCTTTGCTTCACCTTGCTTCATCCATTTCCTGGTTTTGACGGTGGGCCAGGCCATTACGTAGCGTTGCAAGCGCTGGATACAGCCCTGGCAGCCCCCGTCCAGGCACCGTAAATAGCCTAAAACCTGTCCGAGTGCCTGGCGCGTCCCCCCGAGCCCCCGAGGAAAGGGCCCTAATACGAGTCCCGAGTGTGTAAGAGGTAACCGCGCAGTAGCGGCTACAACCCACTGTACACAGACCACCAATGGCCCACCATTCAACATCCAACAGCGCTCCGGGCGCACCAGCCTCGCCCGTCTCCAGGCGGTTTTGTGGTCCCTGTCTAGCGGGCCCGATTGCTCTTTCCAGGCTTTGCCGTTTGGTCCGTCCTCGTCGTTCTTGCCTTCTTGCCCAACCGTTCACGTATGCAAGACGCGAGAGAAAGAATAGAGGAAAAAAGGGCAGTCGCGAACAACAACCGTTCCTTGCTCTTTCCCTTTTCTGCCGTAATAGCACGCGCCTTTGTCTTTTCTTACTCTTTCCTGCCCTTTCTGTTCTCCTATGTAATAATACTAAAATCTCAGCCTCTTTCTTCTTTCCTTTTACACCAATTCGCCCCATTACCTAATCCTCTCTAGTGCCCTTCCCTGTACTCGTAGTTGCCTTTTCAGCTGCCTTGTTTTGCCTATTGGTTAGGAAGGCGCTTTCCCTCTTTCTTCTGTGTTTCCTGCCCTTGCCTGTCAAAACTTGTGCCACCACCCCCTCTTTTTTCCCCTTACGTCCCGAAACTCTTCCCTCTTTCCCTTCTTTCTTTTCCCCCAAAGGACAAGCTCTCGCCACGTTTCTCCAGCCACACATCGAAACCTTCCCTTCGCTCAACTATTAGCACGCACACACACACACACCACCAGTACCTGCCATTTCCGCCCCAAAAACCTGTCTCCGGCAGGCTTGGCCGATTGCCAGCGTTTCTCGATCCTCCCCCATTCGAGATCGATGATGCTCGTTGGACACTGCTGAGCGCGAGACGCCGTCCTCCCCCTCGCCCCCGACCTGGAGCAGTGCTGGAATTGACAACATACGCAAAGAGGAAGAAAACAAGACAAGCGATCCAATGCGCAGCTATTCTGACGCGTTGCGGTTGAGGGAATCCCTATTGCGACTTTGTTGACGTTTTCCTTCCTCTTTTTTTGACATTTGTTTTCTATCTATTGCTTTCTGCTGCCTTTCTCTCTTCCCTAAGCAATTGACGGCACTGATTTGTGGCGTCCTGCGTCCCTGTCTTTTTTTGTTGCCAGTAAAGAACGACGCAACGAACGTCAACGAAAAAAAAGCCAAATCGACAATTGATCTCCATTTATCGACGGAATAAGCGACGGTTTTGTCTCGACTGCATTTCTTCCCTCTCGCTTCTCCATCCCCCATCCCTCCCGCTCCGTCTCTCTCCCTTCCCCCGTCCACTGCCACACCAATGGTATCCGTCGACAAACCCGCCGACCCCGTCGAGGCGGCGCACAACAGCCTCGCGGCCCTCGAGTCATTACCAATAACATCAACCGTTGCGCCGGCACCAGAAGCCGCAATGGACACTCCGGCCGACGCATCCGTGCATGCTGATGCAGACGCAGACGCTACGGCAGCTGCTGTAGCAGCCGCTGCTTCCGCGGCCGCCGCTGTTTGCTGCGCAGTCCGCGAAACGTCAGCGGTCACCAACGCTGGACATCTCTGTCACAAATGACAGCGCCAACCAGAATGGCGGTTTCCCCGAAGACGGCGAGGCGTCACCCCGGAAGGTTGCGCGTCTCGCCAGCGGCTCGCGCTTTGACGGCAAAGGCGCACCCAACAACGGTCCTGCCCTCGATTCCCAGCTGGCGGGCGACGAAGCCCACGAAGGACAAGAAACACAGGAAACACAGGAAACACACGACGCGGCGGAGACGGCACTATCGGTGCTGCGCGGTGCGGAGGCCTTAATGTCCCAGCGCGTGGCCGAGGCAGCAGCCGCCGCCGAAGCTGCGACAGCGACCCCAGCAGCAGCAGCAGCGGAGACCAACCAACATGGACGACGGCCACGATACCGACGAGACGACGGTGCAGCAGGCGACACCGCCGCCCAACAGTGGTGCAGCAGCAGCGGACGTGTCAGACTCGAGTGCAAGCCTGGCAGCGGCAGCGGCAGCAGCAGCCGCTGCCGCGGCCGCCGTATCATCATCGTCAAAATCGGCATCGGCAACAGTAGCAGCAGCAGCAGCAGCAGCGCCGGCCAGCAATAGCGCTGCCGCAGATGCAGGCCGCATGGACCTCGATCCGACAGTGGCCGCGCGCCAGCAAACCCAGCAGCATTTTCCAGCGGCAACAACAACAACAACAACAACAACAACAGCCGCAACAAGCACCTGGGCCTGTACGGTTTTACCCTGGCCCCGTGTCAACTCCTCGCGTCAACTACGCCCCTTCAGCCTCCCGGCCGCCGGTGGCTCTCGCCCGCTGCCGCCATCACAGTCTTCCATGACCTCCATCATGCCTGATTCTTGCCCTCAAGTCGCCCTCCTCCTCCAGCAAGCGCCACAAGTGCCCTTACTGCGACACCGAGTTCACCCGCCACCACAACCTCAAGAGCCACCTTGCTCACCCACAGCCAGGAGAAACCGTATGTCTGCCAGGGCTGTGACATGCGCTTCCGCCGCCTGCACGATCTTAAGCGGCACTCCAAGCTGCACACTGGGCGAGAAGCCCCACATCTGCCCCCGCTGCGAACGCAAGTTTGCCCGCGGCGACGCCCTGGCGCGCCATAGCAAGGGTGGCCGGTGGCTGCGCAGGCCGCCGGTCAAGTTCCGGTGTGTTTGGCAGCGGCGTGCTGGGTGGCGGCAGTGCTGACGACAGCTTCGACGGCAACACGAGTCTCATGGATACGACGGCGGGCGGCGACGACTCGATCATGTCGGGGATTCGAGTAACGAAGGCGGTGTTGGTGGCAGCGCATCTGCGGCCGGCGGTGACGATGACGACGAGCGCCGGCGACTGAGCTTGCCCAGCATAAAGACGGACCACGTGCACGGCCGTCCCGGCAGCGGCGGCAGCACTGCGGACGCCGCCTCCTATGGCGCACAGCATGCGCGCACGTACCCGCCTGTTCCACCCAGCCGCGGTCGGGTGGTGGTCTGTACCCACCGCATGTCGGAGCAGCAGGTGGCTCGGCCTCGAGCGCCGGCACGGGCACGGGCACGGCGTCTACGGCAGCGTCGACAATAGCAACGACCGCCGGCACGGGCACCCCGACTACAGGTGTGTCCCTCTTCTCGCAGCACGGTATCGCCGAAAGTCCCAAGGCGCTGAGCCCGGCTGTCAACCACGACGGCACGGGTCTGCACCCGGTTCTGGTGGCGGCCAGGCAGCAACGGCTCTCCCGGCACCACCAATATCTTTCTCGTCCGAGCAAGGCATATGGACCTACATTCAATCGCTCGAGGACAAGCTCAAGGCGCAGGATGAGCGCATCCGCCTGCAGGATGAGCGTCTAAAGGTGCATGCCGATGCAGAGAAAGCGTCGCTAGAGGGCCAGGTTTGAGTCGCTGAAGCGGGAGCTGGCGACCGTCGCGGCCGCTGCCAACTGTTACTTGCTGCCTTGCATGTTGGTTCCCGAGACGTCCGAAGCGCTTGCTGGGGTGCCTGCTTCTGAGGTACAGATGGTGGAGGCACCAGCCACCGAAGAGCAGCACCAGCCGTTGACACCTTAACCGGGCCGGAGCAGCTGCACCCCGAGATAAAGGCGGAGGCTCGTCTTGAACTACAGCCGCCAGAGGAGCAGCACGCAGGCCAAGATGTTGAAGCTGTCGGCGCCCAATGATATGACCACGCCCTGCATGGATTTTCATCCTCTTTTCTGCTTCTTGATATGTTTTAAAAAATTGTTTTTACGGGCTACTATTTATGTGCGGCGTTTTACTTGCTCATTTTTTATTTCATTTTTTTAACCAGGCGGCGCTCGAACGGGACCTGTTTCGTTTTCGTTTTCATTTTCGTTGATATTTGCTGTTTGCTGTTGGCTTTCAACTTTTCTTGCTGCACCGCCCGAGCTCTTGTGCTTTCCTTTTAGCACGAGCATGGCCGGCCGCAGAGCCCTTGAAATGGCTTTACGCGAAAGAACACAAAAGGACAGTTCACAGCGAGAGACGGCGTTGCCCAAACGCCGTCGGCGACGACACGTCTACGGTGAATGGCTCGGACTGGACACGGGCTCAAGATTGGCTCTCTTGTTATTCTAATACTGACTGACGTACGGATCTTTGTGCTGGCGAAGGAGAGGAAAAGGATATCTACCATAAACGGGTACTGGGCCAGACAACGGGGGAAGAAAAGAAAAGAAAGAGACGAGATCAGAGAGACTACAGACTGAGCAAAAGGGAGGGCAGAGAACAACCGCAGACACAATACGGTGTTTTGGTCTGACTGGCAGAGAAGGATTCTGTGGCTTCCAGTTTGGTGCCGTTTGGTTTGGTGTCTTTTGGTTTACCGGGTTTATGTTTGTTATTTCCCCAATCTCTTTTTCTCTCGTGGAAAAGGGACGACAGGCTGCCAGCTCGACGTGTACAATAATAGATAATGCTGTTTTCAGTTTGTTTTCAGGTTTGTTTTCTGTTTGTTTGTTTCTGTCCATGTTTGTTCCTCCTTCTACCTGTTCTATCATCGAGAAAAGAACAGCCAGATGTATGCTGTAACTACCTCGTCCTCCGTGCCTTACGATGTTGATGTTTTTTTGATCTCCATCGTGGATGATGGCATATGTGCATAACGCCGCCTCGATTAACGCACAGCTTCAGTGCAGCTCCTAACACATGTGAGACGGCAGTGGGGCTGTCTTGGTTCGCGCCTTCCAAGCTGGTGCCTGGCAGAGCCACCTCGCCAAGGCTGGGCCTGCCTCTGACTGGCTGCAGCTTGTCGCGCTAACTGCCCACAGCTACCTGCACAGCGCGAGAGAACACCTCAGCACCTGTTGACGTCGTAAGCTGGGGGGGCACCTTCTGTAAAGAGGCGCCTTTTAGCGCTTATTAGGGGGAGCTGGGGGTAAGCTCTTGCCGCATGTCAGCGCCTGAGACAATGACACAGGCCCGCGCGCCTTCTCCTCCCCTGGCACCTTCCCAGGAGAGTGTACGACGTAAAGTGCACACGTAAACTCTTGTTTCCTCCATCGCTACTTCCGTGGCCCGAACATGCTCTGGTGCACACACTCCTCTGTTTTGATTCCCGCCTTCGTTTTCGCTTTCTGTCTGCTCCGTTTCTTTTTCCTCCTCCGCTCTTCCAGATTGTATCTCGGCATTCACACTCTACGACCACATAATCGCAGCCGACCGAACCATCTTGGTACTGAGTGGTTTTTTCTCGTCTCTCTCACGCATTCCCTCCTTTTGCGCTTGTCTTTGATTTATCCATTGGCGCAGCCTCCCCTTTCGACGTGCATCGACGGAAATCGCATCACGACCTCGTTTGCTCAGCTTCGTCGGCAGTCTCTGCGATTCTTGCCCCACAGCCGACACCGACGTCCTCCATTGACACTCTGCTATCCCTTTCCTACCATCCTCGATCCGAACTGCGTCGTGTGCTCCGTCAAAATCGACAACTGAGCTGCCCTCTTCTCGACTGGGGCTCCCCCCTCCCCCTCCCCCTCCCTCTCCCTCAACTCTCGCCCTCTTCGCCCCTCCGGCCTATGACACACGCGTTCCTGGCTTCTTTCCGACCATGAGGGTCTCTACAGCGTTGCGCACGGCGGCCGCGCTGGCAGCGCCCCTGTGGGTTGCCGTCGACCGTGGCCGCGGCCAAAGATGGCCCGACCATGCAGGTCAGCTCGTTCACCTACCAGCCCGACAACCTCAACTACTTTGAAGACTCGGACGTGATCCTGTTCCACGACTTTGTCGAGGGCATCATCTACCGCTCGGCCGACGCGGGCGCCAGCTGGGACAAGGTCACGGCCATCCCCGCTATGGAGGCGTCGCGCCTCGTCATGCACGACTTCCACCGGAGCGCGCGTACGTGCTGACCGAGGGCATCACGCACTACCGCACCGAGGACCGCGGCAAGACGTGGAAGACGTTTTTGACCGACGCCGAGAACGAGCCTGTTCCAGTACGACGTGCTCACGTTCCACGCAACGGACCCGGACCGCATCATCTTCAACGGCATGGACTACGATGCCAACGTCCTTTAGCGAGGTGGCAATGTAACACAACGGACGGCTTCCGCTCGGACGCCAAGTTCTTGCGCGGCAACACGGCCGGCTGCTGGTGGGCACAGGGCGCGGCCGAGTTCACGACGGGCGCCAAGGACCTCGATGCCAACCGCGTGCTGTGCATTGTGCGCGACACGCTCTCGCCCTTCAAGCAGGACCAGCGGCTGCTCGTGTCGGACAACTTTTTCAAGGCGGTCAGCTCGGACGGCGTCCGTGCAGGAGTTTGAGCCGAACCTCGACACGAACCGACCCGTGCAGGGCATTGTCAACATTGCGGCCGTGAAAAAGTACCTGCTGGTGGCGACGACGTCGCTCAACACGGACGAAATGGCGCTGTTTGTGACGGACGACACGCTGCGCTGGCACCGCGCAGTGTTACCCGGCCAACCAACCGCGTCAACCAAGAGTCGTACACGGTGCTCGAGAGCACCAACTACAGCATCCAGATCGACGTAATGAACACGCGGCCCTCGGACCCCGACGGGCGTGATGTTTACGAGCAACTCCAACGGCACCTTTTTTCACGCAGAACCTTGATACACGAACCGCAACAAGCGCGGCCACGTCGATTTCGAAAAGATCTCGGGCATCCAGGGCGTCTTTCTGGTCAAACCGCGTCGAGAAACGGCGAGGCTGTCAACAACGAGCGCGCAGAAAAGAAGATTGTCAGCGAGATCACGTTTGACGACGGCCGCACGTTTCAGCGCGGTGACCCTGGCCGGGGACGGCAAGGAGCGGCTGCACCTGCACTCGGTGACGGACCTCAACAACGTGGGCCGCGTGTTCTCGAGTCCCGCGCCGGGGCTGGTGATGGCGGTGGGCAACACGGGCGACTACCTGGGCAAGTACAAGGACGGCAACCTGTACATCTCGGACGACGCGGGCGTGTCGTGGATCGAGGGCCCCAAGGGCCCGCACAAGTACGAGTTCGGCGACCAGGGCTCGATCCTGCTGGCGGTGCGCGACGAGAAGGACGTGGACGAGGTCACATACTCGCTGGACCACGGCAAGACGTGGGCGACGGCGCCGCTGCCCGACGGCGTCAAGGTGCGGCCGTACATTTTGACGACCACGCAAGACTCGACGAGCCTCAAGTTTGTGCTGATCGGCGAGGCGGCCAACGACAAGTGGAACATTATCTCGATTGACTTTGACGGGCTGCACGAGGCGACGTGCAAGGACAGCGACCTCGAGGACTGGTGGGCGCGCGTGGACGACAAGGGCCAGCCGACGTGCCTGATGGGCCACACGCAAAAATACCACCGGCGTAAGAAGGACGCGGCGTGCTTTCTCAAGACGGAGTTTTTTGGATCCCGTGGTGGAGACGGCGGACTGCGAGTGCACGGACTTGGACTTTGAGTGCGACTACAACTTCCGGCGCAGCGAGAGCGGCACCGAGTGCGTGCCGGCAGGGCCCCTGGTGGTTCCCGAAGGCAGCAATGCGTGCGGCAAGGACGCCAAGCCGGACGACGTGTTTATGGGCTCGTCGGGTTGGCGGCTGATCCCCGGCAACACGTGCAAGCGGACGGGCGGCAAGCAAAAGGACGAGCTGGTGGAGCACAAGTGCAGCGAGACGGGCAGCGCGCCGAGCGCGCCGGCGACGGGCGAGGTCAAGAACACGCTGTACGACTTCCAGCTGAACGACGACTACAACGACTTTGAGAAGCACTACCTGGAGCGTGGTGACTCGAGCTCGGACACGACCAACAACGAGGCGATCATCATGCGGCCAATCAGCAGCGGGCGCGGCGGGCCGATCTTTGTGACGGACGACCACGGCAAGACGTGGACGCGGCCGGCGGTGTTTGATAAGGAGCCCATTGCGCCGGTGTGGGCGATCATCCCGCACGAGTACTTCAAGGAGATGGTCTTTTTCGTGACGTACGAGTCGACGCGCGTGATCTACACGGTGGACCACGGGCGGCAGTTCACGAGTTCAACGCGCCGTACGAGGCTGACTACGACCACGAGCGCACGCCGCTCATCTTCCATCCGGACAAGAAGGACTGGCTGATCTGGATCGGCAAGAAGTGCGAGGACAAGAAGCAACGCGGCGACGTGCTACACGACGGCGTCGTTCTCGCGCGACCGCGGCGACAACTGGAGCACGCTGCTGCGGTATGTGGAGCGGTGCGAGTTTATCGGTCGAGCGCGTACAAGAACCGCAAGCCGGAAGAGGTGCTGTGCTCGCGCACGTCAAGGAGGAGAGCGGCGACGACGGCGGCGACAACCCGCTGGAGCTGGTGGCGAGCGTGGACTGGTTTTGACAGCAAAGAGGTAAAGGAGACCAACATCAAGGGCTTTGCGACAATGGCCGAGTTTATCGTGGTGGCGGCCGAGGACAAGGAGAAGAAGAGCCTGCGGGCGCTGGCGAGCCTGGACGGCGAGACGTACGCGGAGGCGCAGTTCCGGTCAACTTTGCGGTGCCGAACCAGCACGAGTACACGGTGCTGGACAGCTCGACGCACGCGGTCAACCTGTTTGTGGCGACGGAGACGGCCAAGGACCGGCGGTACGGCACGATCCTCAAGAGCAACTCCAACGGCACGTCGTACGTGATGAGCATTGCGGGCGTCAACTGCGACAACCGCTTACTACGTGGACTTTGAAAAGATGCTGGGCTCGAGGGCGTGGTGGTGGTCAACGTGGTGGCAAACCGGGACGACGACAAGGCGGCGTCGAAGAAGCTGCAGACCAAGATCAGCCACAACGACGGCGCGGAGTGGGCGTTCTTGCCGCCGCCGGCCAAGGATGTGGACGGCAAGGACTACGGCTGCAAGGCGCGCAAGGGCGCGAGCGAGGGCGGCGACGAGACGTGCGCGCTGCACATCCACGGCTACACGGAGCGCGAGGACCACCGCAAGACGTTCTCGTCGTCGGGCGCGGTGGGCCTGATGTTTGGCGTGGGCAACGTGGGCGAGCAGCTGGGCGCCATCGCGGACGACAGCACGGACACGTTCATGACGACGGACGCGGGCCTGACATGGCGCAACGTGAAGAAGGGCGCGTGGTCATGGCAGTTTGGCGACCAAGGCTCGATCGTGGTGCTGGTGCCGCGGCACGCCAAGACGCGCACGGTGTCGTACACGGCGGACGAGGGCGCGACGTGGAAGGACCACGTCTTCCACGACGAGGACGTTGAGGTGCTGGACATTACGACGCTGCGGTCGGGGGCGTCGCGCAACTTTCTGCTGTGGTGCCGGGCGCCGGGCTCGCACCGGGTGTTCACGATCAACGTCGACTTTTCGGGGCTGACGGACCGCGCGTGTGTGGTCGACGACAAGGACGTCGGCAAGTCGGACTACTACCTGTGGTCGCCGACGCACCCGCTGATGCCCGACACGCAGTGCCTGTTTGGGCACGTCGCGCAGT
Organism: Sporothrix curviconia; assembly: GCA_016097085.2. Taxonomy (NCBI): domain Eukaryota; kingdom Fungi; phylum Ascomycota; class Sordariomycetes; order Ophiostomatales; family Ophiostomataceae; genus Sporothrix; species Sporothrix curviconia. The sequence continues at coordinate 118,321 of JADMNF010000051.1, forward strand.
ACCTGCGCAAGAAGACGGACCGCGCGTGCTACAACGGCTACAAGATCCAGCACCTGTCCAACACGCAGAACTGCACGTGCACGCGGCGCGACTACAACTTTGAGCTCGACAACCACGGCCAGTGCTCGCTGGTGCCCGGCCTCGCGCCGCTCTCCAAGGACCAGTGGTGCGCCGACCACCCGGACGCCGTCGACTACTACCCGCCCACGGGCTTCCGGCGCATCCCGCTGACGACGTGCGTGGGCGGCGACGAGTTTGACAAGACGACGACACCGCAGGCCTGCAAGGACCATGAGGACGAGTTTGAGCGCAAGCACCGCGGCCCGGGCGCATTTGCCATTGTGCTGATTGTGCTGCTGTCGGTCGGCATTGCCGGCACGGCCGCCTGGTACGTGTACCGCAACTGGACGGGCAAGTTTGGTGCGATCCGGCTGGGCGAGGGCGGCTCGTCGCGCTTCACGGTCGACAGCGACGCGCCCTACATCAAGTACCCCATTATTGCGGCCGCGGGCGTCGTGGCCGTGATCAGCACGCTGCCCCTGCTGGCGACGGCGCTGTGGCGCACGATTGCCGGGTTTGTGGAGCGGCGGACGGGCGCCAGCCTGGGCAGCGGTGGCGGCGGCGGCGACGGCAGGGGGGCCTGGAGCCGGCTGGGCTTTGGCAGTAACTCGCGGCGGTTCACGACGCGCGACAGCTTTGCGCGCGGCCGCGGCGACTATGCCATTGTCGACGACGACGAGGGCGAGCTGCTGGGCGACGACAGCGACGAGGAGGTGTAGCTGCGTTGTTGGGTTGCGTCTTGCAAGGAAGGATCGCTATTCACGGGTTTTCTGTTTTTTCTGTTTTTTCTGTCTTTTCCGTCTTTTATTTACACGCAATTTTTCATTTTCCTTTGTCCATATAAGGGATACGGCAGGGTGCCATGTTTTCTCTTTCTCTCTCTCTTTGCAGTTGTCTTTTTTTGTCTCGTTTTTGATATTTGCGCCTACATATACACCACGAGAAAAGCACAGTTATATTCTACATGAAAGCTCAGCGAAGTAGACCGATGATTTGCTGCTGTATTTGTTGGATGCCATGGTTATTATTGCTGTGTTTTGTGGTGAGAGTTTCAATTTACTAGAAGTTAAGTGCCGGCAAAACGGACTTTTTGAGTACAAATTGAGCAGAGGCTGGTTGTGACAGGGAAAGCAAACAAAGGAAAAAGAAAAAAAGAAAAGAAGAAAAGAGACAAGTGAAACGTAACCGTCACTGGTACTTGGACGTAATACAAGCCGTAAACCCCTCAATCTGCGTGGGCACGGTGTACGCGGACGCGGACCGCCCGTTGGCCGCATGGTATGCCTCGACCAGCTGCTTTACGGCGTGCTCCGTGTCGGCCAGCTCGTTGGCCGTCTTGGGTGTCGCTCCGGCGCGCAGCGCCTGGGCCAGCAGGAACTGTGTGCGGGCCTGCTCGCCGGGGATGGCCGGGTAGAGCTTGGAGATGGCAATGGACGCGCGCAGGCGGACGGCAGCGTCGGTGTAGCGTGCCTGGTGGTAGTCGACGCAGCCCAGCTTGTAGAGCACCATGGCGACGGCGGGCTGCTGGGCGGCCTTACCGGGGCCGCCAGCATGTCGTGGGCGTCGGTAAAGGCAGCCCGGGCCTGGTCGTAGCGGCCCTGCTGGAGGAGCGCGTTGCCGAGCACGAGGCTGGCATGGCCGGCGAGCCACAGCTAATGGTGGACTTGAAGAAGGCCACGGTTTCCTGCAGCTCGGCAACGGAGGGCAGCAGCGCTGCTCCTGGTGCTGGCCCTGGTGCTGGCCCTGGTGCTGGTGCTGGTGCTGGTGCTGGTCCTGCTGCTGCATGCCCCCCCTGTTGTGCGGCCGCACGCTGCAAGGCGGTGCGCTGCAGGTTGTGGCGGACCATGTTGAGGGAGAGGTTGCGGTCGGCGCTGGCGGGACGCGCGAGCTGGATGCGCTCGGCCTCGCGGTAGTGGGCCTCGGCGCGGTCAAAGTCGTGCATCGAGCCGTACAGCAAGCCGAGGTTGTTGAGCGTGGCGGAAATGTCGTCGTCGTGGCCGAGCCGCCGGCGCGCCGCGAGGGCCGCGTTGAGCGACACGTCGGCCTTGCTGAACAGGCCCATGGCGGTCTCGACGGTGCCGGCGTTGTAGTGCAGCATGGCCAGCGCCTGCTGCGCCTGCTGGTCCTGGTCGACGGCCGCGGCCGGCATCTGCTCAAAGGCCTTCATGCCGCCCTGGTGCATGCGCTGGAAGCTGGCAAAGTCGGCAGTCTCAAACATGTACCAGCAGCACCAGCCCATCAGCTTGGCGAACTCGAGCGGCGCGGGATAGGCGGCGGCGGCGGTGGCGGCTTTGCCCTCCCCGAGAAAGTGCTCGTTGAGCACGACGGCGTGCTGAATGTACAGGCTGCACTGGTCCCACTGGCCGGTGAAGCGCTGGCCGACGTGCTGCTTGGGGAAGGCATCGTACAGCAGCCGTGCGGCCACCTGGAACGCCTGGTCGCGGCTGGCCTTGTCGAGGAACTGCCGGAACTCAAACTGCTCCAGGCGGTGCAAGCTGAGCATGCCGGTTTCCGAGTCCTTGTCCATGAGGCGCAAGTCCAGCAGGACCTCGTGGACGTCGAGGAAGCGGCCAAACGTCTCGCAGCACGGCAGGTCGTCGATGCTGGCGGCGCGCGACTGGCGGTCCTGCTCGCCGTCGGCGTCCCACTGGCCAAAGAGCTCCTGGGGGATGGCGTCGGGCGACAGGAAGCTGAGCACGGCCAGGAACGACGTGGCGTCGGCGTCCAGGGCGCCAAACGTCATTGTCCAGTTGGTGCTGACCATGGGCTTGGTGCTGGGGTAGAGGCCCGCGACGGCCTCGGCACAGCGCTTGTGGTACTGCGCCTTGTTGCGGCGGTACTCCTTGAGGAAGGCGCCGAGGGGCATGTGGCGCGCGCGCGCCACAGGGCCACCATGTGGACGATGCCGATGGGCAGGCCGCCTAGCTCGTTGCCGAGCGCCGAGGGCAACCTCCGGGTCCGGGGCCGGGGCTGGGGCCGGGGCCGGGGCCGCCGCCGGGACCACGCCTGCCGTGCGCTGTGATCCGGCGTGGAGGCGACGGAGACCGCTGCCGTCGCCGCGCGCGTTGCCAGGCTTATCACACAGTCGCGGCCCTGGTCGGACGTGAACGGCGCAACATCCAGCTTGGCATCGAGCCGGTTGGCAATGCCCTCGCGCAGCGTCGTGACAATGACCTTGCAGCAGCCGCTGCCGTCGTCATCGCCGCCCTCACTACTGTCGGGCAGGAAACGCGTCCAGCACGTCGTTGCTCTCGACATTGTCAAACACGACCAGCACGCGCTTGTGCTCGACCATGGTCTGCTGCGCGAGGCTGTCGAGCCAGAGCACCTGCGTCTCGACGCCCGGCTTGTCGCTGGCGCCGACCACGCCGAGCAGGCGCAGCGCCTTGTGGCACGTGCTCCTCATGGTGGTGATCTGCTCGCCGTGGATCCAAAAGATGTTGTCGTAGTCCAGCTTCGCCTGCAGCGCGTAGTTGAGCGCCACCGACGTCTTGCCCACGCCGCGCATGCCGCAGATGGCCAGGCTGCCGTGCGCGGCCAGCGTGGTGCGGACCAGCTCCAGCTCGCTCTCGCGGCCAAAAGAAGAACGGCGTCTTTCGCGGCAGGGCAAACACGCCCGGGGCGCGGGGGGCGCGGGGCGCGCTGCTTGTCCTGGACGTCCGGGAAAGCTGGGAGAGCTGGGAGAGCTGGGAGAGCTGGCGCACCGGCAGCATCATGGAGCCTTGCGGGCTGGCATGCTCGATTTGTTGCACGTCCTGTCCTTTCTGGCCGTTGTGGCCTGTCTGGCCGTTGTGGCCTGTCTGGCCGTTCTGGAGGCGGTGGCGCAAGAAAAGCAGCGCATCGTCCACGTACCGGCCCCAGGCCGTCTCGCACTCGAGGAGACGCTTCTCGACGGCGGCATCGACGTGGTTCCGGTGCATGGCGGCATTGGTAAACGCCACAAGGAGATCCAGCTGCAGCTGGTACGCGCCGAGGATGCGCTCCGTCACGGCGGCATCTTTCGGGGTCGTGGTCGCGGCGGTCGTGGCTGTCGTGGCGCTGGACGACGCGCTCGCCTCGAGCTTGCGGAACTCGGCCACAATGTTGGTGCACTGCGTGCCGCACTCGCGCAGGCTCTCCATGATGCGGTCAAACACGCCAAACATCTTGCTGCCGTCCTCGCCATCGCCGGTCCCGGGTCCTCGGCCTGGACGAGCGCCGTGCGGACCGCCATGAAGAGCAGGCCCGGAAACAGACTCTCGCTTTGGGGCACGCCGTCGCCCTGCTCGCACACAAAGGTTAGCCACGTGAACAGCACGTCAAAGGTCTGCTCATTTCGCTGCAAGATCTCTCGCAGCCGCGGGACCGCCGTGTCGTGCGAGAGGCTGCGGATGCTGTGGCCAAAGCCGCCGAGTTTGTGCTTTTCAACGTTTTGGCGAATGTGGCCTGCTCTGATCTTTCGTATTGCGTTTTGCTCGATGGACGCCAAGGGCAGCCTAGTAGAAGGCATGCGGTTAACACGGATGTGGGATGGGGGATGGGTGAAAGAAGCGGAAAGGAAAAAAGAGAGGGAAAAAACCCGCAAACAATAACGAACTGTCTACTCTGTGCTGTGGCATTCTCTGTAATACGCGTTTGTGCGCCACTGTCGACAAATTACCCCGCTTGCCTGAGGCCAAAAAACTGGCTTGGAAGGGGGTAGAGGATAAAGGGAAACATGCAGGTAGGATACTTAGTACATTTTTAACCTAGTAATACGGTATGGTTTCCTGGCGAGGGTGGCGGATAAGGTGGCGGATATGAGCGCACAAATGCGACAGCACTGTCATGGTGGTTTCGAATTGCCTTGCAGACGCATCAGGTTTATTAGCGGATCAACATCGGACGACCAGGACAGCAAGCCTATATACACGAAAATGGCGACTGTGTATCCTGAAAACCATGTTCTTGCAGGACTCTGTGCGCCACAATCCAACCCTCCCTCTTGCTACGCGCTGATAATACATTATGCGGCATGTCGTGATGTGATTCGTACGTACTCCATTTTAGTTGCCTCTACGCTACGGCAGGCGGGCGAGGCGGGCTCAGCGGGGCAGGACCCTCAAAATACGCGCCGCCATGGGCGCTAGGGTGCTTCCGCCGCCTTTGGGTTAGGCCGCCGGCCGCCTAAAATGTGCTTGTCGCCTATTTCCAACGTGCCTCGAAAACGCCTACAGCAATCTAGGCGCCGCACTGTCAACTGTCAGCCGCCTAGTATTTACATCTTCTCTTTCCCTTTGTCGTTTTTTTGTCTTTTGTCTTTTTGTCTTTTTGTCTTGCCTCTTATTTTCTCAATTATTTTGTCTCTTTATTTCTCGTCTTCCTTGCCCACTTTCTCTGCCTTGTCGGGTACATATATTACCTCTAGCCGCGACCAAATAAAAGGAGACTTTATTTATTTATTTATTTTGTATGTTTGTATGGCCTGGTGGCACTTTGCCAGCCTGTACATGTAATACAGCCTCTTGTGGACCGAAACACCTAGAATTTGCCCCAAAATAGCTATGGCCATGAACGACACTCGACAGAAGCCAGTACGCCAATGGCTGGAAGACATTTTCACGGCAGGAGCCGACGCACAAGTGAGACGCATGCTGCATCTCGGTCCTCTTCTCGCGCATATTGAGGCGGAAATCAAAGACATGGTGCAGACGCTGCCCGCTCTTATACAGATTGACAGTGCCGGTGGAGCACCCCCCAGGAACAGGCAAAGACCGTCACGTCGCCTGCCACAAAGCTGCTGCTGCGCGCGGTGGAGCGTCTTGTGAGTGACCTTTCAGCGTCTGCGAGCAGCAACAACAGCAACAACAACAGCAATAACGACAACGACAAAGACGAAAACGACGACGACAACGGCATCCCGCCCGACCTGCTCCCTACAATCGCAAGCATCGCCACCGGTGTCGAAGAGGACCTTGCACAGGTGCTGCCTTCTGCTCCTTCTGCTCCTTCTGCTCCGGCCGGCTACGTCGGGCTAGAGCCCTTTGCCCAGGGCAATGCACAGTACGCTGTGGCCATCGCCGTCCTCGGCTGGACCACCATGCTGTTTAGCTGGGTACGCGCAGATGCGTCGCCGGGGCTCAACGGAGGCTTGGGCGTGGGCATACACGGCATCGGCGTGGGCAGAGTCCAGACGACGAGCACGCCGAAGCGGGTCAACGATCTCGACCTGAGCGCCGATGTCCGGGCCTTTGTCGACACCTACCAGTGCGTGCCGAGTACGTACGACCAGGGCGCCCACATGGAAAACCTGCTGCACGCGTCGCTGCTCAACTACCACTCGCTGTTCTACATTGGCGGCCTTAAAATTGAGTGGGTGCCACGCATCAGCGAGCACCTGGTTCTGGATACGAAAGCAAAGACCCTGCGCCTCTTCAAGTATCCCTCGCTCTGCGCCCTTGCGCGTTGCGGCGGATCCTACCAGACGGCAACCGAGACGTAAGTGTTGTCCCACGGCGTCAAAGAAGCAAAGAGTACTTTAAAAAAGTGACTTACCAATAGCTTGCTGTTCACAGCATCCTCCAGGATGGAAACAACAGAAACCCTTCTCCCTCGATCCACAGGGAGGTCCTTCTATCTCTCCGCTTTCTCCTGGGGAGGAGCCGCAGAGTCCGCCGAACTGCACGACGCATGGCCTTTGTTGACCTGCCGGACCGCGACAGGGACGCCCTGTTTGACCCTCTCCTCGAGGGCAAGGTCGATTACCTGCTGGCACACGACGTGCCCGTCAAACGAGCTGCTGCCGCCGCCGCTGCTGCCAATCCAGCCAAGGACGACTCGCTGACGCCGTGGACCGACTTCCCCCTCCTGGGAGAGCGGCTTCTCAAGCTGCAGCAGTACAACAGGGACCAGCAGCCGACAAGCACACGCGGCATGCTCCGTGACCACCGCAATCCGGCCCAGTGGTACACACTATGGGCCGTTCTCATCATGGGGTTCATTAGTCTGGTGCTGTCGGCCGCCCAGCTCGGCGTCGGGATTGCACAGCTCAAGGCCGCATAGGCGAGGCATTGTATTTTACAGGATACAGAGTGCGGGGCGTTGGGCATTCTTATACGGACAGGCGTAGGCGTTGTTTATATGTTTATATAGGTTTATTGTCAGATGCATGTCACTTTATTCGGGAAAAGGAGACAACAAAACAAAACAAACAGAATAAACAAACAGAAAAAAACAAACAGAAAAAAGCAAAGAGAAAATAGCAAAGATCAACCAGTGGTTGAGAAAAGAAACAAAAAAGACAAAGGAATCGACGGCTGGACCATGGCTATGCACTTTCCACCTCTGTGAAGATAGCGACACGCACTTCAATGCTCTCGCGCGGCTGTGCGTTCTCTTGCGCATCCGCGTCCATAAACGCCGCATGCGGGCAAGCTATATGGGATGTCAGAAATCAGGAGGACCGAAAAAAAAGAAGGAAAGTTGGGGAAAAGAAGAAAAAGAAAAAGAAAAAAAGGCATACCAAGCCACTGCGTTCCGTTGATTTCGCTGTGCGAGTCGTAGTTGACAAATAACAGCAGCTCGTCCGGGGTCTGGTGCGGCAGCCAGTACCATTTCTGCGCAGGTTTGTAGATCAAGTGGTACATTTCTACGGCAAAGTCGGGCGTGACGCGGTCTGTGGCGAGCAGGTCGTGACGGTCGATGCTGCTGGGATCACAAATGGCAATGGGACAGTCCTCAACGGCGCGTTTCAGCGGCCGCCAGGCACTGACGGTCAGAAGAGAGATAGAGAGAAACACACGCAGAGAGAGAGAGAGTGCCTACTTGATAATGTATGCGCGGTACTTTTGGACAGAGATACGTGGCGGCCTCGGCCTCGGTCATGTGGCGACGGAGCCGGTTGGGCCCGCCGCCGACTGTGTGGTCGATGTGGCATGCAAAGACAGGCGGCGCCCCGACTGTCCTCTCGGCGTTGGGATCCGTTTCGTAGACCAAGAGGTCGTGATCGCTTCGGCGGAGCTGGGGGAGGGGGTGGGCGGGTTGGCTTGTCAGCTTTGCGAGGGATAACACGAGGAGAAGAAGAGAGAGAGGCACAGAGAGAAGCAGAAGAACAGGAGACAGGAGACAGGAGAGAATAGACAAACGCGATAGTCAAAACAGAGGGCATAGGCTGCCTGGCATCGCTGTTTCAAGAGCTGGACCATGTCGCCGCAGTAGGCTTCCCGGGCTGCGTCGCCGGCCAGCGGGTCGTTGGCAAATGTGTGCTGGACAAACTCGAAGCCGTGTGTTTCGAGGCGAAATCGGTCAAGGGCAAGGGCAGCATCTGCAACGTCGGCGGTCTTGCCGTGTCCTTTGGCATCGTCGACGGGCACGCGCCGCTGCAGATCATGGATGGTGATGCCTTTTTGGGGCGCAAACTCCAGGTTGGTCTTCAACAGCGTCGGTGTATGCGTTTCCGCATTGCCTATGATCTTGAGGAAATACGGCTTCTCCGTCTCGTAGAGAGGCAGATTGCAGAGGAAGCTGAGATTCGCAATCACCATGGTTTGTCGCTGTCGTTTTGTTGTTTCTGTTGTTTCTGTTGTTTTTGTTGTTCCTGTGGACTTGGTACAGGGTTTTCGAAACCTGATAATAGCTGGCCTCTGAAAGTCAAGAGTGAGGAGACATGCTCCTTTTGTACGCCAAAAGAATCATCTCGTTCTTGTATCTATTAATTGTATTTTTATTTTTATTTTTATTTTTTAAAGCACCGAGAAACGTCGTTTCTCTTGACAATGTATAATTTTTTACGCACTTCAAAGTCTGGAAACACACTCATATTCAAACTATCTCATGCCCACTCGATTTCGGCACTCTGTAACTCTGACTCTGCATGGCAAGTATGCAGCCTTTGTTTAGTCTCAAGTCGCCGTTGCTGCTGACCACATTTAGCCGCCAAGGCCGTGCTCGTCCTTCTCCGCCTTGAGGCGCAAGACGGTCTTGGTCGTCTTGTCCTCGACAACAAACGGCCGGACCTCGGGCTCGCTCAGGAACGCCTTCCACGGCTGAGCCTTGGGCGGCTGCGCAACGGGCGGCGCCTGCGGTGTGGCGCTCACGGGCTCCTGGAGGGGAAGCAGTGTTGGGCAGAAAATCAGTGATTCACACTTGAAGAATTCCTTTTTTTGAATGAATACTGTCAGGGAACATACCATTTTGCGTCTGGAAGCACACAGAAAGAGGTATAAGAGTATGTGGCGACTTGTTTTGAATTCGGCGAGAGGGTTGTGAGCAGTGTATCTGTTTGTGTATCAAGCCCAAGAAAGCAAGCCCAAGAAAGAACCACAGTGAGATGCCACAAACTAGAAAAAGGAAAAAGGAAAGCAAAGATGGGTCAATTTTATCTTTCTCGAGCACCAGAGGCTGCTCGGCGGCAAAGCAAGGCCCCTCCCCCCTCCCCCTCTTTGAGCCTCACGTCGGGCACTCGCAATATACGTACTATATGCAGGATTGGACTGCCCTCCCGCATGGCGTGACATTGTGTTCTTTATGCCTCACTCCAGCACATTGTACGTAAAATGTGCAGTTCTCGGCAGAAAAGAAGAACAAGACGTGGCCAATGGCGTTTGTGCCGACAAGATAAAGCCGGAGGAGGAAACAAGACGAACAACAACGGCCTTCCCTGCTGACAAAAACCAACAAAAGATCCGCGAATCAGCTAGTTACACATTGCAGCTGCAGAGATAACAAGCATGCGCAGTTCCATGCTCTCTCGAGCCTCGCCCGCATCTGGCGCCGGGTGCCTCGTGTCGCATTTGCGCTGGGCCGACGTGTGGGGGCAATCTGATTGTGCAGGTAAAACAGGGTCAGCTGGCATAACAAACGGCAGGGGACGAATGAGGCTCAAAACTGGCCAAACAGAGCACGAGGCGGGAAAAGCGGCAAAACAAAAAAGACAAAAAAACACGCACAGGGTGCACTGCCTCGCGGGCAGTGGCTGTCGTAGCTGACAAATATGGACGCTTCGTCGGGCGTCTGGTCCTTGATCCAGTACCAGCGGTAGTGCGTGCGTGGCTTGAGCATGTAGACCTCGCCGGCATAGGCGCTAGACGCCCGATCAACAACGAGGAGGTCGTCATGGGGATCAACGGTCGAAGGATCGCAGAAGAGCAGGTCGTGGTCGTGGACCACCCGCAGCGGCTTCCACACGCTGTTTGGAGGGTTGTGGACAGGGCGTGAGCGCGGCAAGTGCGGAGAACGTTGTTATCACAAAAGAAGAAGGGAAAAGAAAGAAAAGAAAACAGAACGCGGACGTACTTGACAATCCGCAGGCGCCAATGGTCGTTCAGGTAGGCCGTAGCCTCGTCTTCCGTCAGGTGCCGCTTTGCCCGCTTTCTGGCGCTCTGTGGTGTGTGGTCTGATAAGGGCGAGGTCGGTAGATGAGCAAGTATAAAACAAGGAAACCATGGGAAAGAAGAGGGGGAGGAGCAGACGTACCTATGTGAGCTGCCTCGGCCGGTGTATCTGGGTTCGCATGTGTTCCCAGGCTGGCTCTGGGCGTCGCGGTCCCGGCGAGCGGCTGGCTGGAGCGAAACTGTGCTGTCAGGTTTGTGAAGCGAACAGGAGGGCGCAGAGCGGCGCACCTTGTAGTTGTAGCAAAAGACGGCCGTGGCGTCCAGCTGCTGCTTGAGCAGCTCGGCCATCCGCACCATGTACGAGTCGACGTCGTCTGGATTCGCAAGGTCGAGTTGCAGCACGTCGGCGGGAACGCGGACAATCTGCATGCCGTGCTTGTCGAGGCTGAGGCCGTGCTCGTGCCCCGCAGGTTGGTCAGCGGCTGCTGCGGCAGTGCCGTGTACTCGAGGTTTGTGCGCGGGACGGGGCAGCCGGCCGGGAGAGGGCCGGAGAAGTAGTACGGCTTGGTCACTTTGTACGCGGGCAGATCGCAGAGGAAACGCAGGTCGACGGACGTGACGGCCGCGCCAGAGACGGGAAAGTCACGGTATGCCATGGCAGCAGGCTGGTCAGAGACGCGATGTAGACAAAGGAAGGCAGAAGGCAGATGGAGAAGAAGAAGGGAAGAAGAAAGAAGGAAATTAAATGAAAAAGAAATGAAAAAGAAATGAAAAAGACTGCGTATTTTATATATATAAGGGTATCAACCGTGGCGTTAAAGAAGCCCCCCCTCACGACATCTTCTTTACCCGTCCTGGCCCGTCATGCACAGTGCACATTATGTAACAAGAGTCAAGAATTCTTTTTCTTTTTCTTTTTTTCTGTCTTCTTCTTTTACATATTCTGGGCTCTGTACCAGAGACCCTAGGACTTGCAGAAACCTAGGAAACCGTGTCTACAGTCTCGGGGCGTCCGAGGTCAAAGTCAAGGAGGATCGATGCGATGCGCTCAATGCAATGGGCGAGCGGTCTCTGCTCACTGTGACCTTCTCCCCTTGCCAGCAGATAAAAGGATGCTTCTGCCTGCACCGCCGCGGGCTTGCATAGTACAGACTGCATCGCCGTCAACGCTGCCGGCACGGCCTCTGTAGCGCGCGAACAGGCTGCATCGCAGCACCGTGAAAGCACGCCAATATCAATGTAATGCTCGGACAGTAGCCGTCCTAGCTCAGAGACCTCCGTCGGCGCGGCGTAGATGCCAAATGCCTGGCGCAACTGCAGCGCCAGCTTGGTGCAGCTCGCGGCGGTGCCATCCTCCTCGCCCACAAAGTACACAAAGGGAAGCGTGTTCTCCTGCACGAGTGCCCGCACAGCCTCGGCCACACACTCGTAAGCGGCCGGGCCGACGACCAGCGCAACGTGCACAGGCAGCACACGCACCGGCCGGCCCGTGACGAGATGGCGGGCAATGCGGGCGGCGTGGACGACGTTGCGGTCAATGCCGTTGGTGTAAAAGTGTACGCCGGTTGTCATGGACCCCAGGGCATACAGGCCGGGCGTCTTGGTCTCGAGCGTGTGCGGGTCGACAGACAGGCCGCCCAGGGGATGGGCGTCGACAAGGCTGCCTCCGCGGAGGGTGGTGGCCGAGGTGGTGGCCGAGAGGAGGGAGCGGAGGAGGGGCGACGGGACGCGGGCCACGTCCAGCTCCAGCCCGGTGGCTTCGACAACGACATCCACGCCGATCTTGTCTGTCGTGTCTGCTGTGCTGGCCGTTTTTCCTGCCCGCCGGACCAGAAGAAAGGATGGCGTCGACGTGGACGTGGCGTGGGCAACGCCTCGATGATGGCCAGGTCGTCGACCACACGCACCCGGCCGGTGCTGAGCAGCGCCTGCAGCCGGCATGCGTTTTCATACGGCATGGCATGGACCAGCGTCAGCCACGTGCTGTTCCACTGCTGCAGAAAGGCCGCGCGGTCGCTCAGCGGCAGACAGTGCCAGAACCGCTCCAGGCAGGGCGCGGCAGCATCGGGCAGGGCGCGCCACGACGGGCAAGCTGCTGCCGCTGCCGCTGCTGCTGCTTCTCTCATGTCCTGGGAGAGCCGTGCCAGCGGCTGGTCGGGCTTGTGGACGAGGGCGGCAGCACAGTCGGACATGCCAAGCTGCTCCAACAGCGTCTGCAACGGACCGGCCAGGTCCTGGATGGTGGGCGGTGGCTGCCGGTTCTGGCGGTCCTGGCGGTGCTTTTCTTGTTTCTCCTCGACGGCCCGACACAGAATTTGCAGCACGTACGCCTCGGTGTATGCATGCGGCCGCTTCTGCTGCAGCTGCACGCTGGGAAGCCGGCCGCCCCGCGACGCCAGATAGATGGGGCCGAGGTGGCCGCGGGCTGCCAGGTACAGGGCGGCATCGATGCCACTCAGGCGCGAGCCCACAATGCACACGGCTGCGGCCGGCGGGATGGCATCGAGGCGCGGCAGACTCCACGCGCTGTCAATGTACCCGGCACGGCCCACGAGGTGTGGCTGCGTGCAGGCGGCAAAGTTGCCCACGGCGAGCACGACCTTGTCTACGACGACGACGTGACTGCCCCCCGTGTTGGCAAGCTGGAACCGGCCGGCTTCCACCCACGGACAGGTCCGCCAGCTCGCAGTGCACAGCCGTGAGACGGACGCCTTGCTTTGCGGCCCATCTCTGGGCGTCGGCAAAGCGCGCTGCCAGGTAGTCGCCGTAGACGTGGCGAGGCGGGTAGCGGCAGGCGGCCCCGGCCCGGTCCTCCGCTCCGGCCCCACCGCCGACCCCTCGGTACTCTTCCTTGAGCCACCGAACAAAGTGCAGCGGGTCGCCCTCGTCGAGGCCCATGGTCTCGGCCGCCATGTTGATGATGGCCGTGTTTGCGGACTCGGAATAGGCCACGCCGGGGCCCACGCGCGGCCGTTTCTCGTACAAGTGTATGCTGGCGATGCATGGCGAGGCCTCGTGTTCTCGCAGCAGACACAGCAGGACTGCCAGGCCGCACGCGCCCCCGCCACAGATTGCCACGGATAGGAGAGGGCGTGCGCACATGTTTTCTTTTCTTTTCTTTTCTTTTCTCTTCTTTCTCTCTCTTCTTTTCTTTTTGTTATTATTTCCCTTCCTCCCTCCCTTCCTTCCTTCACTCTTTTTTTGTCTTGACAACCCACAGTACGACCATCGCCTGGAAGACGCCTTGGAGCCTTGACGAATCAACAATGGTAATTGTCTATTGATGCCAGACGTGACGCCGACGCCCGACGCAGGCAGAACTGCACATTCGCCTCGTTTTTGCTGCACAGGGATTACCCCTCACCTTTATCCGTCCAATGGCAGCGCCGTGCAGGTGAGCCTGAGCCTGAGCCTGTGAACCAATAGCCGAGGGACGAGCAATACACGAAGACTGTTATGCCGTGTCTTGGGCTGCATGGGTGATGCGGCCTGAATGGCGCTGCGTGGCCGCTGGGTATTGTGATGGGGCTCAACAAGGCCCCACTCGTTGCGCCTCATTCTGGCATACTCGTGTCATACAGCCTCTCTCTCTCTCTCTCTCTCTCTCTACGAAAGCGCCTTTTTGCTGTTGTCTCTGCACCGGATCCCATAAAACGTCTACGGCCTGTGTTTCTGCCTTTGTTCCCGTTCCTCTTCTCCTCTTGCTCCCACCTCAAACCCCCTCCACGACGTTGTAGTTTCCCGCGTTTGTTTGTTCACTTTCTGTTCACTTTCTGTCCTTTCTGCTTGTCTTCTGCCCCTTTCTGTCCGCATTCTGCCCCTTTCTCACCATCTTTCTCTCTCTCCTAAACGCACATGAAGCTTGCACGGCTGTCCGCCTTTGTGTCGCAGATCTCGGCTTTCATTGCGCCCCGGAGGAGCTACTCGGCTCGACGGTTCCCCCTCCAGCCCCAGCAGGAACAGGCCGTGCTTGCTGCCAACATGGCTGACAACATGGCTGCCCACCACCCGCCGGACCTGAACCTCCTCACGGCCACTGCCTCGGACCTGCAGCGTATGCTCACGGCCGGCTCGACCACGAGCCGCGACCTGGTTGCGCTGTACGCCCGGCAGATTGCCGCCTACGACGGCTACCTCAAGGCCATGATCGCCGTCACGCCGGCCGGCGTCCTCGAGCGCACAGCTGCAGAGCTGGATAAGGAGCGAGCCGCCGGCCGGCTGCGCGGGCCGCTGCACGGCATCCCCATTGTGGTCAAGGATAACATTGCCACGGTGCCGGAGCTCGGCCTGCCCACGACCTGCGGCAGCCTCGCGCTCGTGGGCTCCAAGCCGCGCCAGAACGCAGCCATCATCGACCTTGTGAGTTGTGGTTTTTTTTTTTTTTTTTTTTTTTTTTGTTCTTCCTTTCTAACCATTACTCGATAGCTCATCGCCGCTGGTGCCATTATCCTGGGCAAAGCCAACCTCTCTGTTCGTTGCCCCTTTTCTTTTGTCTCTGTTTTGTTTTTCTTTGTCGTTGTCTTTGTCTTCGCCTCGCCAACACATATCCACAGGAATGGGCCTGGTACAGATCTACCCTCGCCGACTCGGATGGTCGGCCGTCGGAGGCCAGACCCAGTCTGCCTATGTCCGCGGCGGCTTCCGCAAGGACGACACGGGCGGCGGCCACAAGCAACCCCGGCGGGTCGTCCAGCGGCTCGGCCGTCGCCGTTGCTGCCGGCTACGCGCCGCTCGCCATCGGCACCGAGACCATGGGCTCCCTCATCATGCCCAGTGACCGCGCCGGCCTCTACACCATCAAGCCCACCCTCAAGATCGTGCCCCAGGCCGGCATCATCCCCGTCACCTACGAGGCCGACTCGGCCGGCCCCATGGCCAAGTCCGTGCTTGACATGGCCGCCTTGCTCGACGCCCTCGTCGACCCGGCCACCACCAGCGGCGTGCCCGGCGCGGCGGCCTATGCACGTCGGGGTCACGTCGTGGGGCGACATCCGCATCGGCGTCGTCGATCCCAAGCTTTGGCTGTTCCCAAGGAGATTGTCAAGTACGAGAAGCAAGCAACAGAGCAGATGGTCAGTCCACCCTCCCTCTTTTGGAGAGAAAGAAAGGGAAAAAGAGAAAGGAAAATAGAAAAGAGAAAAGAAAGAGAGATAAGAAAAAAAAAAAAAAAAAACTGACCGATAGCAGCTCCGTGAATGGGAGGCAGCATACAAAACACTCGAGTCTGTCGCCAAAGTTGTCAAGCCATCACGCTCATGTCTCCGGACGAGGCTACCGTCAACGGCACCAAGGATATTTGGGCTGCCTTTGGTACGTGTTCCACCCCAATCTTCACCTTGGACCGGTTCTTAGCTCACGTGCTCTTGCTCTTTTCCCCTGTTAGATTCGAAATTCAAGGACGTTCTTGCAGAATAACCTGGCCAGCGTCGACGACTGCAAAATCCACACCCTCAAGGATCTCATCGACTTTAACGAGGCCCATGCCGACGAGGAAGCTGCCTCCAAGTACGTATCGTGGGGGAGAAAGAAGAGAGGAACAAGAAGAAAAAGAAAAGAAAACGAAGACTCACTAATCACCAACCTAGGTGCCAACAACCAGGACGGCCTTGTCCGGGCCCTGAATGCCCACATGGCCGACGAACGAGTACCTAATGCGCTCCTGGCGTTTGCGCGCAACCGCTGCGGCCCGGGCGGCGTCCGACAAGGCCCTCGAGGAGAACGACGTCGACGTCATCATCGGGCCCGGCGACGGGCCCCTCCTTTGCCATTCCCGGCACCGCCGGCTACCCCGTGGCGTCGCTGCCGCTCGGCTACCTCGACTTCAACGGCCGCCCCTTTGGCATGCAGATCACCGCAAAGGCACACCAGGAGGCCCCTGCTCATCCAGGCCCAGAGTGCCTGGGAGGCAACCTTTTCCAAGCGGCAGCCGCCCCCCCTCGACGAGATTGTCGGTGGAGCTCCTCGCTGATGCAATACGACTGAAGGAGCACTTTTGGGGGACAGAGATGCGTGGACAATGGGACAAAGCAACAGGCAGTCGCCATAAAGACCCAAGAGATGAGAATTGATCCGAGACGTACAGAGTACATCGTACTCTGGTGATGTGTTACTACGGCCTTGTCGAGGATAGATGTCGAGCGAGGATAGACGGTTGCAAGGGGATGGGGCCGGAAAAGAATGCTCCAAGTCATGACCCGCTCACGCACAAAGTCTGTACGTAGTTTGTAAGGGAAAGGAGACCCAGGCCTCAATGTATCGTCGATCCTGAATTCGCACAGCCATCACGGCGCCGTTGCAGCCCGCCCCTGCTTCTGTCTCTGGTCTTTTGTCTCCCAGCTGAACTCGCACATGGACATGTATTCCGAGACATTATTACTTTGCAGTTGTGGATCGGACGGAAAGGGATCTTTTTTTTGGTCTGCCCCTCGTATTCTCAAAAGGACCATTTCACAAATCGATGAGTGAGCGCGGAGATGCACGATTGATACAGGAGATGGAAGAAAAGGAACCCTGTGTTCATATCCCGCCTTGCTATACATTCGGCCGTCGCTTTGGTGGCTCTTCCAAGGCTTGCTGGACAGTGGGATACGGAAGCTGTGTCTCTTTTTCGTCGTCTTTGTGCATAACGTTTGTGTTTTTGTGGCTTCCACTGTGGTCTCCGTTTATGCATGTTTTGTGTTATGTACAAATTGTTTCTCCATTCAGGCAGAGCATGCATAGGAAGAACCAACAAAAAGAGAAAAAGAGAAAAAAGAGAAAAAAGAAAAAGAGAAAAAGAAAAAAGAAAAAAGAAAAAGAAAAAAGAGCACAGACCGGCACATTGAGAGGCGTTCCTGGTTGCACCAAGACTTTCAATAGTGTCCGCTCGAGCGTTGCGTTTACTGAAAACACTAGGACAGTTTCTGTTCGCCGTCCTCTTTCACCCATGTGCTCGAGTGCGGAAGATTGCCGTTGGTGCGGCTATCTTTTTGAAGTTAGGGGTTGGTTTTTTTTTTTTTTTTTTTTTTTTTTTTTTTTTTTTTTTTTTTCAGTGTGTCTGTCTCTGCTAATTGTGCCTCATCCAACGGCCGAGTAAACGTGACGATCCAGCTTGAGGAAAAAGAAAAGCCAACGGGCAGCCCTTGCATCGGTTCACGGTGCTCCGATATGAAGAGGAAAAAAGAAGAAAAAAGAAAAAGAAGACCAGACTCGTATGACTGGGACGATCTCGACAGGGTTTGGCTTTCCCCTCTTCTCGTTTGCAATGCACACTAATGCATGTAGGTTTTTCACTTCTTAAGAGGCCGTGCATTGGTTTATCTTTCACTGTTTTTCAGTTGCGTTTTCGCAACTTTAAAAAGAAAAAGAAAGCAAGAAAGCAAGAAAGCAAGGAAGAAAAAACGGACTACCCGATGCTACGCTGCAGGTTTCACCTCCTGCACGACGAGCAACGGACACCAGTCCGTCGTATGCCAACAGGGACGCAAAGGACAACACGATAAGAATTGGAAAGATATCTTACCATTTTTATGCCTCGCAACAAGCTTTCTGAAACAGGTTTCGTTTCTTATGCGTTGTAAATACTTTGTGTTCTTGTTTTTGTTCCCAAAATAGAAACACGTAAAACACGCGATAACACCGTCTGGTCTTTTCAGCGGAGTACATGTGCTTTTTTGTGTCTTTTCCTCTGCTCCTCCAGGTTTGTGCATGAATTCTTGGGGCTGGGCTGTGATGGAATGTGATGTGAACAAGGGGTTTTTTCGTTTTTCTTTTGGGAGGGGGTTTGCGAGCAGCGTCAAAGCCCAACAGCCGAAAAAAACCGCACTTGCGATCAGCGACAGCGAGAGATCGACGTCCAGACTGACAGGGGACCACCATCCCCTCCCATTGAATCCTTGAGCAGGATACGACCTAAGTACGCGTGTCTTATTCGGGCATGCAAACCTTGTTCAGACCTTTTTTTCTCGCATTGACAGATTGAGGGGGGTGAGGGGCTGCCAGCTGGGTCAATCATAAAAGAAGAAGAAAAGGACCACCATGATGGTCGTAAACAGCTGCAATAAGGAGGTCCAAGCTGGATCTGAGGGTGGCAACTGCGAAAACGACAACGGGCGTGTTCTGCCCCTCCCGCAGCTGTGCACCTCTCGTCCCCAATTGACCTATATTCGCTTCTTTGATATTGCCTAGGACGGCCCCTATTTCTTGCGTTGCTCTTTACCGACAAGGAGGCGAGGGCATTTTTTTTGCCTTGCCGTTGTTTCAAATCCAGCTACTCCTAGTTCACGACCACGCACAGTGGAAAGGCACTGAGATTTAAAAGTCAATGGTAAAAATAATGTTTGTATTCAAAGAGTGCCATCTGTAGGCCAGATCCCAGTGAATGAGGACTGATGCCTCCCAAAAGTAAACTAAAGAGTGATATATAACAAGAAAGATAGACCAGAAAAGAAGATGAAAGAGAGATGGAGAAAGCAAATGGCTGGGGCTGGTGAATGAGAGTGTGTAACTGAATGAAAATGCCAAGATATACTAGAAGAGCGGCTAAAAGAGGTAATCAAAAAAAATAAATGCAACGCTGGCTGATATATCTTGTAAAGAAAGAGAGACCGTTATGAAAATTCAAGTGCAAGAGGAACTAATAGATGGTATGCTGAAAGGGGAAAAAGAGAAAAGAGAAAAGAGAAGAAATCCCCCGGACCTCACGCCCGCCGCACCCGGTTCCAGAAAGCGCTTCATGACGCCCTTGTCCTGGTCGGCTTCCAGTGGTCGATTCCCGCAAACACGTCCTCGATGCTCTCCTTGGGCCGGCTAACCGTGCCCGCACCAAGGTACGTGATTGTGCTGTCGCACGTCGACGTAGTCGTTGTCGTCGTGGTAGTGGTCGTCGTCACACCCGAAGGCAGCACCAGACTGTCGTTCGTGGCGGCGGGATAAAAGGCCGCGCCACACCGGCTGTCGATATAGACTGCTTGCGACCACCACTGTACGACCACGGACTGGTGGTGTTGCTGGTGGCGGCTCTGGCGGTGGCTGTGGCTGGTGCTGTGGCGAGTAGACGTGATGCTGCTGTGCCTGCTGCTGAGTCTGCTGTGCCAACCATAGATCTGGTCCTCGGGCGGCACGCAGGTCAGCCGTGGTCAGGGTCATGCGTAGCGTCATCTCGCGTGACGAAGCTGGTGCATGCGCGATAGCGTGTCGGATGGCCGGTGGGCCGCTCAGCAGCTGCGGGGCAACTTTGGTGGCGCCGTTGGTGGACGACATGCGGTACGGCCGGAAAGCTCCCGAAGACGACGACGTCTTGCGGGCGCCCGGCGGCCACCGCTGTTTGCTGTTGCTGCTTGATGACGACATTCGGCGAGGTTGGGCGTTCTGGGCGACTCCGCAGTCAAGGGATCGAGGCCTGGTCGCTGTCGAGCTTGGTCATTTCGTTCGTCGTCGTCGCTCTTTGCCATTGCCACCATTTTTCGTCGTGCGTTGTCAGCATCAGCCAAAAACGTCCGCATTGTGCCCCGGGAGAGAATTCAGGCTTGTGCTCGTCTGCCGTGTGCCACGCGTGCTTGAAGGGTACCGCTTCTCCACCCGCCGTTGCTTGCCGTGGAGATGCCGTGTTTGCCCTTGGTCGAAGTCGACGACAGAATAGTAAGATGAAGACCCCAAAATGGGCGGTTGAACCAGCCGGATCCGCCCCTAGAGCATGTGCCGAGAGGAACCTCCCGGTCGAGGGGAGAAGGGCCAAAAACTCAATGGCCTTTCGTCAAAACTTTTGCGGCGACGCCAAGGTACACACGCCAGCTTCACTGCGGGCCTCGGGGTCCTGGTAAGTGGTGGCGGCGCCCGGATCAATCGTACGAGAATGGAATCGCTGGGGGCAGCATTCTTGCTGGGCTTTACGGCGTGATTGAAGCGGACAAGGTGTGCGGGAAACTTGCGCCGCATATTGGCCACCGCCACCGCCACCTTTCGTTGGTGATGAGAAGTTGCTGGCTTTGCTGCTGGTCGACATGGTGGGGAAAAAGGGGATTGACACCATTGCCGCCCCGGCCCAAAAATGCCGGCCCCACCGTTGCCGTTGATGCTGGGCGACGTGGCTGTCCGCATCGACGGAGAACATTCGCTCTTGGTCCTGCGGGCCTGCTGCTGCCGATTTGCTGGCTGCTGATGGTGTTTGTTGCCAGAATTGCAACCAGGCAGGCTGCCTGCAAGTTGACGATATGGGCAGTGGCTGCTAAAGGGTCATCTTGGAGATGGAGAGGTGCCCGGCGGAAGGATGGCCGCGCTCTTTCTGGGCGAAGGGCAGTGGTTTCACGCAGGTTAGCGCGGATAGTCCGTCCATAAATAACCGCAAATCGAGGGCTGTCGTCCTCTTCTAGCGCACCGAAGCTGTCCGTAAAAGGACTCAAGGCACGCCCACTATCGCTTTGCTGCTTTTGACAAAGAGTGGAAGCTTGCTGCTGCTGCTGCTCAAGACCCAGGGCATCCCGGGCGGCCAAGGCGAGCCGTGGATCGCTTGCTGCTGTAAATGGTCCCATGCTGTGACGGAACGACGTTGTGGTGGGCGTGTCCACGGTGATATCAGGGCAATGTTAGGGCGGTGGGTGATGCTCGACCGGCGGCCAATCTTGTAGTGGCCTGCGTGGAGCGTCGAGACAACACTGGCGCGGAGCTGGGCCGGCAAGAGTGCTAACCTGCCTCTACCCGCGTGAATTCGCGCTTCTTGATTTGTCGGGCAGATTGGCGTAGAAGAAGCCGGTCCTGCAGAGCGTCACTAGTGCGGGCGAGGGTTCATGAGACGACGACGACGGCAGAGCAGAGCCGAATGACTCGAGACGCAGAGACCGCTTCCCGTATGGCGAGTGGTGAATGTTGTCTGAGGCAATGCGGTTCCTAGGGTCGCGGGCGGCCGAGCGCTTGCAGGTTCTGGGCCGGAGAATGGCGTCGTAATGCTGATATATTAACCGTCGTACCGTTTGCTGGAGCACCTGGGCAAACCGCAGACCGTTTCAAGAGTGGAGAAGTACTGAGTTGGCGGGGAGGGGAATACGTTTAGTGTTTTTGGGTTTCCTCGAAATGACGGGGAAAAAAGACACGGCAAGGTTTGATGTTAAAGTTTAGATGAAGAAGGGGATCCAAGGGGGGGGAGTAAACACAAAAAGAAGCAGCGGAAGTTTAGTATCACGGGGAAACGAAAAGAATAGATGGGGAATCCAACAGGAACGTTAGACGCTCTAGTTTTTGCAAGTTACGTTTCAGTAATACGAGGTTACTTTTTTTGAGGCGAAGATTGAACGGAAATGGAGGGAGGACAAAAATACGGCCGAGAGGGAAGAAGCGAGGGAAGACGGGGGCGGTGCCGTTGGGAGAAAGGGAGAGGTGTAAGACTCTATATATGGAGGTGTGGAATAGCTGAACGGGCGAGGGACAGCAACGACCGCCGAGAGTGGATGCCTCTTGGCCAAGAAGGGAAATTGAAAAGACCGAGAGGACGTAAGACACGATCCTAAAAAGCAAGAACGACAAACCGAAAAAGACAAAAAACAAAAAGGCTGTAAAAAGGCAAAACGGAAAGGGTGGGCGGGTGTGGAGCGTATTATGAGAGAGCGAGGAAAACAAGAGGTGGGCTTGGCTCGTCTGGGGGTTAGGTTGATGGGTTGATGGTTTGATTTATTGTGATTTTGATTTACTTTACCCAAGTGGGCAAATGGCAACACACAAGGGCCAGGCCTAATGCAGGCATGCCCGCTTCAGCGTATCGACGGGTGAACGTGAGACTGAGGGGTTGCGGCGTGCAGTAGCCAGCGGCAGACGGCGTGCAGGAGCATGCAGGAGGAGTTTGGTGGTTAATTGCAGGAACAAGAGGGGGCCGAGGGGGGCGGAACAGAGGAGACGAGCAGGGGTGAGAAAGAAACAGACGATATTCTGGCCCCCGGAGGCAACGATCACAAGGAAAGCCCAGAAGGAAGCTGAGGGGGATGAGGGGCGTCGTTTAATGGCAGGGGATTGATTGGCTGAGAGAAAAATAAAACGTGACAGAAAAAGAAAAAATAAAAAAAAAAGGAGAGAGCACAGCAACCCATAACGGCCTGCACAGAAAGGGGATGAGCAACCCGAGCACCCATGAGCACAAAATTGGGCCAGCAGGTCTGTGAGTTCGCCGGCGGTGGGAAATGAGCTGCTTGGGTAGCCAAAAGAGGAAAAGGAAAGGAAAGGAAAGGAAAGGAAAGTGGAAAGTGCAAAGGATAAGGAAAGGAAACGTGGAAAGGCAAAGGAAAGGGGGCAGCCCAGTCCCGGCATCCCAGTGTAGGTGCACCATGCTGGCTTCCAGGCGACCCAGCGGCAATACACATTTGCGGGCTTCCCCGCGCAATAACTGCTGGCACTGGCGCTTTGGGGTGCCTTTTTTGGCGATTTTTTGTTTTTGGCACTGGGCAGAACGCGCCAACCCTCCCAACTAACCCATGCATATGCAGGCGCACTTGGGTCCAAGACGCTCTAACGTATATTATGCTTGGGCCATCTGGCTATGGGGGTAAGCTTGGCGAGGGGCCTTGCAAGGTGAGAAGGGTGTGGGGAAGGAAGCCGAAAGGGTAATAATAGGCAAAGCGAAGAAAAGGGAAAGAATGGACAAGAAGTGCGAAAAAGAGAAAGACAAAAAAAGAACAAGCGAGAGCCGTCGACAAAAAAGAGGAAATGCTCAGACGAACCGGCCACCGAAACCGCGTTTTTCTTTTTTCAAACGCTTGCGTCGCGCTGGCTGGAAATGATCGTCGGATCAAGATGCAGCATCTCACCCCTGAGTCCTTTTTTTGTTCTGTCTCATCTTTCTTTCTCATTTCCAGTGTCCCTTTATCGGCCACTTCTCTCAAGGGAGGGGAATAGCGCGAACAAGGGCCCGGAAACAAAAGAGTGGCAGGGTGCAGGATAGGCGGGATCGTCGCGATGTGCGGATGATAGACAAGATAGCGCAAGCAAAGGAGAGACATGCAGAGACATGCAGGGCGGCGAGAGGGCGGAACGAGGAGGGAAGGCCAAGACAGAAAACTGCCAGCCGGACAGCAGAGGCATGCAGATGACGAGAGCTGGTGTGAACAAAGACACAAAAAGAAAAAAAGAAAATGTAAGAAACTCGCGGTCGTAGTTGAAAGGTAAAAAAAACACTCTCAACCAGCTCATCGACCGTTCTGTTTCCCTTTTCCCCCCTCCTTCCTTTCTTTCCTTTTCCTCTCATGCTTTTTTCGACGAATCTCATCACCCACTCGCAAGGCTGTTTGCCTTACAGCTGACAGCTGCCCCAGTCGGGAAAGTCGGTCTGCGTGCTAGTCGGTTGGTTTCGTTCTGCGTCCCCTTGCGTTGCCGTTTTCCTCTTTCCTCGTCACGGTTTGAGTCTCTGTTGTCTTCCTGTCGTTGAGCTCGTGGCGCACCCCTCGCCGTCGCTGCGTGCACTGCTCGCATTGGCTGTCGAGGGGGATTGCCTCGTTTTGTTTTTGGCACGCTTCATCTCATCCACTCTTTCTCTGCTGCTCGGCATCATCCACTTTGGGACGACCCGTCCGTCCACACCGTTTGACATGAAACGAATATGTGATGAGGGACCGGTCCAAGAGGTCTCATTGGGCCATGGCACTGTCCGCTTGCCGCTCAGCCTAGAGAAATTGGGGAAAGCGCGACGTGATAGAGGCGCCGCACGCAGAGTTGCTTTACCGCGTGCTGCACAACTAAGCCAATGGCCGGCCCGCATCCAACGGTTGCCCGACAGCGCCAACGGTGCAAAAGTGATGCATCATTATCAGGAATGAGAGAATGAGGGAAGCTTGACTGCAAAATGAAAAAAAGAAAGAATGAAAAAAGAAAAAGAGAGGGGAGGAAGGAAAGTGCGAACGGAAACATTTTGATTCCTCGGAAAACAAATGTGACGGCTGACAGTAGAGTCGTATCGGTGGCCTTACTTTCATGTTGCGTTGCTTCTTGCACTTGCTATTTGGCCTTTTGACCTTGATCTTTGGGGACTTGGTGTTGTTTAGAAAACTCACCTTGCGCTGGATGGCTACAGAAAGAGCCTCAAACTCCTCGCAGGTCAGTGGTGGCGGTGCACTTCCCCAGGAGACATGAGGAGCCACGGCGGCTGTGGCTGTGTGTTTTTTCGCCCCCCTCGCGGCCGTTGCTGGTGCTGGCAACGACATGTTGCCATATCTCGTCCTTGTGGCGGGAGAACGCGCGGCAAACGGGCTGAGCAGAGGGCTACGGGGAACGTCCGGCGGGCTTTTGCGGCCCGGCATCTTGTGAGCGTCTTCTTGGCAGACGTTGGCCGCCAGTGGTTGTCCTTTTCGAGGCGAGACCCGGCTTTTGTGGGCTGTTGGCTGCTACCGGTCCGCGAACTGAACGCACCGCCCCAGTGCTCCTGTCGAAGCTGGGCACCGGGGAGGAATATGTCGTCGCTGGCGGGGCTCCCCGTTCGGAGTGGCCACAACGGTCATGGCTGCTCTTGATGCCTGCAGAAAAAGGACCGGCCCACGTCGGCAGACCAAGACAGTCCTTGAAATTGGGCTCGTGAGAGGATGGCAGCCGGTGGGCTTGTGGCCGGAGTCTGGCGGGTATTGTCGTTGTTGTTGCCGTTGTTATTGTTTCTCGCTGTGGGGGGTTTATTCTGCCGCGGAGGCTGCTGTTGGGGGGCTGCCGGGGGACAAAGGAAGATCTCGCGTGCCATGGGGCAGAGGTCAAGTACGAGGGGGAGGGCCGGGAGGGGAATTTGTGGAAGTGAGAAGGTGCCCGGGAGAAAAGGAGAAGGGGGGAAGCCCAAAGTTGGCGAGAGGAGGGGCCCTGACAGGGGCGGCGAGGGGAGACAGCAGAAAAGAATGTGCAGTCCTTTGGGACCCTGGTGTCAACCTGGATTGGCCGGGAG
This sequence comes from Sporothrix curviconia, assembly GCA_016097085.2. Classification (NCBI taxonomy): domain Eukaryota; kingdom Fungi; phylum Ascomycota; class Sordariomycetes; order Ophiostomatales; family Ophiostomataceae; genus Sporothrix; species Sporothrix curviconia. The sequence continues at coordinate 143,545 of JADMNF010000051.1, forward strand.
GACAACGGTGCCGTATCGTCGCCTTGGGGGACAGGAAGCGAAAGGAAGCGGGAAAGAAGACGTCGGTTTGAAGACGAGGAGGATGGTAGAGCAGGAAAAGCAGGAAACTGCAAGAGAAGAAGGAGAAGTAGGAGAACCAGGGAGAAGCAGGGAGGAAAGAGAGGGAAACCAGCCGCCTTCAGATTCAGAAGATGGACAAGTCGAAAAAGAACCACCAAGCACGGCTCGACCCGCACCAGCACCAGCTGGACGGATGAGCTCAAACGAAAAACCCCGTCGGGTTATTTGTGGTATTTGTGGTAATTGCGGTGTCCTGTGGTGCTTGCGGGCATCCTTCCGTGGTGGTGGTCGGATGGGTGTTGGGCCCGAAAGGGTCCGCAGGATCCCCGTCTGAAACGCCGGTCGTGGAGAGGTGACCGTGTCGGGTCCATTTTCTCAAACTGGGCCGTGAGAAAAAAGCGATAGGGCCCCTGGCCTTATTGCTGTCCGTGCTAGTGCTCATCCGAGTGTCGACGTTTCTCGACGGCGTCATCAACAGCAAGTGTCCCTGTAACGCTCCTTCGTCTCGTCCATCATCCTTCATGGTCATACGGCTGGGGTGCGAACGGGGACTAACACAAGAGCCGGCGGCTGCGATAGCGGATTGGCCTTTGTAGTGGGTCCGACGCCAGCATCGCGGAGCCTGTCTCTGGGGTTGTTCAGTCTGTTTTTTCTTTTTCTTTTTCTTTTTCTTTTTCTTTTTCTTTTTCTTTTTCTTTTTCTTTTTCTCCTCCTTTCTCCACAACATCTTTTTGCATATTTCCTCCCTACTTCTTTTCTCCTGCTCTACTCGTATTCTCCTTCTTGTTCTGGCTTCTGTCCCCGTACAAAAATGGGTCACAGCACGGCGGATAGTAAACTGACCGAGGGGGTTGTGGATTTTGTGATTGTTGGGCCTGTGGGGGGTGGTGGTAGACCGGCAAGACTAGTACTTTTAAACATGTACCCGTACTAGGCGGCCGAGTTGGAAAGGCTAACAAGCAAAGCGTGCAGTTGTGAACTGCACGTCCTTTAGCAGGGTCGATTGCTCTGCTCTTTGAGCTCTTTCTTCAGCTTTTGTTTCGGTCCGCAACGACGTTCTTTTCTGTTCACCGCCCCTCGGTACCTTGTGGCGTGGGTGATGGCGATCCACCCGGCCAAAGAATTCGCTGCAGAAACAGAAAAAAAAACAGACGAGGTCGCCGTGCTGTGATTGACGGTCGCGGCGCAGGGGCTAGTTCTGCCGTGTTTTGGCTGATGTCAGGGCAAGTGCAGGGCAGTTTTCTCTGCCGGTTGGCAGTTTCTTGGGGGCGTCGGGGCGTGCGATCCTCGAGTATCCGTATGTATGTAATACGTGTATCTTTGTGGTGGAGATGGCAGGGAGAGAGGAAAACGACAAGAAACGACGAGAAAGAAAAAAGATAAGGACCAGAATGTATAGCAGAAAAAGTGTATGGAGACGGTGGCAGGCGCCGGGAGGCTTTTGTATTTTGTATTGTGTATTGTGTATTGTGTAATTTGTATCTTATTTTGTATCTTGGACGAATCTTTTCTCTTTTGAAAAGAAAAAAGAGGAAGCCTGACGCCTCTTGCTTCCTTCCTTTTGGTGAGATCCAGGAGAGAAAGAGAGATCGGCACTTTTTTGTGGATGGTTTCGACGCTTTCCTCTGTCGTGGAACTGGGAAGGTGCAAAAGGCAACCCGGCACGTGTTTGTTTTGGTTTGTGGTTGTTTTGCTTTTCTGTGCTTTTCCTGTGCTCTTTTTGGCAAGTCCGTCGGTCGTGCTTGCAATATTATATACTCTGTCGAGCCTGCAATATCTGCAGATATCTGTGGTATCCATTTTGCCAGGGAAGGAGCGAGCTGGTGCAACATGGCAAGGCGAGGACACGAGGGCAAGAGGGCAAGAGCGAAGCACTCACCAAGACGGAAAAAGGGAAAGCACGCTCGCACGACAGCCGTTGCTTCCTGCCTCCTTTCCGCTGTCGTCGTCCGGGTTGCAGCAGCGGAAACGGCAGTGAACCAGGAGAGCTCTGTGTGCTTTGTGCTGAACAGAGCGGGAATAGATTGAAAACACAACCAAAACCAGCCAGACCCAGCCAGACTCAGCATGCCATGCTGATGATGATATTAATTGCCTCCAAAGGCCGGAACGTATACAGCAATATCGAGGCGCGCCAAGACTCCGTTTCTTGGGCGGCAGACAAAAGGACGAAGGCGAAAGAGGAAAAGAGAAGAAAGAAAAGACAGAAAGAAAGAAACGAGGAATAAGGAAAAAGGGGAAAGGGGACCCGGATCACATCCCGTGGTATCTTTAGTAGCGACTGCAGCCTGAAGTACTTATCTTACTGTGATTTTACAGGGCGTACAAGAAATCTTACAGCGCATTTTAGGCGTTGCTTTAGCGCCAAAGCAATTTAAGTAACGTTTGTTTACTTTGGAGGCGGCAGCCAGACGGCAACGTTCTGCTTCCCAACCGGCTCATTATTTTCGTTGCTTTCGTTCTTTTTATTCTTTTACACCCTGTACGACTTGTCCTCTTGTTTTGCACAACAAATTGGAGACAGCTTGGCGAATGCTTTGTGATCTGTGTAGCCGCCACCCGTTGCACGCAGCAGAATAAATGAGAACAGAAGAACGAGACAAAGGTTGAGTGAAACGAAAAGCACAGGAGAGAATGAAAAGAGCGACAGAGTACGACGGGAACAGGAACAAAGACAGCCACGATTTGTCTAGAGTGAGACACATGCATGGGTTGAAGAAACCGAGTCCTGGAAGGCGGAGATTGTCTTGTGTGAGAGCAAGACAACAATCAAAGACACGTTTGAGCAAAAGACACCGTGGATGTCGACAATAACAGGGCGTTTGTTGCAAGTGAATGAAAATAACACCGTCGAGCCTATCCTGCGATCCTTCTCTTCCTTTCAAATGTTGTCATTGAGAGGGTCAGCGTCAATGTCCTCTGCAGCGTATCCCTCATACTGGCCAGTTCGTTGACTCGAGTACTTTGTACGAAGTATGCGTCCAGTTTCCCATTTTCTGCTTGCCGTGCAGAAACAGCTTTCCCATGAGCAAGGCCCATCCCTGCAGCCCTTGTGTTTCTTTTGGCTGCTCTTGGCTACGGTGGCGAGCCTGGCGGGCCCATATTCTGGCATTGCAGCATTTTGCTACTATTAATCTATTTTAGCACTGGTGACCTGGTCTCGGCAGAGCCCAACCTGAAACAAGCTGTCTATTTTCTTCCCGCTTCTGTCCCGAGACCAACCAATATGGAATATGGGGATTCTTTCGACGGAGCTGCCGAGGGAGAAGAAAATAAATAAGGAAAGGGAAGAAGGACGTAATAAATAAATCAAGAGAAAAGAAAAAAGAAAAGAAAAACTTCGCTCAAATATGAAACCTCAAGAATAAAACTGAGAAAAGTGCATGCAGCTATTTGTAGCATCGGCCGTCAAGTTTGCCTTCTTTATACGAGATATATCCTTCTTCTATCTCTGTTCTCAGTTTCCGTCGACATCTCTACCTGCTCCGTCTTCCTTCTTTTTTTTCCTACAATCTTCCTCAAGAAAGACCTTTCCTCTTTTGCACTGCGATCGTCGGCTGGCTGATTACCGGGCGAGATGAGCCTCTCTCAACGAGCAAGCGAGCAAGGGCCCTGGTCTCCAAGTGCGTTTGGAAAGGCCTCGGATTTTTGGGAGCAGAATTTGTCCCACATAACTTGCTCCATATTTACTTTCCCTCTCCTCTCCCGTCAACTGTTGTCGTCTCCTTTGTGCTAGTCAAATAACCTTTCTGCCCCAGGACGGTTTGGAATGAATTGAAGCGGAGGGCTCTCCGAGCATTGCGGGTTCTAGGCGGAGCGCACTAAAGAGCTCTTTTAATATTACAACGGCCCAGGCCAATATTGACCCCAGCCCTTTTACTCGTAGTTATTTTATTATTTGGGTTTTTTACTCGTAGTTTTTTTTTGTTTCTCCCACAGGCTACGGAGATGGGAACAGTGGAACGATACAACGCAAAAATGGTTCAAATAGTTGACCAAATAATAGAAAGACACGACCGGGCTGCAAATTGCGATGCGAGTGGCCAGTGCTTTGAGTAGAACAGGATCGAAATTCAAGGGGACGGCCATCGACGGACCATTGGGTCCGTAGCTGATGAATGTGTTTGCTTTGAGCAGCTTCAGCCCGCCACAATCTGAGCCAAGCAACGCGAGAAAAATTCTGGAACATCAAAAACCTGCAAGACCATAAAGTGCGTATGCACGGAGTATGGAGTACTGCTGCAGGAGACAAAAACCACCTGAAAGGCCTTGCTTGCATGAACAATGGGCTGGTGTAGCACACTTGGTCCGCAGACGCCGAGGCCAGATAGTCCAAGGAGCGCATGCATATGAACGGCCGTCATTCCTCGTCCATACTCCTCCATGCTCCTCCATGCTCCTCCATGCCTCGTACTCCTCCGTACTCCCAGTACATGCATACACTCCTCTATACAGGGCAAGGAAAGGCTGGTCTTGTTTCTGTTTCTGCAGGCACACACGGACAAGATGCGGTGTAGACACGCCTGGGTTTTTTTCTATTGCACGGTGCAACGCACTCGCCAGGAGTACGCGTCCTCGCTCCGGTGATGGACCTGCATACGGAGTACGGAGTGCGTGTCTCGGAAGTTCTGCCGCGGTTACTTAAGAGATGAAGAAGAAAAAAAGGAAAAAAGGGAAAAAGACAAAAAGAGCGAAAATAAGGTGAGAATAGAAATGCGCAGGACTTGCGCGACTCCTCTTCTAATATGACCAAAACTAGACTCATTATAGAAAAATGATAGAAAGAGGTGCAAGAGACGGACAAGCCGTTGAGATTAAGAGAATGGCCGGTCAAACTGCCTCGGGCATCCTCTTGCTTACAACGCTATCGTTTCTCTCTCGTTACTCCGTCAGTATAATTTAATATGAACGGCGTCTACCTTTCCCGCCCGACCGCCATTCCGAGCATTCGTCATCTCGAGCGTACTCGTACGGTGTCTTTGGTCTGTCTGGTCTGGTCCCTTTCGCATCCCGGCCCCGGACCGCTAATCTTTGCCGAGAAGAGCAACGATCGGCCGTGGATTCCCGTCACATTGTCATATTTTGGACTGGAGCCACTGGAGCAAGCCAGCTCCATATGCTCCATAGCGATGAGAGCGATGAGAGCGAGTAGGTGAGATACTCAGTATCAGAGAGTTGTCCATTTTCCCTTGTCGTTTATCGAATGACCTGTCGAACTGTCACTTTTCTGCCTTTTGTTGCTCAATTTCTCCTCTTGACCCTATTTTCCTTATTGTCTTTGTCCTGCTCTTCACCCGCCAATTTCCTGGTTTCCATGCCTCTATCTCTCCTCCCTGTCGGTCGTCTTTAAAATTCCGTGTTTTCCGGTAAGGAACAAGAGCACTTGGCAAAGATAAGTCGACTTTCTTTAATGAAAAAAGGGGCAAATCTTCTCTCGTTTTATTTTATGACTAAAAGGAAAGTGAAGGGAAAGGGGAACAAAAAAGGTGAGACACCACGTGTTGTCCATCAAGGGTCCAGCTCTGCAATACATGTACACTGGAAATCACAGTAAAAGAAATAAACCAAGAGCAGATAATATTTTGGTGCCGTCTCCTCTGGGAGGAAAGGCTGTATTACAGATAATCGATATTTGTTCTCGTCGTGTTATAAGTTTGGTTCTGGTGGAGCAGTGCGAGACTCCAAAGCCTCTCCCGACTTGTGACTTTCCGGACTCTTGGGTCTTTGATCCGACAGATTTAGGGACTCTAAAAAGGTAAAAGTACTCGTAATACGGAGTACTCTGTCGAAGCATCCAAAAATAAGACAGCGTGGACGTGTAAAAGACGTAAAAACGAGGCCCGAGCGGTAGTCCGTTCGATAGTCTGGAGCAACGTGCAATCCTCTTTTCAGTCCGAAATCAATGTTTATTGTGGCTTGTTTACGCACAATTACATATAAGTACTTCACGTCCTTTTGGATAGGGGTCGACGGTGCGATTGCCTTGTTTGTTCGGAGTACTTTGAGAGCCAGACACGCCGCTCAGACCTTGTTCGCCGACAACGATCGGGCCGTGGTGAGTGGGTTTGGGGGCCAGAACGCGGCAGTCCTTTTTTGAAGCACGTCGTTTCACGTCGTAGTATGTAGTACATGTGACATGTACATGTACATGGCCCCTTTCCAGGTGCAGGAAGCCTCTTACGGCTGTGATAAAAGTAGAACATGTCTTGACTTGTGTGAGAAGCCTGGCTCACTCAATATTCTTGGACAGCAAAAGTGTTTTGTTTGCTTTATTGATTGTGATATCAGCAGTCGACGATGTACGTTTCCCATCGCGACCGCATCAACGACAACAGTTCCCGGCTGTGCAAGTACATTATTCGTACTGCTTGTGCACATGGTATCCATGCCCGAATCCATGCCCAATCTCATAAACAAGTCCATGCCAGATCATTCGTACCATATCGTTTTGTATCATATACCAGACCATATCCGTATCCCTAGCCTTCCAAGGCTTTTTCTTTTCATTCTTCCAGTTCATATCATGTCAGTCATGATCATCATTGTGATGTTAAACCCCCACCAGCTTCTGAAAAAAAGGCTTGTAAAGCACACCATGGGAGCTAGAACCACTTAGTCCCGGCCGTTGGCATCGACAACCGAGTCAACAGGGTCGTAGTACTCGTAGACCTTGTTGGCCTTGTCACGGCCCGTCACAGCCGGAGCCACAAACCGCGACACGCCGGTCGTGCGGTCGTACGACAGGTGCGAGCAGGCGAGGCGCTTGCCGCCGCCGCCGGGCAAGTCGACAACAAACTGCGGCATCATGAAGCCGGCAATGGAGCCACGGATCTGGGCCTCCAAGTCCAGAATCGTCTGGAGCGGGGTGCGCAGGTGCTCGACCTTCTCAACCATGTCACACTGGTAGACATAGTAGGGGAAGATGTTATTGTCGGCAAGACGCCGAATGAGAGTGGACATGGTGGCCGTGTCGTCGTTGACGCCGCGCATGAGAACCGTCTGGTTGCGGACCATGACACCGGCTTCAAAGAGGCGCCGGGCAGCCTGCTCCGAGACCCACGAGATCTCGTTGGGATGGTTGAAGTGAGTGTGCAGGGCCATGGCCTTGCCAGCGCTGCGGGCCTTGTCCGCAATATACTTGAGGGCCTTGAACCAGGTGTCCTTCTCGTCAAGGAACCGAGCGGGAGCAACAGCCAGGCCCTTGGAGGCGAAGCGGAAGCGGCGAATGTTGGGCATGTCGAGCAGACGGTTGCCAATGTAGGCGAGCTGCTCGGGCTGCAGGTAGTAGGCGTCGCCGCCGGAGACGACAATGTCGTGGAGGCCCGGCTGGCTCGCAACGTAGGCAAGTGCCTCCTCCCAGCGACGCTTGGTGGGCTTCATGGAGGCTTTCTTGACCGAGTCGGTGTCGGCACCGACGGCGTACGAGCGCGTGCAGAACATGCAGTACGTGGGGCAGACCGACGTAGCTAGAGCCAGATGGTCAGTGGAAGTCTGAAAAGGGGAAGATTATAAAGGAGGTAAGAAGAGAAGGAAAACTCACGGAGGAAGAGCGCCTTGTCAGTATAGCGGTGGACGAGGCCGCTCACAGGCGAGTCAGCGTGCTCGTCAAGCGAGTCGAGCGTCAGCTTGGGTGGTCGGGCAGCATGCGCGACTTGACCGGGATAAACTGGCGGAAGACCGGATCATTGCGCGGGTTGCTCCAGTCGATGCGGCTAAGGACGTAGGGCGTCATGCGGGTCGACATGGTGGCCGTCTTGATGCCGTCGAGGACATCAGCCACAAGATCGTCGCGGGTCTGCATGGTCTTGCCGTTGTTGTCGACGCCGGTGGTCACGTTGTCCATGGGAACCTGGTCCGGGAGGACCTGCTCAAGGAACTGGGCCAGCTTGCCCTCGCCCTGGACAGTGTGTTTGATCTGTCGAGTGGTCAGTGACTGAAGAAGGAGACGACTTTGCTGAGAAGTGAATGAGAAAAAGAAAAAGAAAAAGAAAAAACTTACGCCCCACGAGTAGGAAAGAAAATCGGAGGCTGGAACATCCTTCCAAACGGGACCTTGCGCCAGAACTCTTCGTGGACAGGCATCACTGGGGCAGCAGGTACCTCCTCGGAAACCTCCTGAGGAGCAGGTTGAGCTGCTGCTGCAGCCACCGACGCCGGCGCCATGCGAGGAGGCAGCGTGGCCACGCTGCGGGCCGTCGAGGCAAGGCGATCACGGAGCTAGGAATACCCCGAGCGAGGATCGCCTGCCGAGCAAAGGCAGAACGCATGTTGAGTGCCGGTTGGATAGAGAGGCGCGATGGCAAAGCTGTTGGGTATATAAAAAGAGGAAGATGAAAGTCAGAGAAGAGGTTGACGGTGGAGTTATAGAAAAAAAAGGAAGAAGGGGAGGGAAGAGGGAAAGAAGGAGGAGAGGAGGAGGGAAAGGGTGGCAATATATACAGCGAGGAAGGATAGAAGAGAAAGAGGGAAAGAGCGCAGACAAGGAAGGAGCGAAGGGAAACCACGAAGAGAGGGAAGGTGCGAAGGGTAAACAGAAAACGGAAGGAAGGCACGCCGAGCACACAACGAGGAGTCCAGGTCAGCAGTAGGGCAGAAGAGAAGGGCCGGAGGGCAGAGGCCTCACGCATCTGCGAGCTGGCAGGACAACACCGTGATGTACCGTTTTACTTCTACGCGAAGGGAGAGACGAAAGAACTTTACCAGGGCGTCGAGGTATTGTTGATTGCCAGATTTGGAAGGAGCGACCATAACGCGAATTTGGCCACGCCAGACACAGACCAGTGAATGAATGCACGGTGAGGCACAAGTAAAAGAAGAATGAGAACAACGAGAACAATTGAGATGACCGACAAGAATAAGATGGCTATCGTCAAGAACTATCAAAAGAAGGCGAATAGCACAGCACCACCGCCACAGGCCCACCCTTGCCTTTGGATGTTCTGAGATCTTGGAGCATCGATCGTGGATCTGACTCAAGTCACTGGGACTTGTTGCTTTGGGACAAAAAGAGTTACTTTGCACAGCTGGTTTTCAAAAAATGACAGGTCGTAAATAGATGACAGAAAGGGAGCAAACGATGAAAGAAAACAGTAAAACAGGTGCAAGCCCCGGTCTTCACTTGCTTCACCCCCCACCCCCCTTACACCATACGTCTCTGAATGTTCTTGACTTGCCTGCTTCCTGATTGTCTCTCTCTCACTTTGGCCCTCGACCTTACCCTCACGCCTCATTTCCTGACAGAGGCCGATTAAGCTGCACCGATTTTTTTCTCGTGCATGCCTCGTGCATGGCTCGGAGCTCTACTGCAGCTGAGCTGCAGCCTCAGCTAGCTGCCATTGGCGGTTTCTGCAAGTATTCTTTTCTTTTTCTTCTTCCTTACATCGATTTTTTTCTTTTTTCTCCCCTCCTGCTTCTGTTTGTATAACGCCCCTGCTCCTTTCCGCAGCTAGTCCTGTATGGCGTTGCTCATTTGTATTTTGCATGCATTCGGTGGGGGACCAGGGGAGGAAGCCTCTGGGTTTTCTTTGTACGCTGTTGAAGGCTTTTAAGAAAATAGAGGCAACGGTATGAAATGGAGGAGGAGAACATAAAATTGATAGCATGCTGGCGTGCAACAACAGGAATAGATGATCTCCTTCTCCTGATATCAGAGGAGGGAAACAAAACAGATTGCCGCCAAACCACGCTTTAGTATCTTCCCGCATGACTTCTGTCACCTTCGGTCTAGACGCTTTCATGTGCAGTCTCGTGATGTTGACGAGCTGCGGGCAATGGCAGAAGCACCGTGGCAGGACGAAGAAGCGGGACGAGGCGCGGCAGACGCTGACCAAAGTGACAGGCTGACAGTGGCAGAGTGCCAGAATGGTCAAGATAATACAGGCTGAGGACAGGCTCTGTAAGGTTGTCTGTCGGACTCTCTTTTGCCTGTTGCGGTAATGTCTATACTTCTTTGCCTTCTTCTTGCATGTACAAACATCACTTTTGCGTAGAGCGGGCACAGAATCCTACATTTCGTGTAACACGAGAGGGGCGGTGGTATCTGGCTTGTTCTGGTTATTTTGTTTAAAATATTATATCAAGGCTTTTGTATTGACTTTTGAGAATAGGGTATGTGATTTTTACTTAGATGCGGTAGGTTTTTCGTTGTTATGAGGCTTTGTCTTTTTTTTACAGAAAGGATCAAGGAGAAAAGAGAAAAGAGAAAAGAGAAACGCCCAATAAGCTCATCTTGTCATTCATTCGCATCTTGGTCAGCAACATTCCACCTGGTGCATTAAAGAACGCTCACATAAGGTATATACAACGGTCTCTTGCCGTCGATAGTGAAACAAAGCTAAGCTTATAAACAAACGGTTTGCTTTTCTTGTTCATTTGTCCCGCTTTTCCCACGCTCACGCTCTACCTCTTTCAACTTCCACTCCATCTTTACCTCTCTAGAATTTGCGTCGGACTGTCTTTGTATCATATAATCATATTTTTTTTTCAATAAAAAAATATGATCGCCAACCATGCCACCATAAACAGAAAAAAAAAAAGAAAAAGCAGAAGGCCCCCTTGCATGCAGCATGGCACTCGACAAAGAGGGAATGATGATGCGCGACGATGAGACAGGTAGATTGCCCGGAGCCTGAGAAACTTTTGTTTGTGGTCTTGTGGTCTTGTTTGCTGGATATCAAGGGCAGTTGGGGGTCAAAACAAATCCAGATTAAACACACCCGACAGCTGTTTGACCACCTTCTTCCCCAAACATGCCTTTGAGGCTCGAGTACTTCGAGTCCTGTGTCTTGCCTGAGTAACACCGGCATCGACACTATCTTGTCTGCCAAGACACTGCTTTCATTCACAACCACCGCATTAAGCAGAACCGTTTTCAGCCTCACCATTTTTTTGCTCCTCCTTCCCGGCCCTTTTTACGGGCATGATGATCCTATTGGCAGCGCCCCCTGGGTTTCTAGGACTCAGCGGATACTGCCCGGCTGAAGAGCCACGTGGCGTACTTTTTATTCCTTTTTTTCTGGCACTTCTTTCTCTCTTTTTTTTTGTTTTAGTCATCTTTTTCTCTTATTTTCCCGCTCGTCTCGTGCTGCATGGGCTCCCTCCCATGTCGCCCAATATGCATGTCTTGGAGCCCATGTCTCCTTCACGGCATGAACGGCGAGGCTGAAGATGGAAAAAAAATTCTACAAAACTGCAAACTGCAAAAAAAAAAGAAAGCAGCACCAAAAGCCAGCGACGCGATTGGTTAAACGAGCCTCCTTTTTTCCAGTTCTTCTTCTCCTCTTCTTTTCTTCGGTTAGATTCTACCCCTTCTTCTTGTCTTTTTTTGCGTGTGCATATACATGTACATGTACATCTGCAAATCGTTCCGGACTGACTGGCCTTGTACTGAACTCGTTTCTGGCGGTGGCTTGGCGCGCAGCACGTATGCATGTAGTGGTGTATCGGAAACTTGAGACGGGCAAACTTCGGCGGTGCCGGAAGCTCAACTGAAGCACGATGCCCTGGCTACGGGATATTGTATCACAGGAGCACCGCTGGGCGGCCTCAAGTTTCGCTGATGCCGGGGAGCACTGCTGACATGGACGGCTGGTAAATATATGCCGTACATGGCCGGTGTCCATGTATTGGCTGTCCTCCGTCATTGGCTTCTGGTTGCTGCTGGGATGTGTCCTGGACCTGTGTAAACACGGACAAAGAGGAGTGAGTGGTGGTGGTCCGATACTAACATCTCTGGTGTAGATTTCCACGATCGAGGCCAGTGTGAGGATGAAAGTGAGGGTGGCTGTGACCGGCTGAAGAGGACCGTGGTGCCGAGACGAGCGATCATGGCCAGGGCCGGGATAGTGGACGCAGTTGTCGTGCCGCCGCAAGACGAGACAACAGCGCAGGGCCTTCCTCCTGCTGCCGCCCAAACGACTAGACCTCACCGCGGCCTACCGGTATGTGAGCCGTTTTACAGACCGGGCTTCCAGATACTTACGCTCTGCGTCTTTTGTTAGTCCTCTACATGGCGGATTGAAACTTGTGCATTTCTTCTGCTGCTTTGCTAACCGCACCCCACCCCCCCCCAACTGACAGTTTTCGAGTTTCTTGTTGCCGTACTATGCCACCCGAAGGGCCTCGGTGATGCCTTTGACTTTCAGATGGAATACAACATGCAGTTCTCCTTTCTCTCCCCCCCCTGTTCATGCACACTACATTACTACTATCCCCAACATCATGTATATATACTCAGAAGTAAGTGGCGCCCTCCGTGGCAGCATCCTGCTCCCGTGGCTTACAACCTGACTCCGCTCCTTCAACGCCCTCACCATCCTCACCGTCTTTGCTGTGTGGGTGCCTTTACCACCGTGCCGTAGTCTCTATCTGGTGGCGTTTCTCAAGCATTGGTACTGGCTTGTTTACGCCGTTTGGAGGTGAGCCCTCTTTCTTTCTTTCTTTCTCTCTTTTTTCCCTTTGTTTTTGTTCTTGTATTTATATATTTATATATTATATCATTCCGCTTTGCTTCTCAGGCTGCCCTGACCGCTTCTCCTTCTCCCTCCCTCCCCCCACCTGCAGCCACTTGTCTCAGCTGCCTCTGCAATGGCCGTGGCTTTGGAAACTGGCTGAGCACCTGCTTTACCCTATACCCTGGTTTAGTCAAGAGAAAGAAATCCTAAAACGAGATGCTGGTAGAAGATAGTGCTGCAGCGGAGCCGATGTGCAGACGAAGGATGTCGAGGGGGGAGGTCACCTCTGCAAGGAGGTTTTACACTCTATATTTTATTCCGTGTATTCGAATGTACTTACTGGCCAGGGCCAGGTTCAGCTGTGACTCGGAAACATATCCATACGAGAGATATATGGATTACAAGGCTGGAAAAGGTTATATTTGTAGAAGAGGTAGAGGAGGGGAAGGAGAAAAGGAGAAAAGAAAGAAAAAGACGGTATACGGACACGAGTGCGAAGGAGCTAACGTAAAAGAGGTAAACTAAGAATAGAATTTTCAAGAGGACTGAGGCTTAAAGAAGTAAAAACGACGGCAGACAACCTGCAGGCGTCTGTCTCCTCTTCTTTGCATGCTGTGTCTTGGATCTGCTGACATGAGCTGAAGGCAGAACGCTGTACTCTGTTATTCAAATGATGCACAAAGGTGAAATGTGAAAACTGCAAAAAAATGACAAGATTTGGGAAATCCAAAACCCAAAGTTGAATGTTGCAAAGTAGATGTGGAAATAAAGAAGAAAAAAAGAAAGAGAGTAGTAAATAAGAGAAAACTGAAAAAAAAAAACACACGTTGGTGGAGAAGATGGCAGCTTCGTTACCGAGTCTTACAGTGGCTCTACAAGTAGGCTTTACCCTTATAAGGAGTTTGTTTAGTCGGTTCTTCCACGTACGACCACAGACACTGGAAAGCACGGGATCCCGTCCGCTCTCCCCTAGTTAAACCAGTGATCGGCGGATTAGTAGTTGGGTCGGTGACGACCAGCGAATACCCGCTGTTGTACGTTTTTTTTGGGGGTTTTTAATATCCTTTTGTCCTTTTGTTGTTGTTTTCCATCTCTTTTTTGTTGTTCTTGAATAAAGTTGGAAGAGCATTTGTAAATTGTTCTTCTTCACTGATTGTTGCAATGGCACCCTCTGCCCTCTTTGCGTCAGCCTTCCGTAGATCCACTTTTCACGTGTGTCTAACCTGATACGAGTAGAAAACGCCGCGTCGTTTTCACAGCCTTCTTTTTCGAGCTCTCCTTCAGCCTGGCACGCAACCACGACTCGCCTCGACTCCTCTCCTTCTCCACGCACATCTACACACCTCTTCCATACACGTCATGGCAGACTATCGACGAAACGCCGGGCCAGACGGCGACCGTGATCGTGGCAGCAACCGCGATCGCGCGCAAAAGACAGAGACTACGATCGAGGCGATCGCGACCGCGACCGGGGTGACCGTGACCGGGTGACCGTGACCGCAGCGACCGCAACCGTCGCTACCGCTCGCGCTCCCGCGACAAGGATAGCAGCCGGGACTACCGCGACGGCGGCCGGACAGAGACAGAGACCGCGACCGTGACCGGGATCGGAACCGTCGCGACCCGTGACTACAACCGAGGAGATCGGGGTGACCGTGACCGTGAAACGTGGCGACCGCAGTGACCGCCGCCGGTCTGCGTCGCCGGCCCGTTCGCAGTGGCAGCCCTGCCCTTGCACCGCCGCCACGACCAGCGCTGCCGCCACCCTCCTCGCGCGGCGTCGGCGGACCCAACAAGAATCACCGGCGACCGGATGACAACAACAGCGACGACGACGATTACGACGACGACGACAGAATGGGCCTGTTGCACAACAACGGCCGCCATACGGGCTTGCCGAATAGAACGCGGGCACGGCACGGGGCGGGCGGTGGTCTCGTCGACGGAGCGGCAGCTGCAGCTGCAGCTGCCGCAGCAAGGAGCAGGAGCAGGAACAGGAGCAGGAGCACCAACGATGTCGTTCCGCGTTGGACGGCCGGAGGAGGCGAGAGAAGGGGTGGCAGCCCGATGCGTGAGGAACCGTGGCGGCGAGCCTCGACTACGAAGACCAGATCGGTTACGATGACGAGGACCACAACCGGGAAGAAGAGGAGGTGGATGACGTCGAGGTGGACGACGACGGCATGGACGCGATGCGGGCCCATGATGGGCTTCGCAGCTTTGCGTCGACCAAGGGCAAAAAAGGTCGCCGGCAAATAATGCTGGCGCCGTCCGCAAGGTCAAGCGCACAGAGTACCGCCAGTACATGAACGCCAGGGCGGCTTCAACCGGCCGCTGAGTCCGTCGCGGTAGGGGGGAGGAAGGAGAATGATGGGAAAGGATGGAAGAATAGACAGAGACAGCAACATCCCATGGGGTGAATAGCGAATTGATTGATACCCTGACAAATAGAAACAAACAATAAATAAAAATAAGCAAGAAGAGCTCTGTCGTAATACATGCAGGAAACGTGTCAAAGGACCATTCAGAGCCTACGCCATGCTATGGAACCCCTTATTTTCTACAAAACAAAACAAAGCAAAGCAAAAGACACCTTCATCCTCACTTCAGCCCAAACCGCACCCAAATGCCCAGGTGGTCGCTCGCCAGGACCTCGGGTTCATCATCCAAGACGCCGCCAGTGCGCGTCGGCACATCCATCTTGACAAATGTCGGCTCCAGCAACCAATCTCCTTTGCCTGCAGCACCTGAACCTCGTCGTGAGAATTGTTCACAATCGCCACCTTGTCCATACGAATGGGCGGGAACCGCTCTTTGCGGGAAAACGCCCCAGGTAAAGCCCGGCTCGTCGCCCTTCCCGGCCCCTTGAGCTTCAGCCAGCAGTCCGTCAGCCCGTTGGCTGCCACGAGGCCGTCATCCTCCTCGGGGATCACCGGGTTGAAATCGCCCGCCACCACGCCGCGCCGCGACGCCCGTGGCCTTGAGCATGTCGGCCACAGTGGCGAGCTGGCGCGGGCGGTGGCTGGGCCGTGCCGGCAGCGAGTCGAGGTGCACGTTGACGAGGCGCAGCGTCGTGCGCGCCGACTGGACCACGTCGCAGCAGAGCGCGTAGCGGCCGTAGCGCTGGGCAGGTTGACCATCCAGACGCGGCCGAGGGTCAGCTTGCGTGCGTCCGTGGTGAGCTCGGGCGTGAACCGTGGCGCGACAGGAGCGTCGCGTTGTAAAACGGGTGGCCCACGTCCTTAAGCATCCAGTCGACGCCGCTGATGTAGTAGTCGTCCCGGATAAAGTCATAGTCAAGGAGCGTGCGTTTGGCGATGCCGAGACCTCTTGCAAGAAGTAGACATCCGGCACGGGCCAGCTCTGGGGCCGGGAGGTTGTCGAAGTGGCCGCAGCGGCTGGAGCGGCTGAAAGCGGCCGATCGGTACGTCTTTTGCGCCCACACTCTTTAATGTCATTTCGCTGCGGAGGAGAACAGACCGGAGACGCTTGGCGTGTTCGTACCCATATGCGTCAATGTTCCACGTCACGGCCAAAAGATCAGGCGCGGCCTGGTCGTTGCTGTTGCTCTTGCTGCTGTCGCCGGCATCGTCCTGCGCGTCGTCGAGCTCGACGAGGACAGGCGGCGAGCCCGTCGTGTCGGCCACCGGCACCTTTTCCCATCGCCCGGTCTCCCTGTCAAATCCAAACCAGAGAGAGGAATGGCCTTTGTAATTGCTGGCCCTCGGGGAGAGGGGGCAGGTCGGAGGAGGTGGAGGAAGCCATGGCGATGAGTGTGCAAACAGGTGTGTTGTGACAGTGTGTCAAAGACGGGCTGTTGGGAGAAGGGAGGGAGAAACGAGGGAGCAGGATAATACAGCAAAGTGACTCGGCAACAGGAATGGCAGGAGCACCTCCTTTGTTGTTGTTTGGTTGTCGTCTTTTTTTTTGACGGACAGGCAGGAGCGAGGCTGAGAAGACGTGTTCTTGGACGTTCCTTCCTAGGCAGCCAGCCGGTGCCACGCTAAAATTAGCCAATCGGCCAACCGCACAAGACCGGCACTTGCACCTGCCTTGTGCAAAGCCCGATGCGGCTCTCGCTGCAGATGACACATCTATGCTGAACAATGCCAGCAAAATGGGCAGGCCTGGAAAAAGGCGAGTGCCAGAGAAACGCACGTGTTGCCTCGCTTCCGAGTTCAGCTCTGGCTTGCCGTGGCCGGACCATGTGCTCGACAGCCTGCGCGTCACTGCCAAGACGTGCCTGCTGGCGTCTGTCCGGCTTTGATTGCGTATCGACGAGGCGATTCTTTGGCTGGTTCCTTTTTCTTTTCCGTTTCCTCTTTTCCTGTTCCCTCCTCCTTCCCTTGCCCTTGCTGCTCTCTCCTGTAACTCCCGCACCTCCAACACCCCCCTCCTCGGTCCACCCCAGGATGCGGTACCGGCCGCTGGGCCGGGTTCAGCAGGCACCGGAAGCCAATTGCAGTCCAGCGGGTACTCCTCGTTGACCACAACCGGCCTCGTCTCGTCGCCGCCCTCGTGCGCACAACGACGGCCACTCGGACCACGCCAGCTGTTTGTCCACCACGACGTGTGTCGCCTCGCGCAGGCTGCGCACCCACTGCGCGCCGTGCTGCCGCGCCTTGGTGATGCGCAGCCGGCGGGCGCGAGGGCCGCGTCGGGTAGGTAGTAAAGGAAAGCCCGGCAAAGATGCGCTGCCTCTCGGGGACAAGGGGCGGTGTTGCGTCGCGTTTTTTTGTGCTTTTTGTAGATGCAGACTTGGCTGTAGTCCTGGTTGTAGTCCTGGCCGTCGTTTTGGTTGCTGTCGTAGTTGCCGTCGTGGTTGCCATCTTGGTCTTTGCCCTTTTGGCCAGAGTCGTCGACGGCGTCCGTCTTCCTCTTTCGACCGCGGGCACTGCTCGTCTCGGGCAGAGGCGTAGAGTTGGTGCGGCGCAGGGGGGCAGAGGCCTTGGCCGGCTCGAGAATTGTCGAGACAGTGCGCCGGGGCGGATGTGGCGGCGGCCGAGGCGAGAGTGCGTCCTCTGTCTCCGTCAGGTCAATGACCTCGACGACATCATCGTCGTCGGCGTCGTCGCAGTCCTCAATGTCTTCCGGATCCTCGTCACTCCCGTCCTTCTCGGCCTCCTCCCTTTCTTGCTGCCCTGGCTCGCTTCGTTCCGCAGCGGCGCTCCTCGGCGGCCCTTTTTGTCTGTCGCTGCCCGTGCTGCCTCGGCAAAGGCACTTGCTCCTGCGCCGATGCTCTTTCTCGACTGGCGCAAGGTCTGCTGCACTCTGGGCTGCTGGGCTGCTGCTGGTCAACGAGAGGAGCCTGGATGTCGTCGTCCAGGCCCCAGTTGGTAAAAAGCTGCTCCTTTTCGTGCAGCTGCTGCGACAGCGATGACGATTGCGAACGACGATGCCATGGTGGAAGGTCAAAGTACCAGTGTCCAAGGGTGCGGTGGCAGAGCGCCGTGCAAATAGGTGCACTGGCATGGTTGTGTTCAGTGTCAATTGACAAGAGTCCTTTTAAAAGAGAAGTAGAAGAATGAATCGACAAAAAAATGAAGAGGAAAGAAATGCGCATCTGCCTGGAAAATATGCTGTTCTAGGCAAGAGCGGACCGTGGTGCAAGGCAGAGGGCGCAAAGATGCTGAAAGAGGAAGGAACCGAGCGGGATGCAAAAAGGCAAGTGCGTTCGCATGACGATCATCCATATTGCGGTCGACGCTTGTGGTTAGCGGCAGCAAATGGCGTGCATTAGCGCTCTTTGTTGCCTGTGCCTGTTTGGTGTTTCCTTCTGCATCGGCCCGTGACACAAATAGGAAGGACCCTGAGGTTGTCTTCACATTGCTGCCACTACAATATCATTATGTGCCTGAATATTTAAATTGAATTATTTGAATTTTGTGCTGCGTGTGTATGTGGTATAAAATTGTATCTGTGTTTGTACATGAAGTAGACCCTGAAAGTCGTTCATTAGTATAGTGACAGAAAGGAAACAGGGAAGGAAAAGAAGGCTATAAAAGAAAGGAAAAAGAAAAGAAAAAGAAAAGGAAAAGAAAAAAGAGACATCAATCAAGTCCCACCAGAAACACCGTATCCTACACATAAAGGGCTGACGGGCCATCGCAACACCTCGTCAGTCATCGTTTATCATCAACGACTGTTATTTCTTTTGGAGAAGGAAAAAGAAGTCGCTTCTGGCCCATCAACCCGACAGTCGTTGTCATTGTGCATGGTTGCCGCCCTGTCCGCAAACATGCGCACGTCCCGCAGCGGGATGCTGTTGCTGTTGTTTGTGCTAGACGTCGTCGCCGTCGTCGTGCCGTGGCCGCCCATCTTCTCGTGTGCGCCAAACGCCATGGCCAATGCCGATGCGTGCATACCGCCCGACGACGTATGCACAGCACCACCACCACCACCACCCGCGCCGTGGCTGTTGCGCATATTGTGTGCGGCGCCCGCGGCAGCACCCTCCAGCGAGTACATGGACCCGTTGTCGTTGCCGTCGACCTCGTTGAGCACCTCGCGCGTGAGCTCGACGTAGTCGTAGGCAAACTCGCCAATCTCCGAGTCGTCAATTGCCCAGGATCTCGGCCTCTTCGCTGGCGCGCAGCCGCAGGCGGGGATCATGTTCATGACAAACAGATCAGCGTGGTGCCGACAAACGAGTTAGGCGCCGCCCGAGAAGCTGTCGGCCAGCTGGATGCCGAGCTGCACCCAATGGTGGTTGAGCCAGCCACCGGGGATCTCGGAGAAGCCGTCGAGGTGGGCAATGTAGTCGGCCGCGAAAAAGGCAGTCAGGATGTTGCCGGCCATGCCACCGACGGCGTGCTCCGCAAAGATATCGAGGCCATCGTCAATGCCGAGGTAGAACTTGAGCTTGGTGGCAAAGTTGCACACGATGGCACCGACCACACCAAAGATGACGGCAGACCACGCAGGCACGAAACCAGAGGCAGGGGTGATGGCAACGAGGCCGGCAATGGCGCCAGAGCAGAAGCCGACAGTCGACCACTTCTTCTCCAGACGGTAATCCAGCAGGCACCAGGTGATGCCGGCAACGGAGGCAGCCAGGTTGGTGACCACGCAGGCCATGACGGCGCGCAGGTTGGCGCCGAACGCAGAGCCGCCGTTGAAGCCGAACCAGCCGACCCAGAGGAAGACGGTGCCGAGGACGACGTGGGTGACGTTGTGCGGGCGGTACGGCAGACCCGCGTTCTTGTCGTAGCCGGTGCGCTTGCCGAGCATCAGCGAGTAGGCGAGGGCAGCAGCGCCAGACGAGATGTGCACGGGCGTGCCACCGGCGAAGTCGAGACCGCCGAGCTTGAAGGTCCAGCCGTTGGCGTTCCAGGTCCAGTAGGCAATGGGGTCGTAGACGATGGTGGCCCAGAAAAAAGGTAAAGACCATGGCGGGGATGACACGGCCGCGCTCGGCCGTGGCGCCAACAACGAGGGCGGCAGTGACAGCGCAGAACTGCATCTGGTAGAAGGAGTAGAGCAGCTCGGGATGAGGGTGAGCCGGGCGAGGGGACGGCGAGCGTGTTGAGGAGGCCGAAGTGGTGCAGGTCGCCAATGAAACCGTTGTGGCCGTGCTGCTAAAGGCGAGCGAATAGCCCCAGAAGTACCACTGGAAAACAATGACACTAAAAGACATCATGCAGACCCAGATGAGCGAGAGGGCACGACTTGTCGGCGCGTGCCAGGCCGGAGTAGAAGAGAAGGCCCGACTGCCGGGGATCATCATGATCAGCACGATGCGCCGTGGCCGTAATCATCCACGCAATATCGCCTGTCTCGTACCAGATCGTCTGAGGTTCTGTCTCGTGCGAGCTCGACGTCGCCGATCTCCCGTCGTGCGCTGCTCATTGTACGTCACCAGTTGACGACGTACAGGTCGTCAAGGTTGACGCCGTCGATGACAACCATTGTAAGGAGGGAGGAGAGGGTGTATCGACGAAGTGGCGGTTGTACGGAGGAGGTATAGGATAAGTTGGTGAACCGTGCTCGCGAAAGAAGAAGAGCAGGAGGAGGAGAAGAATGAGAAAGATGAAAATCATAGAAGTGAAGAACACATGTATCACAAAAGTGGGTGTGCAAGACGTAGAGGCGGCGTTGGTGGCATGTATAAACGGATTGGCGTCAGGGAACAGACGATAGTCCTGGAGAGACCGGGGCGTGGTCGAGCAATAACGGGCTAGCGAGCCTTTCATTAAAGTGGGCAAAGGCCGGAGACGGTGAGGGGGGTTGCTGTAATACTCGTGGAAGCAATGGGATGGGGATAGAGGCAGGATGTGACCACCTTCATCAGCTAGTATAGCATCCAGGTGTCGTAATCAAAGAGCCGAGTATTCCCAAGGCCCGTATGCACAACGCGAGAGTATCAGCAAATACGGCCCACATTGAGACAATGAGATGGGGTGAAGAGGAAGGTGTAAGGGAACGAGAAATGAGGACAAGACGAGGAGTTAGAAGTACAAAGAGAAGAAGGACAGAAGAACAGTTCACGGTAATCTGTGTTGTTCGGGATCTGCTAGTAGGTGCATGTAAATCAGGAGAGTAAGATAACGAGCACACCAAGAGAGGCAGAGAGAGAGAGATGAAGAAAAGAGTAGTTCATCTGCTTGCTTCTGTCTCTGCTTTACAGACTGTTAAATGGCGGAGATATTTGAGTACAAGTGGAGGACATTTTAACGGTGGACAGAGTATGCAAGTGCAGGTATGTCATGTACTCACTCGGTCTTCCAGGCTCACATGATCAATTGATTTAATGGGTGCGCGTGGGTGCATACCATTGACGAGGCCGAGCAAGGGGAGGGGGGCCGTGTAAGTGGTCCGGGATGTTGATAAGAAGAAAGTCGAGGAGTCGAGGTGGGTGGGCGGAGAAAGGAAGAGCAGCTTATCAAACCAGCCATTGACATAAAAGAAAAGACAACGGCTTGCACGTCGAGAAAACCACGCTGCCGTTACAGCTAAACCGTTGTTAGCGAGTCGCGGTGGGGAAAAATAAGCTCATTCAGGGGAAGCTAGGGGCTAGCTTTCTGTAGCCTCTTACCTTTACTGACACATGGTTAAGATACGATACGAGTCAAACAGCATGCCAGTGGAAGAAGAAACGAGGAAAAGAAAGACGCACTTAAGGCTCGCCAGGAGGGGGATACGCCTCACAAGATAGATAAGATACCACACGGGCCCAGCAACTCCATGAAGCAACAGTTGCGAGTGGCAAGGTAGACGGGGATGTGGGAAAAGATCAGAAACAGGATAAAAAAGCGCAAAGCAGATTAACAGGTCTGCCGTTATCTAACGACAGCCAACAACAGCAGCCTTCCAGAAAACAGACTAGAAAACGGGCTAGCCCACCACGGAGAAAGTGTACCAGGAAGAAGAGGCAAGAAGGAGAGGTAAAAAAAAAAAAAAAAAAAAAAAATTCTGAGAGTCTCGTGATGCTACTCGAGTTCCGAGTCTGTCGAGTCGGTGCCAAGTGGGCGACTCGAGAGGATAAACCAGTTGCCAAGATATATTTCGTCGTGTTCAAGACCACCCGCGAGATATCAAGATATCGAAGCCTCGGGAAAAGCAGAGACAAGAGACACGGAATACTGCCTGCCACTAATACCCTGCCACTAATACCCAATTGGGTTAGCCCGGAATTTCAGTCCCCTGCTCTTTCCCTGCAATGCCCTTGGTCCCCACAAAAAGATAAACACTAACAGCGTGATGTAATAGATAAGGACGGCTGCGGGCCGCTATTGGCCAGAACAGGCAGGAACGAACGGGGAGAAACAACGACGCGGGTTTTGGCTGCACTTTGACCGGTTCAACTATTGGGCACAGAGTACGGAGTGCCCAGCGCGTTCGAACGGACCCTGCTTCTTCAATCATACGCGGAATTGGAGTGCAGGTGGGGTTCTCTCTGTCGTCGCGTCCGCATATCAGTATTACTGTATACTTTGTAGTACATGTACGGAGGACTCCGTGCATGTTCTGTGCGCAATGCATTTTGGACAGCGGATAAGTGCACGTATCTCACTACTCCAGAGTAGATACTTCCATAGTCAGAGGTATGACTAGAGAAGCCAATGCAGGCACCTTTGCTTCTATCTTTGTTTCCTTTCCAATGCCACCCCTCCATGTCGCGATAATTGCGCCTCCTCTTGGTTTGGTTTCGGGCTGTCTCGCGTCAAACTGTGCTCGGTCGTGGGGATCGAGAAGAACGAGCAGGATGGAATGAAAGGACATGTGAGAAAATTTAAAAAGAAGAATTTGTTGATACCTTCACGTACCAGGGAGAAATATACATGAGTCCGGTATTTATTCGTGCACGGTCAGATCATGTCTGTTGCTTTGCGATCGGAGGACACTGTCCAGCTTTCTTTGTCAATTTACCAAAGACCAGGAAACAGGGACACGTCCTGCCGTATCTTGTAGACCGAGCCACTCCAGGGGAATACAAGCAGTATTATTACATTGTGAAAAAAAAGGGGGGCGTCTGCGTTTCACCGCAGAGGGACCTGCATAAAGCATGAACAAGTGTCGTTATTTCCCCGTAGCTATCAGCACAAGGAGAGCGTAGACCCGGAGCGCGTCGTGTGGAGTGCCTTCACCCACCAAGGCTATGCAGACAGAAACAGAGATTATTGCTCACCCATCTCACCACAAAATACACTTGAAGTGAAATACAACAACAACTGATGGCCATTCATTCAGCTCTCCCTTGCATTGTCAGACGTCGCTTCATGTCTCATAGTGATCTACCTATATGCTTTGACTGGAAAGAAACCGATTCGCCCGTTGGCGGTTGATCGCCAGGCCAGGCTAATTAATATGAGAGAATCAAGAAGTGAATCCAGGAACCAGGAAAGTATTGGCAAGAATAAAAAAGGGTCAGCACCGGAGGAGCTCCACGGTCAAAGAACAAAGGTGCTCTATGCAAGTGATGTGTTACACTAGCAGAGGGCAACACCAGGGGTAGGAAACCGCCGGGATTGCCTAGAGCCCAGGCACGGGAGAGCGACATCTGAGAGGAGCCGGTGTCATCATCCAAGTCCTTCTTTCTTTGTCCTTCAAGATTCCTATAGTTAGGCTTGCTTACTGTGAACGACACACGACAAACTTTTGACAACCGCTCGATCGAGACAAACACCATACTCCGTACATGTTTTATCACCTACATTGCCTTATTTTGTGATGGCTACTTTATTCTCTACCGTTTATTTCTTTTTGCGTTCTCCTTGTATTGGCCGTTGTTTAGTTTTCCTTTTTTTTCTGATTTCATGTGCCTTGCTCTTTTCGTCTTTTCGGCCTTTCATTTTGCACACCCCCTCCCCACTTCCCACACAACCAAACTGGTCATCTTCTTTGGTCCCCCCCCCTTTTTTTTAATTCACGGCGTCACCGAACGTGGCGACGAACGCAAAGGGCTTCTTATCTGTTCTGTCTTTGTTAAACAGCTGTTTTGTCACGATGTCCTATTTAGACAAGACACATGCATGAACAGCAAGTAGTGCATTCTCCGTTTAGCTCGTGCCCACTGTGTGTGTCATGCTATTTATTGGGTACTCTTTCTTTCCCTTTTCGACTGTATGTTTTCTAGTTTTTTTCTCTCAACCCCTTCTAGAAGACCCGTGGAAGCAAAAGAATGCGGCTTGCGGGAACTATTGCCAGTGATAGTATCCAGCGGAATGCAAGGCCGCGGTATACCTCCAAGCCTATGAATCCCAATGCCAAGTAAACAGAGCTAAGAAATCACTTGCAAGATAAAAAAATAGTGGTCGGTAGAGCTATAAGAACGGGGGATATCTCTTTTCGTATATCCAAAATAGAATTTAGAAGTTAAGCTAATAAATATTAACAATAAGAAGGGGAAGAGGAGGACGCTGGTCTTAACCGTCCATCACCCACTAAAGGGAAGGGGGACGAAGTGAGGACCCTTGTATGGCCCGTTGTTGTACAAGAAACAAAACTAATAAAAACAAAAATATATACCAAAAGGAACAAAGTCCGAAGACATAAAGAAAACAAAATCCAAAAACTCCGCTGTTGGGCCCTTCTCTGCCTTGAGAAAGGATACCAAGATGTGTAAATGTTAAACAAAAAGATGTTTGTTGTATGCCAATTGTACAAGGAAATTCGTAGTTTCATCATTGCGATAGGGCTCGCCGTTGTTCTCGCTGTTGTTTTCGCTGTTCGCGACCGGCCGCCTGCCTTACGCAGTCGTCGACCGGCTCAGCATCTTGAAGCGCTCCTCAAAGCCCTTGACCTTTTCGGCCTCGAGCATCCGCTGCAGCCGACGCGTCTCGCGGCCGGCCTCTTCGAGCTCCTCTTGCAGCTGCATCACTTCGATTTGGGCCGTGTTCATGCGGCCAACGACCTCCTGCATCTCATTGTCGGCACTGGCCAGCGCCGTCTCGAGCTCGCCCACCCGCGCCTTCAGCGTAGTCACCTGCGCGTGCTGCTCGGCAGCAACCGCTGCTGCCGCAGACGCTGACATGGAGCTGCCCAGGGCGCCATCCGAGGCGGCACCGCCGCTCATAGCACTGCCTCGGCTACTGGGCCGAGACGACGAGGTGGCAGGCGGGACCAGCTTGCCGTTGACGGAGAACATGGGTTGACATGGGCGACCGCATGGCGCCGTTGATTGCCGCCCAGGCTGCCAAGGCCGCCAAACTGGCTCGACGAGAGCATGCGCGGCGACGTCACGGGCGTGCGGTTGGGCGACGTGAGGCGGCGCGAATGCGCCCGAGGCATCACGCAACCGCTGCAACTGCGTGCTGTGGGCCTCCTTGAGGGCAGCAATCTGCTCCTCGTGGCGGGCAACGCGGTTCCTCGGCAGCCGTCTGGGTGGCGACGAGCTGCTCCTCGAGGGCGCGCAGTCGCGACTCGAGACCCGTGATGCGGTTCTTGTGCGTCTGCTGGTCAGCCTCGCCGCGCGCAACCATCTGGGCCAGGCGGTCGCGCAGCCTCGTGTTGGTCTCGAGCTGCGTGCGCACCTGCTGGGCGAGCTCCTCGACACGGCGCGCCGAAGCGTCCAGCTGCTCGGCCAGGCTGCGCTCGTTCTCGAGCATCGTCTTCTCGGAGCCGGCCGAGTCCGCCAGGCGGCTCATAATGCGTGGCCACCCTTCGTCGCGGGCGGCGTCGCGCTCCGCCATGTGTCGACGTCAGCGTCCGCTCAAGGCGTTCCAGAGCAAGGGTCGTCTTCTCGTCGGACGGGATGACGGAACTGGCGCGCGCACTCGACGACTCCAGGGCGCGGATGCGGCCCAGGCGTCGGCGTACGAACTTTTGCAGGTTCTTGTAGGCAATCTCGAGCGAGGCCGATGTCACGGGCTGCGAGCGGCTGCTCAAACTAGTGGCGCCGGTGCCGTCCGTGTCGTAGACGCTCGACGTGCTCGAGCCTCTGAGGCTCGACGTGCTCGAGCCTCTGAGGCTCGAGCCCGACGAGGGTGCAGGAGAATGTCCTTCTGCTGCAGGAGACCGCGGAGGCTGGCAATCTCATCCTCGGCGCGGTCCAGGTCCATCTTGAGACGCTCAGGCCCTTTCGACCTGCCACTTTTGCTCGAGTGCCTCCTCGGCGCGGCGGCGCAGGACGCTGACCTCGTCCCGCAGGCTCGCCACGTCGCGCTCGTAGCCGGCCTTTTTGGGCGAGGCCGTCAACCTGGCGCTCCATCTCGAGCACGCGGATCTTCTTGTCGTTCTCGCGGTTCTGGAACTCTTGGCGCTCGAGCAAGCTCTTGAGGGCGCTGTGCAGAGCATCGCGCTGGGCTCACGTCCTTGAGACGCTCCGCCAGACCTTCACGGGACTCGTTGGTGCTGGTGGTGGCACCGGCACCGTCGACGAGGGCGGGACCGTTCAGTTGGCCCTTGACAGTGTTGGAACGGGATTAGGGTCGACAGGCTGTTGTTGTTATCACTGCTGTTGCGATCAGGGCGGGTGTTGCCAACGCGCTGTTCTCGGCGCTGAGTGCTGCGATAGACCGCAGGTTTGAGTTCTCGTTCCTTGAGACTCTGCAGCTCCTGCTGCAACTTGGTCGCCTCGTAGATCTGGCGGGCGTGGTCTGTCGCCTGAGACTCGAGGCCCTCGACGCGGGCATGCAGCTGCGGCACGACCTCGTCGCGAAGGTTGTCGCGCTCGTTGGACGCGTTTTGCAGCTCCGTCTTCATGGCCGCCAGGAGATCCTCAAAGTTCTCCTTGACGCCACGCTCCTCGGAGAGGCGCGGCGGAGGTCCTCACAGGTGCTCTCGAGCTGCTTGACGCGGCGGTGGCGTCGCTGTTATTGCGCGCGTCGAGGTCGAGGCCCGATGGCGCGCTCGCTGAGCTCCTTGATTGCTGGTCGAGCATACGGCGGCGCGAGCGCTCGTCCGTCAGCTTCTCGGTAAGCTCGAAGGCGGATTGGGCCTTCTCCTGCCCGGCACGGATCTACGGGCTGGACCTGGGCAATCTCCGTCCTTGTGCGGCGTCATATCGCCAAAACTTGGACGACGGATGGGCCGAGTCGGAAAAGTAGTCGCTGGTTGCGTTTGCTGGGCGGCTGGGGGTTGTTTACTTCGGTTTGTAACTGTTTCTACGAGGTCTTCCAGGTCCATCTCGCGGCGGATGGACCCGGCCAGCTCCCCCGGCCGCTGGATGGCCTTTGCAAAGCTCGTCCTCCATTTCTTCGATTCTGGAAGGAGAACAGGAGAGAGGGGATTGTGGGTGACGCGGGTGCCGCGCCCCGGGGGAAATTATGGGGGGTGTCTGGAGGTAAGTTCTTCGTAGTAGCATGCCTGCTGCCTCAAAGACTCGTCGCCGGCTGTTATTTGTCTTTTGGTAGACGGCGAAAGAGCGAGCAAGGTTCTGTTCTTGTTGGAGTGGTCCGCCAAAGCTGCTTAAAGCCGTCTTGTTGTGGGGAGGTGAGTTGGTTCCGGGCGTTGACACGTTTGATGCATGGGTGGAAAGTTTGGGGGCGGGCGGGGGCTGGAGGGACACGGGGATGGACGGGGGACGGGCAAGAGGGCGAGAAAGCCCCTCCGGTTTCCGGGAAAAATTCTAGTTTTAGAAAACGACGGGCGGGCAGAGGGCCAGCCGAAAAAAGTGCCGAGCTTGAAAAGGGAGCTGGGGACTTTGGGGCTTGGGGGCGGAGTGGTTGGGGCTGTCGTCGTCGCTGGTGATGAACAAGTTGGACCGCGGTATCGCTATTTGGCGGTGTTTTGATCTGTTTTGTTTTTGTTGTTGATGGTTTTGTTATTCGAGGTGGACGGAGGGAGGTGGAAAAGATGGTGGGAAGGGCCCGATGGGTAAATGTTTTTTGTTCCCTGCAGCCTCTTCGTCGTCGTAAATAAGAAGTTTTAGAGTGAGTTGCGATCGTCGGGTTTGACACAGATCTATTGTTGGGCGTTTCTTTTTTGTGTTTCCGCCTGGGGGAATGTGGGTGATTGATGCTGTGGTTGTGTTGGTTTGTTGCTGATGGGACCCCGAGACTAGATGGGTGGGACTTTTGGTCTTGCGGGGTGAAGAGGGAACAATGGTTTAGAGTTGCCCGCTGTGTTATATTTTGAGCTCCTCCTCTGGTTTTCACCTGATCTCGCGGATTCTTTTTGCTGACTTCGCTGGGACTCGTTTGGGACTTGATGTGGGGTTCCCCCCCTTTGGTGGGATTCCTGGTTGGGTTCCTCACAAAAGACTCCCTGTTCCTGGGGTCGCTGCTGTTTTTCACTTTCATAAAAGGGCTGTTCTGCGAGGAAATCTGATTTCGGGCTTTACTTTCACCCAGGGTTTTCGGTGGTTGCAGTCAAGTCCTGCTCATAGTGTGCCAAAACCGTGGCGCGGTTTTCTGTTTGAGGTTGCTGCAGGGGTGCTGGCCAAACTGTTTCGAGTCGACGAGGCTCCTGCTGCAACGGCACCAACGCCAACGGTTTAGCGACCCAACATTTCCCGGGAAATCGGCTCTGGTCTTTCAGAGTCGTGGAAAGACGGCTGACGGAACTGCCAGAATGCTGTTAGTGATGAATAATAAAGTAATAATAGTAGAGAAAAGAAAAGAAAAGAAAAAGGTTTTAAGATGTCAGATAACGAGTGGCGCGCGTAAAGAGGGGCGTCCCCGTAATGGGCGGAAAACAAAAAGCGGTTCGTCTGCCCCCATCGTTCAAAGAGAGGCCCGCAAAATGAAAAACTCTTTCTTTTGTCGCCGCATGAATGAGCAACGAGTCCAACAGGCCAACCCAAAGGGAACATTCCGAGAGAAGGTCAAAAAGAAAGAACGGTAGAAGACAAAACAGAAGACAAAAAAAGACGGGGGAAAAGGAAAAAGGGAAAAGAAAGGAAAAAAAAGAAAAGGAAAGAAAAAAAAGAAAAAAAAGAGGGGGAAAAGGGGAAAAAGGGGGAAATATTAGGACAAAAGATCATAGGGTCCACACCACCCCGAATTGGGGACTTACTCTTGGTCCCAAACCCTCTTCGACGGACAAAGACGGAGTAGCTGCCCGCGTGCACGGGCGCCTTATGATAGCGACGATGGACGTTCAACGGCAGCTGGTGGTAGTGGTCGTTGGTCGTTGTCGAGACAGAGCGCGGGCAGGTCTTGGGGAAACTCGTACAGACGAGTAGGACTGTCGACGGAAACCAGAGCGCGTGAAGCGCTGATCGGGCGTGGGCAAGAAGTCGTCAATGTTAATGTCCAGCTCGCCGTCAAGGTCGAATGCGAAGCGGACGTCTTCTTGTTTGCTGTGGCCGTGGTCGCTGTCGTTGACTGGGTACAGGCTCTCGTCGTGCTCGTCACGGAGGTAGTCGTTGACGGCGTACTTCGGACTCTGCAACGGACTCTAGACGACGGACTCTGCAAAGCAAGGCTGTTGGTGACGGCGCGTGTTGTACGGCCAGTGGAGACACGGGATGATGCTGTTGCTGGCGAGCGCTTCCGGCTTGATTGGTCCGACGGTCACGACAGAGAGCGCAGAGGCACTGCTGTTGCGGGTGCTGGGCGCCGGCGAGAAAGAAGAGGCTGCCCACCGCTGGACGGCGTGGACGGCTTGGTTGTTGGAGGCAAGACTCTGGGATCAGCCTCTCAATGCCGCCTGCGACAGTGGTCGTCGTGGTGATAGTGGCAATGGAAGGCAGCGTGCTCAACGACGAGTGCAAGGAGCAAACTGTCTGCCGTTGCTGTTGCTGTTGATGGCGTTGTGCGTCGTCTTCAGCGTCAGCGGCAAAGGACGGTCAGAGAACCGACGGGCCAAATCCAAGTCGCGCGAGGAGATGGGCGGTCGGTGGTGATGAAAAGGTCAAGGACGAGTCGGCGATTGCAGACCGGCCGAGGATGGAAGTAGCAACAGTAGTAACGGACGTATCAGAAGCGTCCGAAGCGCCAGGAGGTGTCGGCGGCGGCGGCGGCAGCGGCGACAGAGTTGGACGATGACGAGGGCGAGAGCGCGGGTGTGTAGTCCAGGGATGACGACGGGTAGAGATAGAGGATGACGACGTGGACGACTCAAGGGAGGATGCAGATTCGGATGTTGGGAAAGGCGTGGAAGACGGGGAAGCAAGGAAGAAAAGGGAGGAAAGGGCGGGAAGGGAGAAGATGCAGAAAGAGACTGATCGACAGGTCCGTGAGCGTTGTTGCTGTCGATGTTGTATTTGCTGTTGTTGTTGTTGTTGAGGCTGCGAGGGGGGAAGAGCAGGTCCGTCCTCCTTCCGGAGGAACATATCAACAGACATGAATTGGGGGCGTGGTGCATGGTTTTGTATGGCTGCACGGCCGGCCTCGTATATTACAGAGAGTACGGAGCTTGCGACGTATTGTCGAGACCAGTGTGCCAAGTGAGGGAAGGGCGGTGGTTTACTTTTTCGGTGACAAGGTAGAAGGAGGACGGCGAGAGCACAGAAACAGAGGGACGGGAGATCGGACTCGGTCACAACTGCAAGAGAGGGTGCAGGAGTCGTCCAGGAGGCGCACGGCTGCCGGTTGCTCTGGGCCTATCGTAGAGGGCGTGGGATACGAGCGAGGTGGTATCTCATTACCTGGACGGGTGGCACGGGCCGTATCGAGGGAGAGCCAGAATGGGCGGGAGAGCAGGGGTGTGCGGTTGCGGTTGCAGTTGCAGGTGGGTGTGTGTGGTGACTGGTATTACCAGGCGGCAAGAAACACACACAGGTTCACTGGGCATTGTCGGCGAATGTGTGGCACGCTCTCTGGAGTGGAAGCAGAGGGAGGGAGCAGTCAGGGAGGCGTGAAGGAGGGGGGGGGGTGGTTGTTGTGGTAGAAAGGGACGGGAAAGGACAAGAAGGGACGACCAGGCGGAGGAGGGAGATTGTTTGACGGCAGCAGATGGCAGCGGATTGGAAGCAGATCGCAGTCAATGGGCCGTGGCCGTGAATGGCAGATTGCGAGCGAGAGAAAAAGGGAAAAAGCGCTTGCCCAATCAATTTGGGGAAATTGGCCCTGGGCCCACGAGATGAGCGTGTGGGCGATGCTCAGGCAAGAGGCTCAAAGAGGGATGGCCGGGAGAGAGTGATCACCGTCAGGGACGGGCAACGAAGGGGCCCAACGTCGAAAGAAAGGAGACAGGCAAGACAAAACAAAGAAAGACGCCAAACAAAACGCCAAAAGCGAAAGGCCAAAGCGAAAGGGAGAAAAGATGCGAGGACAAGGCCAGGGTTAAGAACAAGCAAGCAGAGCACAACAAGGCACGGAAAAAACACGGATACACAGCTACACATCCAAGGGAACACGCAATCGCCAAGGTAGGCCGGAAGCAGAAAGAAGGCAAAGAAGCAAAGAAGGCGGAAATGCACAAAAATTCCACTGGCCGTGACGCGTCAGTCATGGCGCGCGGCAGCAGCAGCCAAGCTGACAATTGGGAAGCAAGGCGTTCGCATTGCTGGCGCTGGGATGCGGCGGTGGTCAGGACGGTTCCTTGCGGGCGGTTGTTTGTCTATTTTTTCGTCTCGTTTGTCTCCATTTTCGTCTTATTCTCGTCTGTTCTTTCAACGCTTTACTTGTTTTTCAGTGGCATCGGCCAGTGCGAAGTAAAGGCGTCTGCTGCATGCACAGGGGTCTGGCCGGCCGCCAACACGGACAAAAAGGGACTGAGGGCCAAAAAGGGCAAGGCGCGCGTTGACGGAGTCGGCTGGCAAGGGGTAGTGCCCAACGGTGATGGAGGATCGTAATTTCTGGTGAGAGAAGAGAGAAGGAGAAAGAGACAATTGTGGAAGTGGGCAGAAAGTGGAGGCTGCCCCTTGCGCTATCCCAAAAGGTGTGGTGAAGCTCACCAGGAAGGAGTCAAGAAGACGGCAGGCGAGGGAAAGAACGACCCAAGGAGAGATCGGATTCCTGAGCGTACCTGGCTACCTGGGTACCTGGGTACCTGCGGCACCGACCAATCACCACGCGCTAGAAGCGTGGAGAACGGCCTACCCAAGCGCGCGTGTTCCTGCAGCGCGTCGATTGTCGTTACCTGCACCCTACAGTTTCGAGGGAAAGTTACATTCTATAAAGTGGGGCCATCCGTGGGTCAAATTTCGCGATTTTCTTAATTTGGGCAGCAGCCCTTCCCTTTTGAGCAGCATGGGAAATTGCACTCCAACGTGCGAGGCAAGAGCAGTGCGAAGCAAAGACAGAAAGAAGGAGCGTCGGCCGACAAGAGAAAGTGCGATGCTGGCGGCCGTATCGCGAAAGAGACAGAAAAGAAAAGCACAGAAAGAGAAGGAGCGCCAGTTGCGATCAGCATCGTGCATGGCAAGTGCGCCTGTAGCGCTCTCTGCCCAAGACAGGGTCTAACGTCTAGAGGCATAAAAGGCTGGTCTTTTGGTGTCGACAATTCTCCAGCACAAACTCGCTATGCACTCCATGCATTGCGCCTATGCAGGCGCGCCGAACGCACCCGGTGCAGATATGCAGGCTGCAGGAGAAGTGCAGAAGTGCAGAGATGTGCACCCCTTGCTACTGCTGGCGAGAATGAAGAAGATGGAGACTCAAAGAGACAACAACCCGAGGAACAACTCAAAGGGACAACCTGTCTGGGACACATGACAAGACAAGAGAGGTGAAAAGACGGTCAACGCATAGGGAGCAGGGAGCTCACATTCTTCAGCACCGCCACCCCTTTCTGTTTTCTTTTTTTCCTTTTTTTTTCCTTTTTCCATCTTCCTTCACAACAGTCGCGATGCAACGCAACGGCGTATCATCGCGTCGTTGACAAAGAAAAAGAGAAGAAAAAAAACGTCGGTCGGTACCTTGATCTCGTCGGGTTTCCGCCCCGTTTGGCCAGCCTCCTGCGCCATTTCTCTCTTTTTTTTTTCCTTCTCAAGCCTTTCTGTAAAGAGCTTGCAGCAGTCGATGTGGAGGACGACAAGGAACGGCCCTGGTCAAAGCCACACGTAGACTCGATTGTCTGCCACTTTGACAGGAACAAAACGGGCCAAAAACAGAGCGATGCCACCCTATCCTCGCCATGCATCGTATCGTGTGTTGCTGCAGGTAAGATATACGAGATGTATTACTCAGTAGTTTGTGTCCCTGGCAGAGACCCTGTTTTCTCCTCCTCGTGGGATCCATCTTTCTCTCTACAGAGTTCTCATATCGTGGAGTTGCGTTCTCCGTACAGAGGTGGTGAAGAGAGAATACTAGCAGCGAATTGACAGCGAATTGACAGCGAATTGACAGCTAAGTGGACTTCAGGAGGTCCGGCCTGCCCTGGCCAAAAACTGCTTGATGATGGCCAGCCACTTTTCGATTCCACTTCTTGCCAGGTGACCCGAGCGTAGCGCCCTGTCTGTCCTATCTGCCTGTCTGCCCCTTGTCGTTTGTGGCTGCTGGGTGCTGGCTCTGTGCTGACAGCCAGAGTCAAAGTGTCGGTACGCAAAGATCCCAGCGCTTGGCTTCGTTGGCAAACGAGCATGAACTGGGACAGACGTGGGTGTAAGACGCGTGTTGCACAGCAGTGTGTGTCTTGTAAGATACTGTGTATGCGCTGTGCAAGGAATGAAGGATGTAATAATACGTCGTTTTCTATATGAGTAAGTTTGCTGCTGACCTTTTTATTTTGTCGGTATGCAGAGATTGCCAAATTACGCTTATTTGTTCGACAAAATGAGATTATAATATCTCCCAATTTTGCCGTCGTTATGCACAGAGCTTGGGAATTAGTATTGTTGGGGTGCAAAAAGAAAGCACGCAGAATAACGAGGAAAGATAAAAACGTGTTTATTTTTACTCCTACAGTAATGTATCTTATCTTACACCCACTTTGGGGAATATCTCGGGATATTCTTCACACCAATGTTACTTACTGCATACTACTTTGTATTTGAGACAGGCGGGCCAGCAATCAAAGACAGCTTGTTATGCGATGCTGCGACTGTCCGGCGTGGCGCCTTCTTTTTCTTCTTTCTCGATAGTGCCATGTTCCACAGTCTGTGAGTCGGTGTGTTTGTTTTGAGGCCTTTTTTTCTTCTTCCTTGTCTCTACCGTCGCGCGCTTCAGCTGAAGCCGTGGCTGCTTGCAAGCTGAACGGCTGAGAAAAGAATGTGTCTGTGCCGTAGTCGATCCGTGGTCAGTCAGCCTTAAAGGGCTTCCTCTCTTCGCAAGAAATGACGGCCATGCTTGTTTTGTAGAGACCTTGAAAATTCCATGTGTTTTTTGTGTATGTACATGTACAACATACTCCATATTACGACGTATTACAGAGTAACATTTCGTCGATTCAACGCCGGCCTCGTGAGGAATGCTGTTAAGAATATATGTACACTACTGTAGGGTGCCAGTCTCTGGGGAATGCTGCACTAACGGCTTCGGTTTGGACCGCGAAACAAAGAAGGCCCTGTGATGAGAGAAAGAGGGTGTCTAGACGTCGTCCGTCTGGCATGTGTTGCAATGTTGATCCGGCTGTGACCTGTCCAACTCAGCCCAGCTTCGGCGTGGACGTGCGGCGTGTATGGAATGGGGCCGAGGAAAACGGAGCACACGGAGAATTTACCCGCTCGGAGACGGGGAAGAGCCCGGTGATGTCTTCTTCATTCCAGTCGAGGCTGGGCACCGTTTCATTGCAGATCAGCTGCGGTGCAACGTTGTTGTGTTTAATGTCTGGGGAGAGGACGGAGTGCGGCGTACTCGTAAAATGCTTGGGAGAGCACCTCGTAACAGCGAGTCGTTGCCATGTCTTGGTGCTGTGTATCTGTATATTGTTTGGCTTTGCGGCCGTTACATGGGAAACGCTTTGCCAGGGGACTGTTTGTGTCCCAGACGCTGCTTCTGTTGAGTGGATATGTGACTCGACTTTGTTTACTTTTGAAGAGACCAACCGTCGGTAGTGGATAGATATTGGGTGTGATTACTTGGGAAGTATATGTGTAGTTTTGAGGTGGAAAAAATAAGAGAATCTTTTAACGATTTTTTCTTTTAAATTTAGATTTAAATTTCCTTTATTTTATAGGATTTATTGAGAGTAAGAAAGAAATTATTATTTGGTTTCGTACATGTATACACATGCCGTTATTTGTTTGCTCGTATATTCATTTTTAAAGGATAGAGAAAAAAGTTGTCACGATAGATCCATCTCACCCAAGTAATACGCAAGGCTTTTTTTATTCTTTCATCCCCCATTTGCTCCTTATCGTCGTTCGGGTTCTATGCAGAGGCACAAAACGGTTGTCTTGTCCGCATGACCCGTATTTTGTGCCTGATCTAGGCGTTCGTGATGCCTGCTGCCATGTGACACACCACTGTAAAAAAGTTGGAGATTCACACAATAACGTGCGGAGTGCAGTGGCACACACGATGAGTAAAACTGGCAGGCGACAGCCAAATAAACTGACTGAAACATCTCGAGGCGTTGTTCATCGCTGCAGCCTGGCAAAATGAGTGCACGCGACCCCGTTTTTCGCGCAGACAGCCTTGTCGCCTGCTCGCCTAGTTGTCTGTCCTTGCCGTGTCATTTCATTCACGACTCTTTTTTCTTTTTTCTTTTAAAACCTTGACACCTGGGGATGAATTTTCTCTGTCGCGCCTATTTATAAAATAACATCAACCGCCTTGCCTCTCTTCGTGTTGTCTTGCCTCCTCCGCCCCTTCCCCTAGAACAAGCCGGCTGACATTCGCAGATGACTGGTTCTCTTGTCCCCTTGTCCCCCATGCGCAGTCTCTCAACCATGTCGCCTCACGAGAGAGCCTTGCAGCAATGGTCCCAAACAAAGAGCACCACGCGGGCCATGTCATTCTTCAGCGCCTTTGCCTGTCGGGCCTCGCGCGCCTCGTCGTGTGAGCGGGGGAGGGGTGGTTGATATCAAAGATTTTCAAAATAGAATAAGCATTATCGTGCATAAATAGAGTGTCGTGTACACACTCTCTCACACACACACAAAAAAACAATGCTGCCAAATCCCAACCGGATTGTGAAATCCAAAATCTAAGCTTCAACGCACTCTAAACAAGACAAGCAAAAACCGCTCCATACATTACCAGAGGATCCGTATACAGTCCTCATCACTCTTTTCTGGCGCATTATCTGGGCTGTTCGACAAGCAGACATTACGTCCATGACTGTCTCATGCAACTCGTTTCAACCAACGCTGCCGTTCTCCATCAACATCCTGTGGCCGACCAGCGACGGCGACGGTGATGGCGATGCAGCTGGTAGTCCATCTTCACCACGGCAAAAACCTCCGCCATCACCACCACCCCTCGAGTCGTACCTGCCGGGCGTCTACCGCGACGAGGGCGTCCCCCAGCTGTCCACGCCATCTCTCACTGCGGGCTACCTCGTGACAGAGCTCGGTCTCGGCCGCCTCGACGGCTTCAACCACCACTGGTTCTGGCTGCTGGGCTCACCGGCACTGCCGCGCCCTCTGCATGACTCGGCGCACCGGGGCCGCACCATTTGCGTGACCGAGCGGATGGACCGGCATCTGGGCTTGGGCCTGGGCAGCGACGGTGGCCGTGGTGGCGGCGGAGGACGGATCGAACTGCTGTACATTAAGCCGTTGCCGCGCTTTTTGCTAGATACTCGCTTCTGGGAGCAGGTGCTTTCGTGCGAGTGCAAGCGAGACGACACAGCGGTGGTCACGAGTGGCAGAAAGTTTCTGGGAAGAGCTTCGACATGGAGAACGGTGACGGGGCGAACCTCGACATGGAGCACCGTCAAGAGAGGAGGCGGTGGCGGTAGTGGCAGCGGCGGTAACAGCAGCAACATCAACGACGGAATCAAGACCAGCAAAACACAGGAAAAGACACTGGCTGGTGCCTCGTCCACGTCCTCGTCAACAGTGCCCTCGCACTCGTCCTCGCGGTGGTCGTCTGCATCGTCAACATGCGACAAGCGCCATCTCTGGGACTGTGCTCTGGGGTTCCTGTACTCGTATGCCGCCATTGTTGCACACGAGAGCGATTTCCGCATTGCACATGCACACGGTCTGCTGCCGCCCGAAGTCACCTGGAGCCAGTGGCGCACGCTCACGCGGCAGGTCATCACGTCGCCCGATGTCGTGGCCCACCGCTTCCACCAGCGCTTCTTGTACGGCGAGATGATGCTGCACCGGCTGCGGGAGATTAGCCAGCTCAAGCGGGGTGGCTTGGTACCCGTGCTGATCGGCCGGCTCGACCGCTTTGCCCGCTTCTTCCAGGGCAACGTGCGCTGGCTGGCATCGCTGGTGGCGTACATTGCCATTGTGCTGAGCGCGCTGCAGACGGGGCTGACGACGGACGGCCTGGCCGCGAGTGGCGCCTTCCAGTCCTTTGCGTCTGGCTTTACCATGTTCGCGCTGATTGCACCGCTGTCCATCCTGCTGGCCTTTGCTGCTTACTTTGGCATGTCGTTGCTGTACCACGTCACAGTCCACCTCGTGACAAACCACTTGTTTATCGGGGTTGATGGCCAGCCTATTCTGGAAGGCGTCGACTCGTTCCAGCACCACTGGGGGGACTCCAAGAGCGAAGTGTGAGCCCCTCCTATGGCCATATTACACTCCATAGGCCATCAATGATGGGCTGAACAGGAGCGTGGTGGTGTCGTCGGGCACGGGTGCAAAGCTGTCGGCTGCCCACAGTAGGTACCGCCGGCCGGCCACGACGACCTGCTCTACATCGTTTGTGGCTTCCACGACCTGTGAGAGCATGTCCCCCGACCGCAGGCCACGGAAGCACGCAAACGAGATGGCCACGCCCAGAAACTCCTTGAAGTGGGCCACTGACCGGTACGAGCGGTCCCGCATGACCTGGTAGCTATGGCGAACCGACGTCACAGCGGCGGCTTCGTCAGACGAGCTTCCCAGGAGCTCGACCTTGCCCTGGTAGTGCACAGCCCGGAGAATCAGCACCATGTAGAGCAGGGCTGCGCCAAAGTCATCATGGCACAGGTCTAATAGCCAGCTCGTGTTGATGGCCGGGGCATTGGATGAACTGACGGCAATCGAGGCTGTCACAGCTGGAGGGGCGAGGCTAGCAATGTCGCTGCCACCGCCAAAGACGGTTGGTGAGGACCGCACCGACATTGGAATAGACTGCTGCTGCTGCTGCTGCTGATTGAGAGCCATTTCGGTTGCTGTTGACTTGATCATGTCAAACATGGAACGCCTATTGGATCCATCGTCACCAGTACCACAACCACCACTACCACAGCTAGACATGTTCAGCATCGACGAAAAGGGCGAGTCGACACTTGTAACGGTGGCTGTGGCTGTGGCTGTGGCCGTGGCTGTAGCCGTGGCAGTGGTTGTCATGTTGGTGCAGGTACTAGGACAGCGCCCACCGAGGTCCGTCACTGCCGCAGCCCACGCCGTGTGCGTTTTGAGCAGAGCAAGAGAGCTCCTGACGACTGCTGACTGTGCGAGACCCAAAGGGCCCCGAGGAAGAGATGTCGACGTCGATGACGACGATGACGAAGACGAAGACGACAGAGACGGAGACAGAGAGCAGCGAAATGATTCATGGTGCAGGGCGAGAAGGGCTCGGTTCGCCAGTGTTTCGAGAAACTGGTACTGGAAGGTGGTGCGCTGCATCGTCTGACGGACGGCCAGGGCAGTGTCGAGCACACGATGGCTGGGTAACAGGGCGGCCTTGAATTCGGCGAGAAGGCCACGGACGCGTGCGTCCCACGCCTTGATGAGTGCGTGCTCTGGGCTCGCTGTTGTTGGCGAGTTGGCCGCATCAGTAATGCCGGCAAGCACCGGC
The DNA here is from genome assembly GCA_016097085.2 of Sporothrix curviconia. Classification (NCBI taxonomy): domain Eukaryota; kingdom Fungi; phylum Ascomycota; class Sordariomycetes; order Ophiostomatales; family Ophiostomataceae; genus Sporothrix; species Sporothrix curviconia. The sequence continues at coordinate 182,171 of JADMNF010000051.1, forward strand.
AAGAGGGTGGCCATATTGTTTTGGTACAGGCCGTCTGGGTCACCCTGAAAGGCTTTGGTGTTGCTGTCCGTGTCCGATACCGTCGATGCCGTCGCCGATGCTGCTGATATTTTGTGCTCGTTTCTGCGGCCATAGTCGTTATTTTCGAATACAGCTCGTGAAACGCCACACTCCATTTCCTCGCATATGATTCCGTAACCGTACCCCAGCGAGCTGTAGACAGTATTGGGGCCGTCATCGCTGTCACGAAACGTGTGGAAAACACTCGCCCCCGACATGGGCTGCGGAGGCTCCATGTCGCAGGCGCCCTGCTTTCGCATCGTCATGACCCCTGCTCGGAGGGCAGTCTGCAGGTCGAGGAGGCGCACAGTCACCCAAACACGGCGCCGCATCTCTGCATCCACAGGATTGGCTGCCTTTTGGGGTCCGGCCACAGTTGAGGCTGTCTGGGACCGGTGCAGCTGCAACGATGTTGCCATGCGCATCGCAAACGCCATGAGCGACACGAGAGGGGCATATCCGTCGGTGGTAAACGCCTTCCCGCCACCTTGGCCGGCCTCAGCAGTGCAGTTGTTGCTGCCCCCGCCCCCGCTGCCGGTGCAGCTGCCACCGCTGACAGGCGCTTCAATCAGCTTGGCGAGGACCATCATGCTCAGGATCCGCACGGTGGTCAGCGTGGGGGCCACCATGTACGACGAGCGGCCAAAGGATGCCTGGGCTGCATTGAGAAAGATGGATGCCCATTCGGCTGCTGACTGGCCCGAGCCACTGAACAGGTAATCAGACATCGACTCAGCTCCAAGGGCCAGAATCATGCACAGCTGGGCCAGCCACTCGTCCGACACGTCAGTAGGCGCTTCGTAAAAGCGTCGTATCTCATGTTGGAGCTGCGCAGGGTGGAAGATGCCATGGGTCGCGCCAAAGGTCTCAAAGTAGTTGGCAACGAGCGTGGCGACAATGTGGTTTGGCGGCAGCGAAGCCAGAAGCTGGTCTCTGGTGGTGGCGTTGGTACTGCTAAAGGGAAAATTGACATTGTCGTCGAGGCTGGGAAAGAGGCATTGGAGGCTCTTGACCTGGCGGTACCGCTGCTGCCACTGAGGACTGGTGCCAAACAAGAAGGGAATGGCATCGTAAAACTACTCTACGTTAGTTGGGCCGAGTGAAGAAAGATGATAAAAAGAAATAAAATGGCAAGAAGATAAAAAACAGAGATAAAAAGGCATCTCACCTCGCAAGCAACTCGGGACCAATGTGACGTGCCGTTGAGCGGATTGACAGCCACGCTGCCGTGTTGTCACAGAGTCTGGGCATGGACTTTTCAAGGAGTATCTGTTCGCCATCTTCATCTTCTCCCTCCGTGTCTGTGTGACTGCTCGTGAAGACGCCTAATGCCTCACTGGGTATTGGCGGCCCCTTCTTTGGGTTGCCTCCACCCTTTGACATCCTTGACGGACCCTGAGTGAGCGGGGGCGAGGGCGACTGTGAGGCAGAGCTGAGCAAAGAGGAGAGCGACGAGAGCGACGAAACAGATGCAGCCGGACTCGACTCCCGTTTTACCGGGCACGGCTTGGGGCCCGCGGAGGAGCCCGTGAATTTCTTAACGGCGTGGTCATGACCGTTCAGGGTCTTTTGGTCGCGCCTCTTTTCTGACTTGTTTGCTCTGGCGGGTGGTGCCGGAGCTGGCATGTACGAGCATTCGTCGTCGATTTCGGCGGCGACGCAGCGCGAGCAAGGAAGACGTTTGTCACATTTCAGTTTGCGGCGGTGGCAGGGGATGCAGACGAAGACGCGGCGGTTGCGTTTCTGGGGTTTGACAATGCTACCCGGTGCCGGGTGGTATGGGTCGGCGATGGAGAAGGTAGAGAAGAATCCGGCAGGAATCTCGGATGAGTCAACCGAGGCCATTGCAATGGAGACTCAGGGAGCGGTCCGCGTTGGGGCTGATTGGGGCTCACTTTTTCTTTGTTTAGAAAAAAAAAGATATCAGTATCGGGAAAGAGATTGGCGCAAATTAGCCTTGTTGACGTTGATGTGAGCTGAGAACGGAGTAGCGAGCGAGAGACAAGAAGTGGCACGGTCGTGTAACAATAGAAAGAAACAAGTAGAAAAGCAGTCAGAAAAAGAGAGTAAAAGAGAAAGAGGTTGTTTCAGGGAAAGAAAAGAGGCAGCGAATAAATAAGCATGGCGAGAGTTCAAAACAAAACCCAAAGAGAGTACGAGGATGGAAAGACAACGAACAAAAAACAAAGGAAGAAACTAAAAAAGTCCTCGGCGGACCCAACAAGACACCGCATGGAACATGCGCGGGCCCCGGAGTCAAAGCGTAAGATATACAAGCTTCATAAATAAAAAAAAGCAAGGAGATCGGATGCGTAAATCTATGTGACGAGGACCTGGCTGGGACACAAGGGTATTTATGATTTATGTGCGCAACAGAACTGACTTTGACTGCAACGGTGATAGGAATTGTTCCGTACCTTGGGTCCTAGGGATGGTGTGACGGAGAGACACTAAAGGGAAGTAGAAGACGAAGAAAAAAAAGGGAAGAAAACAAGGATAGGAAAATGGAAAGGGCCAGTAGAGCGAGCAGAACAAGTGCTGGGGCAGCACCCGGCAATGCAGCCAGAACCGAGGCCAGATAGGATAAACAATAATGGGATTGGCAGCCAAGCAAGGGGCAGGGAGAGAGGAGGGAGAGAGACAACTGAAAGAGATAACATGTACTCCGTACAGACGAGGTACGGAGTCCTGTTTCGAGAAAATGCTGGAGTCAAAGACTTGGACCGTTGCCACGGCCGAGACGGCTAGATTAGACATAGATTCGAGTTTAAGCCTACTTTGAGCCTGTAACAAGGACACGGCATATTCCGTGAATCACCATCCACTACGGCTGCCGTATGGGACGGGGAACAGAAACAGTCTGACACAAAAACAAAGACAAAAAGGCACTCAAAAGGCGAAAACACAGAACTCACAGCTCTCGTATATCGTGGATGGCCAATGTTGGGACATTGGCGGGCAAGAACACCTTACTGGGAACGCCGGCACATAAGCCAGGCCGTCCAAAAGTCTCATCCGTGTTGAGCGTTGGCGCCAAGATGTTGGGGCAGGGCAGAACCTCCTCTACCTCTTAAGGTAAAGGGCTGTCACAAAGTGTACACCGTAGTGGACGGTTGGAAGCTGTCTTGTGTACGGTGCGGTACGTGGGCCAGGGTCGCGGCTCTGTCATGCATGGCAAATCCTTTGAGGCGGCAGCCCAGAGGGACGTACATGTACATGCGCAGACATGCACGTGCATGCTCTAGAGTAAGCAAGAGATTTCCCGGGGCGTTGGCACTTCTCGTTCCGGGAGGATAAAAGGAAGCGAGGCGAGTCCCAGCCGGCGGAGGGAGGGGAGCCCGAGAGCAGCGGAGGTTGCATCGAGGAGGAGCAGGGAGGGCAGGGAGAGGAAGGGAGAGGCAGAGATAGGCAAGAACAAAAAAGGAGCGGAAGAAAGAGCAATGGTGAGAGGAGATCAAAGACGAGGCGTCGTATATACACTCCTTGGAATGGCTCGAAAGAAACGGGGGAGTACATGAGATAAAGAGGAGTGAAGGAGTTGGGCATAGGCTCTGACTCTGATTCTGACCCTGATTCTGACTCTGACTGCGAGACTTTCGAAAAACGGAGAGGCGGACGATCCTGTTACTGGCCTGGATGAGGATTAGCACGGCCAAGTGTCACGTCAGCCTGCCTGGCGAGTCTGGAGGGCCTGGGCAGTATGGCATTCATTTCTGTACCATGGGAGGATGGATGCAACCGGCCGTCTCTTGTTCTGCGCTTGGCCTGGCGCCCGGGTGGCATGTTGGCATTTCAATTTGGCCCTGAGCATTGTACTCTGAGCCCCGGCAGCTTGCTCAAACGCTGGAGGGTGCTTGGAGATAACGCAATGTCCATCAAACCAAAGACGTTTCCTGACAGGTTCTTGCACAATCGAGCCAATCGCAGGCCGAGATGTCTTGTGCGCGAGGTTAGGGTGACAGCTGGCGTGTCTGGCTAAGCCATGTTTTCTTAATTCGGAACCCAATCACGTTTCTGGGGATGTGAGTGGTGTGAGTGGTGTGGTGTGTGGTGCGCGGTGTGCAAAGTGCGAGGTGCGAGGTGCGGTCTGTGTGCATATGCGTGTGAGTATATCCTTTCGAGGAGTGCTTCTCGTATTTTTACATAATCCGGCCAATCTACAGGCCGGAGGCTGTAGAGGTCCTGATAAAATGACCGAAGAGAAAGAGAAAGGAAAGAAAGGAACAAGAAAGAAAGAAGAAAGAAGAAAGAAAAAAAGAAGAAAAAGAAGACAAAAAGAAAGAACAGAGACAACAGGAAAATAATCCATGAAATGACACCAATAACCTTTTCCTCGCTAATGCGTCGCCACCCCGACTCTGGTCAAAGAGGGTGTCGTCGACCGTGCCCTGGTTGGGTTGCAGAGCTTTCACGTGGACTGGAACGGAGCTGAAGGGGGGCTCGCCGGTTGAACAGTTTCCCCAAAAAGAGACGAGGGCAGGGAGGAAGTGAGGGGAAGGGGGGCGGCAATCGAAGGAGAGAGACGAAGACGAGTGCGTGGGAGCAGAGTGCAGAGCAGAGGGCAGAGAGCAGAGACGAGAAAGGAGAAAAGAAGACCAAGGCCAGGACGGACCCAACGAACCGGGAAACGGAATAGTCGTTCGCCGGGGTCAGCGGCGGTTGCAGTGGAGTCGATGTGCTTGGAGGGTGGTACCCAGCTGCAGGGCGATTGCCTGGTTTCGTTCTTTTTGTCTTTTGTCTTCTTGTCCTCCTGTCCTTTTCTTTTTTTTTTCTTCTTTCTCGCTCGTCTTTTCTGCCGTCGTACTTTGAAAATCCGACACCCCTGTCAAAAGGAAGACGGCGGCCGTCGAACGCGCAATGGCTAAAGCGTGGTGAGGACTAGTGTCGTGGTGAGAGGGAGCGGGCGAAGATAGAGGTAGATGAGACAAATAGAGAAAATAAACACGGAGCAGAGAGAAAAGGGGGAGGGAGAGATGGACCCATCACACGCAGCAGTTGGTTCAAGATAGGAGAGGCAGGCAGGCTGGGCAGCTGACCTCCTCGTTGGGTAGGCGCGACCGTAGGAGACGAAAGTGACAAAAGAGGCAAGAGCGGTGAGCTTGGCAGGAAGCCACAGCGGCGCACATGTGGCACGGCAGCCACGACCCCGGTGCCACGACCCAAAAAGGGCCAGCAATGGTCCAAATGGCCGAAATGGCCCAGAGCAGGAACGACACATAGCGGAGCAAAAAGATACATCAATACGTCGATACATTGATACTTCGGATATGTCCGTGTGGTATGCAAGTAGGACACGACACATCTCACCTTGGAAAAGCAAAACGGCCGTTGCCCTCTTCGGCTTGCGAATCCAACTGGCTGAACTGCTCCGGCGCTGCCATTGCGGCCCGGAGGACCTGCCCCGGCGTTGGCTGGCCTGCGGCCCAACTATTCTGTATTCTGTATTTGTATTCTGTAATATCTTACAGACCATCTTGGGCTGTTGGCCTTGTACACGAAATTGCCTGTTTGGGATCTGTGTCTGGGAAAAGTGGACCACGAGCATTGTTAGGTAAGCCGTCGGTCTCAACGGCCTCAACGATGTCAATCGTGTTTGCTTTTTTTATTTCTTCTTGTCTCTGATGCTGGTACGTCGTACAATGGTAGCTGTGCTCTGTAATGTATACATACAGACGCAGTATATGTACATGTGCGTCGTACGGAGCAGCTCAATCTTTATCGCCTCCCTTTGCTCGCCTGGTTGGAATACGAGTAATATGATAAAGAATTGAACGAAGTGAAGGAAAACCAGCGACAGGGGTCAGACCCCTGTCCATTGTTAAGCACCAGCAAGGAAGGAGGAACAAGGGACTGCAAGGGAGGAAAAGCAGAAAAGCAACAGAAAGACAATTACGTATAGAGAACGAGAACGAGACAACGAGAGACAAAAAATACGAGAGAAAAGAGACAAAAGGGTACGTGTAGAGATAAAAAAAGAGAGGGACAAACTTGCTCTTTGGCCGGGGTCTTGTCGTCTTGTCTGTTGGTGTGCCATGTGGGCCCTCTCGGCCGTTGAAGAGCACAAGGTCTCTGCATATTCCCAGACACAAATCATGGCTGGGATGGTCCAAGCCTGTTTGGGGAGAGAGGCCGAGAGAGGGGTTGCAAGGCAGCAAGGAGCAACAGGACAGAACAAGGCAAAATAGAAGAGAAAGGATAAAAAGGAAGAGATGATTTTTGAATCGAGCGCGTGAAAAGTGCAAAAAGAATGCAAAAAGGAAAAGAAAGCCAATTTATCCTGAAGCGTTTCCTCTGGGCGAGAAATGAGGGGAAACGGAGATGGAAGACGACGCAATCGAGACGGAGGCTTTCAGGGAATACGCGGAAGAGTGACTCAGCGTTCTGGGACCCAAGGAGCACAATGGGGAGGGAAAAGAAACGAGTATGTGAAAGAGGAGACGCGAGGATAAACCCAAGAAAAAGAGCAGCGAGGCGGAGAGGGTGTCCCACATGCAGCCAAGCCTTTTATGTCCTGGTCCGTTGGCTCGCACCTTTTCTGTTCTCAGAGTACACAGGACGGAGAGTAAGATGAGAGACAAAGAGCTAAAAAGGCAAATATGAACATCGAGAAAGGAAGAATGAGAAGCATGACGCAAGCCAAGAGAAAAAAAAGGATGAGGCAGCAGCAGACGGCCGTGGATGCAGAGCCAAAATAAAGGGAGAGGACTACTGGGGCCAAAGACATCAATACAATGTCTACGGCGTCGAGGATGGAGTACAGAGCAGATGCTGGAAAGACATTGGTGGTTGGTGGTGCTGGTGGCGTTATGAACAAGCCGAGCAAAGAGAACGCCTCATGGGTTTTGGCTGCACTCAACTCGGTTTTATTTCTGTTTCTGTTTCTGTCTCTGGCCTTTATTTCCCGCTCTTCCACTCACCTGTGGCATCACTGGCGTCTTTCCGGCGAGAAGGGCCGAAGCCGTTTTTTGTTTTTTATCCTTTTTTTTTTTTGGATCGACCGGACCCTAAACTGGGGCTGTGTGGAAAAAGCCCAACTTTAAATTGCTCGAGTTGTTGGTCGTGGAGGGTCTGTCTATCGTGTTTTTTATAGTGTCACCTTCTCATCTTATTGTTATTCCTCTCTCCTGTCATGGAGCCTCTCGTATCAGCTTGTGTGCCTTCTCTTCTGTCTTCTTTTCTCCCTTTCAAATTATTTCCTTCCCGTCCCTCAAAGAACGAGTGTCTTCCCGAGTGGCGACTATTCCATCGGTCTTTTTTTTCTTCTTTTAGTTCCCCTTCCGTTTTTAGCCTTTTATTTGTCACTACATCTCATTTCTACATCTTCTCCTTCCTTTTCTTATTCTCCCTCTTGTAAGACACTCGGTCCTTGCAGTGGCGGAACAGACGCTTCCCTTTACGGTTTCAGGACCACGGGACTCTCGGTCAACACGTTTTTTTTTCTTTTTTTCCTTGTTTCCTTTTTTTGTCCATGCGCTAAACGGAAAACTCCGGGTTGACACAATGACACAAGGACCCTTGCCTGCGGCAGGCTTCTCTTGCTTTTACGATATACCGCACTCGGTGTGCAATATCCGCGAAACATTGCATCTAATACTTCCCCAAGAATGTAAAAAGCCATACCGGCATAAAACAGATTCACATCCACCAGAACTGTTCCCTGACGTACGGATATCACTCTACTCCTACTGCAGGTCAAAGACGGAATGTTTGTTTTTGTTTGTGTCTGTTCTGAAACCAGCCGCAGCAGCAGCATCATCTGCAGATACCCAACGCCAGCCCATTGATGCCCCCAATTAGGCATTGTAAAGTGAAAGAGAGGGGGAGGCAAGAAACAAAAGAAAGGAAAACAAAAGAAAACAGACAGTAGCTGATAGTGTACAGAATGTAACGCCAGGAAAAGAAATGCCAAAACAAAATACCAAATTAAAGGCCGTGACACTTTCTGTGCTCAAATCATAAAAAAGGCCGTCATCATGAGTAATAAGAGGGAGAGGGAAGAGAGTAAGGAAGAGAAAGAGAAAGAGAGAGAAAGAGAGAGGTGAGAAAAAAATCATATGGTTGATTCCATCCCCAGGGGCGCATACCCGGGCGTTGTTATCGACAGCGGCGACACACCGGCAGGTCGACCCTTCGGGCTCGCTCGACGCGTTCGAGGAGAGCGACGACGCCGGCGAGTGCATGGCCACAAAGGGCGGCCTTTGCGTGTCGACGGATGTGAGAATAATATGCTTTTGGCTCTGGTCGGTCTGGACGGTCTGGCCAGTGTGGTCCTTGTTCTGGTGCTCCCGCCGCGCCTGCTCGTGCGGACAGCGGCCCTCCCCGACAGTGCGGCGGTGGCTGTGGAACGAGCACTGGCGGAAGCCAAAGTGGCGGTCCTCGCGGCGCAGCTGGTTGCTGGGGATGCGCAGCTGCGGGTTCTTGATGCGCACGTTGGCGCGGGCTGGCCTGCATCTTGCGGCGGTGGGCCGCGTAGTCGGCGTGCAGGCCGGGAAGCGCAGCCAGGCGCCGGAGGGACGACCATGAGGAGGAGTTGGATGACCCGCATGACTCGGATGACTCCGGATAGGTCGACAGAGTCGGTCCGGGGTTGGGCTGCCATGGTCCATGCCAAAAGGGCGACGGCCCATTTGCGGAGCCGGCAGGCCGCGATGGGGTCAGCCTCGAGGTAGAGAAACTGGAGGAGGGCGGGCGTGGCCGCCAGTCGAAGCGCAGGTACAGGTCCTGCAGGGCGTCCGTGACGGCGTCCTGGAGGACGGGGATGTCGACGACGACGGCAAAGAGGTGGAGCCGCACCAGGTGCCAGTGGAGGTCGCTGAGGTTGCGCGATGCCGAGGTGAGCAGAGACTCGACAAGGTGGCGAGGTGGAAGGGCTCTCGGGCAGCAGCTGGAGGACCTCGTCGGGCTCGGCTTCGCCGGCGAGAATGGTCACGCAATCCTCGACGACGGCGCGGAAGGCATGGCGGCGGTAGGCAGAGAACAAAGAGCTCAAAGACGTCGGCGGACTCGTTCGGCCAGCCAGAGGACGGACGCTGGTGATGGAGAAAGGAGGAGGAAAGAGGAGGAAGGTTTGGTGTGAGGGCGGGCGGCACGGCGTCAAGGCTGTCGCGGAAAAGGCACTGCTGGCACAGAGCAGCTGCGGTGGACGACGAACTCGCGGTGGTCCGGGCCGACGAGGACACGGAGGAGGCTGCTTGTTTGTTAGCTATGAAAGAAGAGAGAGAGAGAGAGAGAGAGAGAGAAGAGAGAGAGATGAGAGAGAGAGAGAGGACAACAGAGAGAGTGAGATGAAAGATGGAGAGAGGGAGAGATGGCGATGGATACAAAAA